>JAFIRS010000828.1:0-533426 GCA_018342105.1 Gonioctena quinquepunctata
CAAACGGGCAGAAAGTTCTACATGGGGTTACTAGAGAGGAGTCACGAGACCTTTCGAGGTGCCTGCTGACTACGCACTAGCGCACTGTGTGGCAGAAGATCTTCAAATGTCCAGGGGCATCGCCGCAGTGTTCTCCAAGAAATTTGGTCAACTCCAAACACTGCGGGAGCAGAATCCAGAAGTTGGTGGGGTGCTACAGTTGAAGAAAGGCCAGAGAAACATCTACTACCTAGTTACCAAGAGGCATTCCCAAGATAAACCGTCCTATGAAGATGTCTGGAAGAGTCTCACCAAACTAAGAGATACTATGGTGGACCAGAATCTGGCGGATCTAGCAATTCCAAAACTATCCTGTGGTATTGATGGGTTGGACTGGAGAGTCATAAGAAGTATGCTGGAGGCGATATTCAGATCCAGCGGCGTCAGGATTTTGGTTTGCTGTAACCCTCTTCCACGACCGATCATGAAGACCGTGGAGTGTTACTTCCATCGAACTTCACGGTGCAGATATGGGGAGTCATGCAGATATCGTCACACTCCAAGGATGAAATTTCGGGACGAAATGTCTTTAAGAAGGGGGCAATGTAACGAACCTACGAACCTAGGCCGGACCTGTCGCCTCACACGTTGCCATCGACAGCGATGAGATCATCCCCGGAGATATTCGAGAACCATCCAGTCGCTCTTCCGCGGAAAACAACGGTCAATATTGGAAACAATTGGAACATGCCGTCGCCAACTGCCGGAATTCGAAAGATCGGGAATCCTGTGACGGAGATAAATAGGTAGCCCTCAAGATGGCACGGACAGTCTGAACGAGCCCATACGATCGAGCTATACAGTAGCGTAGTTATTAATATAAATTAAGTTGTATATTTAAGTGTTAAATAAATTAGTAAAACCAAGTTAAGTTTATTTACGTTACAATAACAATTGTAGATTTCCTGAAGAAGAGCCAATAAAGACTCGAAAACTTGGAACAGAAACAAGAGTTCACTTTACTTCAGCCCTATTGACTGCTTACCCGAATATTACTCCGATTTTTCCTTAACTTAGACAGTCGTCCTAACCTTCACATATATATATATATATATATATATATATATAATGTGGAAAAATTCCAAAAAAAGGAAAATTCATTTTAATATAAATTGACCGCTACATGTCACTCAGAATTATATACCTAACATGAAATAAATAAAACTGAAGAAGTCCCAGGCCCGGGACGAAACGTCTTTAACAATATAAATGTATCAATAATTGTGGAATCCAATAACCCAAGAAACTACGGAAAATATATATATATATATATATATATAATGGAAGGAATTTAATGGACATAGCCCTCAGAGAGAAGTGTTAACCGTAGACACGTGTTTCGGGCTCTCGGCCCTCATCAGTACGGTGGAGAAGTGCAAGGATGAACAACACTTGGTAGAAAACGACAAATCAACGGAGTCAACAAAACAGAAGCCAGCCGGGCTCTCGGCCCTTCTCTCTTTATTGTCTGGTGGATTTCACTGGTAATTTGTTGTAATATATTGGTATTTTTGAAACAGGTCTCATAAGTGAAATTTTGGAACATATTTCCAGTTAACTTTTACTGCGGCGGAAAATTAGTGATGTGTACCAATAAAACTATTTCAAATTGTGGCCTCTTTAATAACCAATCTGAATCGTTTTTAGGTAGAAATTAGAAGTACTAAATCCAAAGTCGGCAAGATTTAGTCAGACTGTGTGATATTATGAGAATTACTTTAGAATATCATATGCATGCAAGAAACCCATTGTTACGGGTATGTTTTCCACGCGGATATTTTTTCGACATCAATAAAACTCAAGTCTGTTTTTCAACCGTACTAACCCTCTATGTCATTCAATGAAATAGAGGGTTGTGAATTATTCTGGAGAGTGGGTAGTATATTTGATTGATGAGTTCGTTGTTTGGACAATAATGTGAGGCATTGCTAGGCTGGCGAACCTGGACTGGTGGAGTGTTTGCACAAGTAGGGGTGGAAAATGAAGAGCGCACTGTTGTTGCCACATGTTGAGGAAATTCTTTAGGAGAAAAGGACTCCTCGTTTGGAAAACTTCACTTGAAAAAATACAGATTTACGTAGCAGGAGATTGAATACTCAAGAAGAATAATTTCGATTTCATCCACACTTTCTGGAGAGCGGGAATTCATTTAAATCAAATTTTCAGTGCCCTTTTTGGTCGACTGAGTGTTTGAAAGTATAGGACAATATTCTAAACAATTAAAATGTTGTTGTTCAGTTATTAAACATTATCTGCCATCTATTGTTAATACATTGTACTTTAGCAGTGGGATACCAAGTCTTTTTTGGGGATTAATTGAGAAGAGTTCTTGAGACAAACCTTCATGAAATTTTGTTTTTGTATTTTCATCTAATCTTTGTTTTAGAAGAAAATGAAAATTACTTTCGATATCCAATATTTTTCATGTCACCCCAAAGGGGTTACTCGAAAAAATATCTTATTTTTTGGGAAATTAAAGGATGGGTGATACTTTGTACTGCTGAGTAGAAAGTGTTGCTAATTGTTTTTGTTTTTTTTAAACAGCAGATGTACCCGGTTATTCCCTATAAATTACCCACCCCTTATCATCGTTATTATTGCCTATAGAAAAAAAAGTTAGATGTGTGTGTGTGGTTATGACTGAATTTTCATAAATTGCTTTCAAAAATACAGAAGCGAGCAGATTTCAGGGGATATATTTTTTAAATGGGATACCCTGTATGTAATTGCATATTTGAAATTATATTTTTTTCCTGATAGTTAGACTAGTTTGTTGTTTCTGTAAATACCTATCCTATGAAAGTTAATATTTTCAAAGTAAGCTATGAAAATGACAACTATATTATGTTCGTTTAGTGTCATTTCTTTAATAGAATAATCAAAATGGTTCACACTGAGGAAGAAAAAGTTCAAATATATACTTGTTGTATACAAAATAACAAAAATAAACGTGCAGCAAAAAGTGCATATAGGGTGTTGTATCCAAATTGTCCAACACCGTCAGAAAATACATTCAAAAATATTTACCAAAAGGTGAATCATACCTCCAGTTTCAGTAGAAAAAAGCGTGTAGTTCAAGAAAACCAGCGTGTGTTCAAGAACAGCTAGATATACTGCTTCATTTCGAAGGTAAGCCTATCCATATTAGTTTTTGAAATATGGTATTATTTTTTAGAAAATTCTGAATGTAGTTTAAAAAATGTAGCCAATCAATTAGGTAAAAGTTATTTCAAAATACAACGTAATTTGCAAAAGAACAACTACAAACCATATACAATTTTACCCGTACAAGTTTTAACAGAGACTCATAAGCGAAAAATGCTGGAATTTTGCCAACAGATGATTCAAAATTTGAATGAAGATCCCGATTATTTAACTAAAATATTATGGAACGGCAGGAGTGTTCAATAGGGAAAATCGAAGGTCGTGGGAAAAAAAGGACAACAGAAAAAGATTGGTAAAACAAATGAAGAAAACAGGAAAGAAACTGTGTGGTGCGGAATTTTTTGAAATAAAATTGTTGGCACTATATTTTACGATTATATATTAACAAGAGTTACCTATCAAGAAATACTCCTCCCAGAAATAGAAAATATTCTTTTACATAATTTCTCAGAAGCCGAGCTTGCCAGTATGATTTAGATGCCAGATAAGGCAAATCCGCATAGTGTCCTACACATTCAAGAACATTTGAATAATGTATTCCTAATATGGATAGGAAATAATGAAAGTATTAAATGGCCACCTAACACTTCGGACTTGACCCCTATGGATACATTTTTCTGGGTATTTCTAAAAAACATTGTTTATAATAATAATTATTATAATAATATGTAATGCATTAAAGACACGATTTGACTTAATAGAATAGAAATAGAGAATGTGAATGTCAATAATGAAGCAATTTCCAATGCACCTATATATATATATATATATATATATATATATATATATATATATATATATACAGTGTGACCCATTTAAAATGGAACCACCCCTGTAAAATACGCATTTTTCAGTCATTCTCAAAAACATTTTTTTGAAAATTAAGCATTAAAAACTGTATCTTGACACAAATTTTCATAACTTTAGTTTAATTCCCAAGGCACTCCATGTTTTTTTTCTTCGTTAAAAACGGCAAAAGTTTATTAGGCAATTTTTGTTTTGAAATTTGACTACACCACTGGATTAGTAGTCGTTATAAATGAAAACCATGGAAATTTCATGAAAAAATGTTGGTTAACAACGAAGTTACAACAACTTAAATTCTGGAAACAAAGTATTTGATATTAATTTTTATGTAGAACACCAATGAATTTGTACAGCGAAAATCCGAAGTCAATAGCTCATTCCGTTCTACAGTTATAACTCCTGAAAGTATGGTAATGTGAGCGATTTCTGGTGGAAGCGATTTTGTAATAAAAATCTAACTACGCCACTGAATTTGTGAATTATAGTCCCTTAAAATCATTTATTTAAGATTAGGTTATAAGTGTATTCGAAAATAAGAGAAAATTAAAAATTCATTTTCAAGTTATGCAGTTTTCAATAGCCGATAAAAACGAAATGAACTGAATTAAGTTTTAAAGTATCAAAATTATTCATTCAATAATAAAACAGAAAGCAGGACAAAAAAATGTTCCTTTTTTATTTTGCGAAACTCTGAAACAAGCTTTTAGAGAAGGTATCAATAATTTGAGGAAATCTGAACTAATACATTGGGCATAGGTATTGTACTAAATCAATAGTAGGCTGTGATTTAGTACACCACAAATCGCTCACATTACCATACTTTCAGTAGTTATAACTGTTGAACGGAATGAGCTATTGACTTCGGATTTTCGCTGTACAAATTCACTTGTGCTCTACTTTGTATCGGCAGTGTTGCCAGATTTCAAATATGTCTGCAATCTAAATAAAAATTATAATCAAATACTTTGTTTCCAAAATTAAAGTTGTTGTAACTTCGTTGTTAACCAATATTTTTTTATGAAATTTTGATGGTTTTCATTTATAACGACTACGAATCCAGTGGTGTAGTCAAATTTGGAAAAAAAACATGCCTAGTAAACTTTTGCCGTTTTTGACAAAGAAAAAAAACCATAGAGTGCCTTGGAAATGAAACTAAATTTGTGTCAAGATACAGTTTTTGATGCTTAATATTAAAAAAAATACTTTTGAGATTGATGAAAAATGCGAATTCTTCAGGCGTGTTTTAATTTTTATCATGTTATTTTAATTTCCTAAATAAATCTATATATATATATATATATATATATATATATATATATAAAATTAATTTTGGTAAAATGGACCTTAATCTTTTGTTTTATGTTATTTAAATTTCCTAAATAAATCTTTTGCTATCTATTTTTGTATAAATATTTGAACTGTTTCTTCCTCACTGTAAACCAATTTGATTATTCCATTAAATAAATGTCACTTAACAAACATAATATAGTTGCCATTTTCATAGCTTACTTTAAAAATGTTAACTTTCATAGGATAGGTATTTACAGTAATAACTAGTCTAACTAAGTTATTCGACGTTTAATAACTCAGAAACGGTAACATATGGTATATTTTTGAAATAAGGAAAAAAAAATCCAAAAATTCACTAATATACAGGGTATCCCATTAGAACAAATAAATTTTTGTATCCCCTAAAATTTGCACGCTACTCTATATTTTTGATAGCATTCAATCAAAATTAAGTCATAACCACACAACTTTAATATATAACTTTTTTTTTGACTACCACTGTTTTGTTTTTTATTCCAACAAACATAAAAATAATGACATAGATTCACAGCCACTCTAGGGATATTAACTCAGTTTTCATTTGTCTCGAGCTAAATGTGGAATCTGTTGTGCCGTAAAAGTTCGTTATTCACGCATCTAGAATGTCTGTTTTTTATTTATTATTGTTTTACTGTATCCACACGGAAAACTGATTCTTGGTGAGTATTCTTATATTTATAATTAAAACATTTTTATATTTCAAACCCCTGGAAATGTTTCAATATTTTGTGGGCATTTTCCTTATTATATTTTTGCTATTATTTTACCATATTCACCTTCTCTTAAAAATATTTGTAAAGCAAAACTCATTGTTACAGAGCCCTGATGATGAATTTATTAAAGTCGAAACGTTGGCGAGAAAGCAGTAGTTTTTCTTCAATAACACTGATCCTAATCCCAACCAATCCATTTGAAGAAAAAATAATTAATTCCTTATTTTAATAGCCACTATTCTGAGTCTACCCAAAGATGCCGCTCCTGGACAAGTGCCGCCTAAAACATCTGCTTAATTGTTTCACGCCTTTTTCCGGCCCTGGCAGTAAAGATACTTTGAGGGTAAAATTATTGAGGAAGTCTCATTTATATTTTCTTTGCTAATTTCAATTTGACACCATATTTTTGAGGCACCCTATACATTGATATCTATATTTCGTGCTTGAAGGGAACAGTTCCCATTCCTTTTGGAAAACGAAGCAAAATTCAAATTAGTAATTTATCACTATTAATGAAACCGCCGGAAGACAAAAGAGTGAATAATACAAGTATCACTTCCGGCCTGGCATGCCGACTGTCACGTGCCATATCCATTACGGAGGTCACGTGTCACGTGGACGTTATTGAAAAACTCTTGTTTCTTTTATCGTTTCGAACAAATGAACATTTCTATTCCCGTGTTAAATACCTACAATAAACGTATTTGTCCGCAGGGTTTTTCTTTATGACTCATTGAATTTGTTAAACTCATAATTAGGTATAGGATTATTAGATAGCTTTCAATAGAAATACCACCTATTGGGGACGTCATCACAACAAGACTTTCAATTTTTTTTATATATCTTCGCCGATCATGGTCCTCAGAGCCCAAAAATACAATCAGTTCAAATGTTTATATATCTATATCGTTGGATTCAAGCACACATGTTGTATGTCCATAAACGTTAGTTTTGAGGAAACACAATGTTAATGTTTACTTTAACAGTATCAATAATGAGAACTGTATAAAATCAAATTTGTGGAAGTAAACTAATTTGAAATATATCATTGTTGCATGCATTAAGATTGTTTTAACGTAAAAATGTATTTAAAGCACTTAAAAAGATTGTTTTAAAAAAATTGGGTGGACTTACTACTTTATATCCTTTACATTAATGTAAATAATCGCTGTAATGATAATATTATTTCGTAAATTTCCAACACGTTATTTTTTATCTTTTAACAATATTACAAACATGTACATACAAACGAAAAATATGTAGTGAAGTACCCTTCACACCCTCTACGAAGTGCTACTGTTTGTTTATACAGTGCCCGGCATAAAGTTCGCAGCATATGGAAAACTTTTTTATTATTGATTTCTCAAAAAAAAACATTCGTGATAAAAACCTCTGCATCATCCCAAACCTGAAATGCAAACACCAAAATTGAATGTTATACGACCCTATACGAGGGAGATAGAAAAGTATGCTTTGTTTTCAAAATAATATGATCCCATCACTTCATTTCTCACGGTAGAATTCAAATTCATGGGGAAATATTGTTCAAAATCGAATGTTGATCCATAAATTCGAGTCATAGCCACCTATGACCAATTTCATATTTCAACTTTTTTCCCCATTTTTTCCTCAGCCCCCTGTACAACATAAGGAATATTATACTAGACGAATGGTATATTGTTAGATATGATGATATCACTCTCTGAATGTTTTCTTATTTCTCCCTCCCATCGGAAATCACATTAATTGAATTATGTGACGGAATTTCACAAAATCTTGCTGCAAATAGTAAATAAAACTGAATTGTCTCCAAGGTATGATGCCAGAATGAACATGAATTTATTTTGACACTACGAATAACATCTTTTAAGACAATCAGGAATTGTAAAATATGACAATTATTTATAGTTTTTTTTTTCAAGCAAGACATCGGAAAGCATCTACAATATTTTATTGAATTTTTCTGCGGCATTCAACGTACAAAATAAAGGTTTTGATCCACTCGAAAAATGTATTCACGTATCATTTATGAATTTCCAAATATTGTTAGTTGTTACTTTCGACTTCGATAGCAATATCCAGCTTCCATAGTTTTGTTCTTTGAATTTTACTGTAAATGATTGAGATACAGAACATTTGCCGATCACAGTTGGCTTTGAAAACAAATTCATTTCTAATTGTAAACAAACCATTTTTGACGCATCAAGAATAACTCACAAATCTGTAGAGTAATTTCAGTAGTTTTTCGATTCAATCATGGCTGCTCGACTAAGTATACAGGAGAGAGTGGAGATTGTAATGATACATGGTGAAAATTACTATACTTGTAGAGACACTGCCAATATTTTTAATGAAAGACATCCAGGTAAAAACGTTCATAATTCGACAATTACAAGGATTTTGAAAACATTCAAGGAATCTAAATCGGTTTCAAAAAAATGCAAAGTGACACATAAACGACCGATAACTAAAAATGAAGAAACTGTTATGAATATTATGCTGTCTACGATTGAAAATCCAAGAATGTCATTATCGCAAAGAGGAGAGAATCTTGGTATGTCCGATCGATCAATGAGAAGAGTTCTAGGTAATAATAAATTCAAACCGTATAAACCAAAATTCATACACACTTTGAAACCGAGAGATCCGAATAATCGCTTGGATTTCTGTTTCTGGTTTCAGTCTATGATGTAAGATAATAGACAGTTTTCGAAAAAAAATCTTTATAGTGACGAGTCCACCTTCACATCAAATGGGGTAGTCAGCTCCCAGAATTGCAGGTGGTGGGCAGATAATAATCCCCATTTAGGATACAATGAAGAGACCAATATCATTTCAAAGTTAACGTCTGGTGCGGAATTCTTAATGACATTATTGTTGGACCAGTATTTTTCAGACAACCACTGAATTCTGCCAGATACTTAAGAATGCTGCAGATGTTTCTCTCCGATTATTCAGATGATATTCCTCTGGACATGAGAGCTGGAATGTATTTTCAACAATACGGTGCATCCTATCAGGGATTGTATTCGGGGAAGAACGCCCCAAAAGGAACATTTCCAAATGATGGATTGGAGATTTCCAATAACGCTTGGCCCGCCCGGTCACCGGACCTCACCCTTTGGATTTTTTCTCATGGGGATATCTCAAACAGAAGGTATATTCAAGAAGACCATTTCAAAATATACGTCATTTGGAGAATACTATCAGGGATTGTATTCGGGGAATAGCTCCCCAGATACTAAGAAATATTCATGATGCAATGCACCGCCGTACTATGCAGTGTATTGAGAATGGAGGACTCCACGTAGAATAAAGCATAGGACATATTTGTTTCAAGAAATGTTATTTGTATTGTGAAAATGAATTAATTGGCATTCTGGCATCATACCTTGGAGACAATTCAGTTTTATTTACTATTTGCAGCAAGATTTTGTGAAATTCCGTCACATAATTCAATTATTATGATTTTCCGATGGGAGGGAGAAATGAGAAAACATTCAGAGAGTGATATCATCATATCTGATAATATACCATTCGTCTAGCATAATATTCCTCATGTTGTACAGGGCGATGAGGAAAAAATGGGAAAAAAAGTTGAAAAGTGAAATTGGTCATAGGTGGCTATGATTCGAATTTCTGGATCGAAATTCGATTCAGAACAATATTTCCCCATGAATTTGAATTCTACTTCGAGAAATAAAGTGATGGGATCATATTATTTTGAAAGCAAAGCATACTTTTCTATTTCCCTCGTATACGGTCGTATAAAATTCAATTTTGGTGTTCGCAATTCAGGTTTAGGATGAAGCAGAGGTTTTTATCACGTATGATTTTTTTTGCTGCGAACTTCATGCCGGACACTGTATATATATATATATATATATATATATATTTATATTAGGGTGCTTCATTTTTGGGCAACATTTTTTTTCTTCAAGTCCCGCCTGAAAATCTTGTAATTTATAGGAAAACGAAATTTTTGAGCATATTGTGAACCCTTAATTTGAATTTTAACCCACTGCTAGAGAATTTTGAATTTTATCCATTAAAATAACATTAAAAAATGATTTTTTATACGTTTTTCTTCCGCTCACCCAGAAAAAATTCATTTTGGTAATTTTGACTCATGGATTCTTGTTATAGGTATAATTTCCTACAAAAAAGCAAATTGCGTCGAGTTTGTAACTCCAACGGGTTCGACGAAAAATGTCATTTAAGCTGAATTTTCATAAAAATAGCAGTAAATCGCGTTTATTTGCTATTGAAGATAGAAAGAAAATGTGAATGACAAATTTGTAGGGGGGTTTATGCCCTACAATTTAGTTCTCATAGTTTAGCTGTTAAGGCCACTTAAAACTCAAAATTAACGAAAAAATCAATTTTTTTCAATAAAAACTGATTTATAAAATCCAAGTTAAAAAAATGAATGAGAAATTTGTTTGTCATTGTATTTTTGAAATTTTATGGCAGCAAAAATGTTTTAAATGAGTAATTTCCCAACGATTACTACTTTTTGGAGATCAAAACATAAAAAAAAAATTATACGATTTTCACAGATAGATTATTCAGTTAGATTTATATTTATGTACAACTCACTCATTATCATTTTTTCTATCAACTTTTTCAGTAATACGTATTGTTTATGCTTGTGATCTATACTATAATTATGTTTAGGAAAAAGCCTCTTTAGATTATATAACGATATGTAATTTATTGAAATATTTTTTCAAACAATTTTTTAGAAGACTTAATTATCAAAGAAAAGTTTTAATAGTTTTCAATTATGTCGCTGGGTAAGCCGCTCCAAAAGCACTTTTGGTGCAACTGGAAATCTTTCGCCTGTGATATTCCACAACACGTAATAAATATTGCTTCTGTTCTTCATTTTTTGTTAAGCTGTTATTATATTCTTGAATCGATGCCACTCCTCTTTCAGCATTATCATTAACCACACTCACTTCACTTAATATTTTTTTGCAGTTTATATAGTCTTCATCTGATTTCCAAACTTCTGGATCTTCACTTAAAAAACTATGAGATAACTCGAACTGATCAAATAACAATACAGAGTTTTTATTTTCTTTCTATCTTCAATAGTATAGCAAATAAACGCGATTTACTGCTATTTTCATGAAAATTCAGCTTAAATGACATTTTTCGTCGAACCCGTTGGAGTTACAAACTCGACGCAATGGACTTTTTGTAGGAAATTATACGTATAACAAGAATCCATGAGTCGAAATTCCCAAAAAAAATTTTTTCTGGGTGAGCGGAAGGAAAAACGTATAAAAAATCATTTTTTAATGTTATTTTAATGGATAAAATTCAAAATTCTCTAGCAGTGGGTTAAAATTCGAATTAAGGGTTCGCAATATGCTCAAAAATTTTGTTTTCCTCTGAATTACAAGATTTTCAGGCGGGACTTGAAGAAAAAAAATGTTGCTCAAAAATGAAGCACCCTAATATATATATATATATATATATATATATATATATATATATATATATATATATATATATATATATATATATATATATATTATATTATTACCATAATGTCATATTGCCAACAATCCTACTTCATACTTTAAGCTGAGACTCTGCATTTCCTAACTCAAAAACTGCTTACTATTGTTCTACATATTCATTGTCCATGTCAAGTTCCTATTGGTCGAATACCATCACGCGACAGCGTCGTAATGACGAATATGCGTCTCATAAGCGTCAGCTATAAAGTAGAGAAGCATCGTTGAAACGAGGATTATTACATTTTGTTTCTACATAAGTGTGTACTTCTGTTGGTTGCGCCTGCTGGCATTTTTTGTAACCTGCAAGATTCTTTATCTAAGTGAAGGTCATCAACTTTATTTCAATTCCAAACCCAAAATTACAGTAAATAACATCAAGTTTACATTAATACATAACATAGATACTAAGAAATAGCCATTACTCTCGATATCAGTATTCGCAATAATCATCAACTCCACTTTCTTGATCGCTTGTACATTCTTTTTTATCGGTAGATTCTCAATATAATTCTTTCAATCTGGTGGTATTATACCTTCTTTTAATGAAAACAATAAATCTTTTTTTTTGGTTCACTTAAAGGATTTTTTTTACTATACATTTGTTTCAGGTTAAGCGATTCCCACCTAAATTCATGTTTTGTCCAAGACATAGTTGCCTCCTTTTTGCGTGTTTTAATTGATAAAGAAGTAGAAATATCGCATTCTATAAAGGCTTACTCACTTAAGCTGTACTTATATTGAACAATGTTCGGTTTCCTTTTTTCATTTTAATTTTCAGCCATTGAACTCGCTGCCATCTGTATTGTATTTTGTATTTAACATAATAGTTTTACTTAGCTCTGGCAAATCATAAAACTCGTTTAATTCGCATGTATGGACAATATACGATTGTGGTTTATGTCTGGCCATTGTAATCAGCAACGCCCACTCTCTAGTTGAATACACTTTTTTATGTTTTCGAGCACGCTCAATAGTTGAATGCTTGGCATCTGCCTCAAGATACTACATACTACATTTCTATCAGAATTTCGAACGTATAACTGAATGCACACTTGTAATAAATCCGAAAATTAACACAACAATTGTTGTATGGCGTGACAGTTCAGAAAATCGTAAACCTGCAAAAATGTTCGGATATACTACATTTAAGCTTTGCTAGATTCAAATTGTCAGCTGCACATTTGTAGTAAAGGACTATTACAAATGTGACCTACAGAAAGTTCCTAGGTGAATAATTCACACAATAAAATAAGTAAATTGTAAACTATTGGAGGCTTTTGGGACCAACAACTTCCATGCACGATAAAATATATATATATATATATATATATATATATATATATATATATATATATATATATATATATATATATATATATATATATATATATATTTAGGTCCACTTTCACTAAAAGTGGACTCACAACATGAGTGCTTTAAACCAACGATATTCCGTGTGACACAGACTCATATGGTACACCCCCCTTTTCTCCTTTGGTTCTCTAGCTATATTTCTGAAATTTGGAACATTTAATATGCTCTCTAGACGGCACTTTTTGACATTTCCGGAAATGACATCAACTTTCGATTTTAAAATGGGACACCTTCTATATTATTACATTTTTGATATCATCGTAATTATCTGCATCCAATGATACCTTACAGTTGATATTTCATTCGTCAGAACCCCCATTTTATTTTTTGATCTAGAGAGCCATAAACTCCCTAAAATTATTCCAAATAATCAAAATAATGCTACCCTATCACATTTTCGAACAAAATAGTATCGCGGTTCGAAATACGTACCAAAAAAGTAAAACAAAACGTCTTTTGACTCAAATCTCCATTTTTTCAAATGGTACCATAATGGTACTCTGACGTCATTCGAAAGTGTCCATCCATATGAACTCTTTTTGTGTACAACCAATACGAACACAATAATGTAGTTGAAAAAACTTTAAGTATCTTCTCGGTTCAATAATTTATCAAGGTGGCTATGGAACACAAATCACATTTTGACGTTTCGATAATCTGTAATTGTCAGTTAGTCACTGATTACATTATTGAATTGATCGTATTGATAATAGAAATGAGATCTGGTCAATATTTAATCCAACCGATAGAGCTCCTAAAGCTCGAAGGATCAAAGTATGGGTTCAAATGGAAATGTAATCAAAGTAACAATAAGTAGGTATTCTCCCACAATTGAATTAATAACGAAAAAAAAATAATACCTGTTCGAAATGTCCACCACCAACATCCAAACATTTTCAAGCTCGTTTCCCGGTAGATAGATAGATAGATAGAAAGCGTTGTGTTTAGAAGTACGTGTTAGATGTTCAAAGAATTAAAATAAAAATTGAAAATTGAAAAAACACATAAATAAAAAAATGTTCATATTTAGTAATTTATGCTATGTTATTTTACAGCTTTTCTGAAGATTCTACCGTTTTTTTCTGAAACCCTCTATAATATTAGTCGATACCTATGTTTGAAATAAACATGTTTTCAACATTACAAGCAATTGGCTTGATTTATAAAATTATAGAAATCAAAATTTACTAATATATTTTTGAGCACATGCAGACAACAAAATGTTAAAATTAGAACATTCTGTATATGAAAATAGATCTGAACACAATAGCCAATGAGATGCCAGGAAAGATCTTGATGCAAAATTATGCATATTAAAAATATCAAAAGCAGAAAACGTCAAAAATGATTTTTTATATATCATATATATAGTATGTAAGGTATTTAGAAACGATTCGTGAATAAAACTGTCAGATAAACTGAAATAATGAAAAGTGCAACGAAAAGTACGTGTAAATAGAAAATTCGAGAAGAAAACACAGGATGTGTGGTATCAAGGGAAAGGAATCAACAAGCTGGGAAATGGAGAAAAAATTAATTTTGGAAGAACCAACTCAAGAAATTTAAATTTGAAAAATCAATAATATTTTCGTTACAAAAACAGTTATTTGCCAATACAACACAAGGATATACTATAAAGAACTATATGATGAAACGATGAAACGATCTTACTTTCATTGAGACAATACCATACGAGGGCAATTCTGACGAAAGGGTCAGATTGAACGACAGTTTCAGGAACGGAGATCATGATTTTGCCAACTAGCAAAAAGGATATCTTAAAGAACTAAATAATTGGACTAAAATGAAAAACACAAACAATCTTACTTTCTCATTTGAGACATAATTACAATTACGAAGGAGCGAATTCATAGACGAAGCTTGATTAAACTGACAGTTTTCAAAGTTGAGACATGAACATTTTTCGATTTACATCAAGCTCAGGTCTTCAATAAACCCTTCGATAGAATCACTGCATGAATTAGTATATAAAGACCAATAACTAAAACAATAGGTTACTTTAACTTTTAATCACATAAATTATTTTATGTATTTTGCTATGAACATAATTTAGTTAATTACGGGAATAGTAACAATAAGTCTTCCTGAATAAAGGAAATTATTATTTTAATGAATTTCTGCATTATTTTCAATGTTTGAGCAATAACAAGTTGCCATTTTCTGAATTTGACATCAAGGCCTACCAGAGGGCTCCACAGTAGAACTGACCCCTGAGATTCCACAGGCGTACCGATTGAGTTAGCTGAGGTAAAGAGAATAAGGTGAAAGAGTCAATTGGAAGAAGGTAAAATACATAGCCGGACATAAGAAATTTTTATATGGGTATTTATTTATGAACATTTTAGATTAAATTCAAAGGGCAACTAGCTAAAAAGATTTGAAAATAGTAAAAAAAATAGTAAAACAAAAAAATTTTTTTTGTTATGATGTCTGATTGTGAAAATGAATAGATAAATAATAAAATAAAAACAAACCGCAATAACCTCATCATAACGATAGATAAATAGATATTTAAATTTTACACTCAAAGAATTACTAGCTGCAAGCAATAAGCTGAAGAATAACAAGGCACCGGGACCTGGAAATATACCACCGGAGGTAATAAAACAAGTTGTTATAGACCGGCCAGAAGATGTACTGAGAGTCTACAATAATCTTGCAAATGGAGCAGACTTTCCAGCAGAGTGGAAAAAAGCGAAATTAGTCCTTTAAAAAAAGGGAGACAAGCCGGTGAACAACCCGTCGTCGTACAGACTGATATGCCTTTTAGATATAGAGGGCAAACTATACGAACACCTGATACTGGCAAGGCTTAAAAGAGAACTAACACGCACAGGGGAACTAATCGATAACCAAACGGCTTCAGGGAAGGCAGGCAGACAGTAGATGCAATCCTCCAGGTGATGAAAATCTCTAGAGGTGCTGCAGAATACTCGCATCTCCCCCCCGAAGACTATGTGCAAATTATCCTGGAAGAATTCAGGAGGAAGGGAGTTGATGAGGAAGAATTCAGGAGGAAGGGAGTTGATGAGAGTCTGATGAATATTATATATTCATACCTATCGTAGAGGCGAGTAATACTGGAGGCCAAGGGGATCAGTAGGACCATGGACATAAACAGCGGAGTTCCACAGGGATCTGTGCTGTGACCAACACTGTGGAACATTCTGTACGACGATCTATTCAAATAAAAAAATAACCAGATGGTACTACATTTATTGGCTTCGCAGACGATATAGCAATGGTAGTAACTGCCAAAGAGGAACGTACACTGATGAAAACGGCAAACACCGCACTCATCAGAATCACGGAATGGATGGAAGGCAGAAATCTGCAACTAGCGCCCGAAAAGACAGAGGTAGTTCTTCTGACCACAAAAAGAAAGATTGCGCCGATAGAATCCAAAGTTCAGGACACCACGGTGAAACCAAGTAAGGCAATAAAGTATCTGGGAGTATGAATCGACACGAAGCTAACGTTTGCCGAACACGTTAACAAGGTTATAGAAAAGGCAGAAAAAACCCTTGTGGCCTTGACCAACCTGATGCCCAACATTGGAGGGCCGAGAGCATCGGAAAGTAGAACCCTGTCGAGTGTGATACACTCCCAGGTGCTCTACGCAGCCCCGATATGGCACACAGTTACTGGAAACAAGAAACTGGAACAAAACTGCAGATAATCCAAAGACTCATGTGTATTAGGATATGCAGCGCCTACAGAAGCATATCGGCAGAAGGGGTGGGAGTTATAGCAGGGGTACCATCGATAAAATTCCTTATAGAATAACGAAAAGAGACTAATAACGGTGAAGCAAGGAGCACAGCTAGAACATCGCTTACGACCAAATGGCAGGAAAAACGGAGATCTGGCACTTACGGCCGGTGGACCTATCAGCTGATACCGGATATTGCAGTCTGGTTGAGTAGACCACACGGAATAGTGGACTATTATCTAACGCAAGCGCTCTCAGGACAATGATGCTTTTGAAAATGTCTCTACGAAAGAAAGAGATCAGAGACAGATAGGTGTACTTACTGCGGGGTAGTGGATGACGTGGAACACACGCTTTTCGAGTGTCCTAGATGGCACCGGGAGAGATATGGGAGTGGAAAGGACATTTAACGCAGAAAATATGATGAGTAGCCTGGTGATATCGGAAGAAGGCTGGAAAATAGCGTATAAAACGACCCGACAAATTATAGAACCCAAGGAGAAAGAGGAGAGAGATGGAAGAGATGATTGAAAGAAACAGAAACAGCCCTCCTCACTGAAGAAATGCGAAAGTGGATTCCGATGTGGTGAGGTAGACGAGAGGAGGGGTTTTAGTCGGTAAGAATCCGGCACTCTGGAACGACCAGAGTCTTATGCAAGATTTCCTCTCCTTAGACAAAAAAAAAGTTTGTAGCATGTCATGTTGTATTTGGATTATATCCAAACTTAGAGAAAATACAAAGTATCTATAGATATAAATGTAAACCAAAAACTTGACATATTTTAAAATTTGAACAGTCATATATGTATAAATATAATAAGTATTAACCCTTTGCAGCCGGAATTATTTTCATTGAATGAAAATAAATATTTTTCCACATATGGGGATTATATGGTAAATACTTCACACATAATTCAAAAACTTTTATTTATTTATTGTAGTTGGTAATTTATTTAGTGGTTACGTATTATGACCACCAAATTACGAACAAATTCAAATAGAAAATATAATTATATGTCATGAAATACAATTCGACGAACTTGTCAAACAAAGACCAACTTTGCATGTTTTTCAATGCCATCGAGTACGATGGCGCTTTGCACGTGTGCTACAGTGTGCTACAGTGTGCATATCTTACTTTTGTTCCATGAATTGGCAAACGTGCACACTTTAGTGGCTAAATGCACCGAAACCGGAAGCGAAAGCCAAGAAATAAGGAAGAAGAACGTGCACACTATCAAATTTATTTCGACAGGAACCATATGTTTGAATTTGTTTTGTGCATGGTTTGAAGCTTTTCTTCCTCTTCTAGAGGTGCGTTGATCTGCACCGATCAATCCTGTAGCTAAGAAATTCTTCCAATCTTAGGTTTTTAGCATCTAAAGATTGGTCTCTAACATTAATGAAAGCATTTACAATGCTTAGATCTAAGACATTCCAGAATAGCCGTCACCATTTTTTGATTCAGTTGATGGAGGATTTGAAATAATTGAACCCGTATCAGATGGAAAGTTGCTTAGAAATCGAATTTGACCCTACATACCAAATTTCAACGCAATTTTCATATTCAAGTCCAATTTTTAATTAATGGTTCTGAATAAGAAGCTACGAAAACAATACATTCGTCATAATGTAGGAATAAGAATAAAAAACCTAATATTCATTATGAAAAAATTCAAATTTTGATTATTAGTTGTTACTAAAAAGCCACAGAGACGATAAAATCGGTCAAAATTAAATGACAATTAATGAAAAACTATTTATTGAACCGAATTCGAACAGGAAATGAATTAAACACTAATATTGGAAGTCAGTTTCAAATATTGTCTCTCTCAACTGGTCCGCCCTCAATTCTGATACATTTTTTAATTCTTTCTCTATTATTATTGACCACTCTCCTAAGTTCTGGAATACTTATATCACGGCAGGCTTGCCTTATTCTCTTACAAAGTTCTTGTCGATTTCGTGGCCTAGACTTGTGAACCTTATTCTTGACAGTTCCCCAGAAGTAAAAATCCATTGGTGTTATGTCAGGAGAGCGAGGAGGCCTTGTTCATATGGGCTATTTCTACCAATCCAACGTAATGTAAAATGTTCGTTTAACCACTCTCGAACCATCCAAGAATTATGAACGGAAGCTCTGTCTAGCTGAACGTACATCTCTTGTCGCACATTGAGGGGGAAAAATTCAATAGTCGTTCAGCGTTAATGGTATTATTGAAGAAAAACGGGCCAATCATTCTGTCGCCTAGAATACCACACCATACATTAACTTTTTGAGAGTATTGGTCCTTACAGTTTTTAACCCAGTGGGGATTTTTGGTAGACCAGTATCTGCAATTTCGAGCAGATACTATTCCATTGGTAGTGAACATAGCCTCCTCATCAGTGAATAACATTTTTTTGAGGAAATTTCTATCACTTAAAAAACTTCCTTGGGCCCAATAGCAGTGATCTGATCGTTTATATTCGTCACCTTCTTTCAATTTTGGTAAGAACTTTGGTTTAAAAGGTTTTATTTTATGACGAACGAGACACCTTCTGATTTTCTCTCTACTATTTAATTGCTCAGACCTTTCACGCAAATTAATTTTGGGAATGGCACGAACTGAAGCTAAGATATTATCATCAACATGGTACCTTCGATTTCGATGTGGATTGAGTAAAAAGTTTCCGGTTTGAGTAAAAAGTTTATTCACGGAGGCTGCCGTTCCATGTCGAATACGATTTTGTTGCGGATGTCTTCTGTTGAATTCATGAGCAACTTGTCTGCTACTTCGAGCACCATCACCAAATAACCTTATTATTTCAAGTTTTTCTCGTAAATTAAGACGTTTAATGGGCATTTTGTTACTGTTTTTGACGCATTTACTTTCAAACTGTCATTTGGTATAAATAGTTCATTTGTTTCCATACTACCCAAATTAAAACTGTTGAAACACAAAATTGGACTTCTTTGAAAATTGAATACAATTTTCCATAAAATTAGGCAAAAGACTAAATTCGATTAACTTACATTTGATAAAATAATAATTTTCAATTTTAGTTATTTCAATACGTTTATTTCATTGATTTTGACTATTTCATCATTTCTGTAGCTTCTTATTCAGAACCATTAATTGAAAATCGGACTTGAATATGAAAATTACAAAAAAAAAAAAAAATTTGAATTTTGCGTTGAAATTCGATATGTAGGGTCAAAATCGATTTCCAAGCAACTTTTTCAAATAACTTTTTTCGGTATCTCCAAGGCGAAGCAAAATATCGAGAATTTGCCCTTTCGCGGGATTGCAGTAGGCTGGGTTTAAAAATCTCTGCTTTCAAAAATGACTAAAATACAAGGGTGTCTTCACTGTATATACTCCCGATTTTTCGGCTTTCAAAATTCCATCTTTATTATTTTTAAAGAATCTACCATCGTATTATTTGTTCCATATGCAATTTTTAGATCTTGTTTATTAAGAAATGAAGCTATTTTTTCCGTAGTCTGTCCACGTTATGTGAGTGTTCTATAATTTTCATTAGAGTTTTTGGTGGTAGGAAAAACTTCGTACATAGTATTCTCTTCAAAAAACTCCATTCAAAAGCTATGTACGAAGTTTTTCCTACCACCAAAAACTCTAATCGAAATTATAGAACACTCACATATTGTGGACAGACTACGGAAGAAATAGCTTCATTTCTTGATAAACAAGATCTAAAAATTGCATATAAAACGAATAATACGTTGGGTAGATTCATTGAAAATAATAAAGATATAATTTCGAAAGCCGAAACATCGGGAGTATATAGATTGAAGTGTGGAATTTGCCCTGAGGTATATATTGGACAGACTGGTAGAACATTTAAAGATAGGATCCATGAACATCATATAAGTTATGTAAAAAAGAAAACAAATTCAACATATTCCAATTACCTGTTAGAGGAAAACCATTGTTTCAATGATGTTTTCGAAATTTTACACGTAGAAAACAAAGGTATCAAACTGAATCAGTTGGAAACGTTAGAAATTAATAGGTTGACAAATTCGAATTCATTACTTAACGACCAATTTGATTTGAATAATTCACCACTTTTGAATTTGTTTTCCTTGATTAAACCATTTGTAATTACAATAATTGAGGATATATTTTTTGTTTTGGGAGATTATTGTGGTACTTACCTCGTTATACGTAATTACCGATAATGACCTTAGGTAGTAGGTATAAAACTGTTGGCCATTGTATATTTAGTTTATTGTACATTCACCTGAAGAATCTACTGTGCTAGCGAAACATGTTGTGACTTTAATGAAATTCTGTGGAAATTACATTACAAGAAACATATAAAATATCATAAATAAAAATGTTCATTACATTTTTCATGAAATTTCACTATTATATCAACAGTTGGAACTGATCCGAAATATATATTTCTGTAACGACGGCGACGGATGAAGATGTACTTAATCCATTCCAGGTGGTGAGGGCTCTGCTTGGACTGGGGGTACTGACCCCACAGGCTGTTTTTCCAGTACCTAAAATAAAAATATGTTGGTAAATTCGGTGTTAGGTATATTTGCCTGCTGGACTTGAATCTGCAATTCTTTTGGAGTTAAGGTCCTTCAAAGGTCATTTCCCCTTTTAGCAATAAAAACGATTCCACTAACATTTTCACCCTCAAATGCACCTTCCTCAACTTAAAAAAGATTGTTTTCGCGAAGCGTTTTGAATATTGTCAGATTAACTTTTGAAATGAAGTATTATGTTTTCGGCATGAAAGAGGTTTTGAATACAAATCAATATATGAGGAGGGGATATTTGAAACTGTTGTAATTTAAAAAAATATGATGGTCATTACCAACATTATTATCAGGCTCTCTTCTGCTCTTCAAGACGTTTGAAGTAATTTCGAGCCGGACATTGTCGTTCGGGGTATCTTTCCGAGTACAGCTGTTCAGCAACAACTGCATTTTGCCGACATTCCCAATAAATTACCAGTATATCTACTTTTTCGTTTCTGTTATAAACTGGCGGGATTCTTAACTTATTTCTATTATCAATGCGATCAATTCAATAATCTATTCAGTGACTAACCTATAATTACAGATTATCGAAACGTCAAAATATGATTTGTGTTCCATAGCCACCTTGATAAATTATTGTTGTTGAACCGAAAAGATACTTAAACATTTTTCAACTACATTATTGTGTTCGCATTGGTTATACACAAAAGGAGTTAAAATGGATGGATACTTTCGAATGACGTGAGAGTACCATTATGGTACCGTTTGAAAAAATTGAGTTTCGAGTAAAAAAAAATTGTTTCACTTTTTTGGCATGTATATCGAATCACAATACTATTTCAATCGAACATGCGATAGTGTAGCATTATTTTGATTATTTGGAATAGTTTTAAAGAGTTCATGGCTCTCTAGATCGAAAAATCAAATGGATATTCTGACAAATGAAATATCAACTATAAGTTATCATTGTATTCAGATAATTACGAAGATTTCAAAAATATAATAATATACAGGGTGTCCCATTTGAGAATCGAAAGTTGATGTCATTTCCGGAAAAACCGGAATTGTCTTTTTTTCTAAATATGTCAAAACAGTGCCGTCTAGTGAGCATATTCAAAGTTCCAAATTTCAGAAATATAGCTAGAGAAACAAAGGAGAAAAGGAGGGTGTACAATGAGTCTGTGTCACACGGTAGAATACATACAAAGAAAACCAGCATGAACGAACAATTATATTACATCACTAGAGAACAATAATTACAATTATTTCCGATATAACAATGATTATGCTGCTTGGAAATTCCACTACCACCAGCACCAAAACTGTGTTTGTTACTTTTATCACTCCCGAGATAACTGTTAGAAGCTATCGTTGATAATCTCTCTAATTCCCAATTCACATACATATGTACTCTCATAATTAGTATAGAACGGACACATTTGCTCGAACAATTATCATAGTCAACCAAAAGTATATTGACATAAATTATACAATTGACTCGGTTCAACTGATGCAACATCATTACAATAAATATTCTTTGTTCCCTTATCGTCTCGTCCATATCTCATTGTTGAAACCACATTTGATAAAATAAAAGCAGGGTTTAGAGGAACATATTTAAATATATAAAATAGTTGTGGCGTTCTCTAATTCAGAATTTGAAGTACCTTTATATTATCGCAATCAACATCGACCATTAAGCGACTATCAGCACTCAGAATACAAATATGAATAAAGAATGAAGGCGTACATCCAGTGCCAGATCTAGTTGATGTTTTTGGGGGTGTTAAACTATGATTTTTTCGCCCCTAGGAGTTACGAATATAGATATGAGATGTAACAAAGGATTCCTGAGATATAGCGTTTGGAATTAAACAATGCAAAAATCGTGTCTGTATGAAAATCAAAAGCTTTCGACACTATAAAAAAAGATTGTATAATTTAACGTAACAGAACGATGATCACAAGTAACCAATGTTAGGTTATGAACTTTTAACATACGATATTGAATGAATGTGATTTTTTTGTGGAGGAACAACGTTTCTTCACATGTTTTTTTGGGTAACCTTCCACAGTCTGAAAATGAAAATATAATCAGGAAAATCTATACAAGTGTAGAAAGGGCAAACTAATTAGTTCACTCGATAAGTTACTGCGTTCACCAAATTATATTTCCTATAGAAAAATGATTTGTTTTGTCAGTAACTTGTCGTTTCCTGAATTTGCCTATAAGGAATAGTAAACATTCAAAAGATACTCCTCTATATAGTTTTCGATTGACGTTTCGGGGACTATATCTGCCCCCGTTCTCGAAATCTCCTAAATCTCCTTTATTTGTTTGAATAATTTGGATTTTTCTTGCAGAGTCTTTTTCGCATTTCCAAATGACGGATGTCAATTGAGATCTGCCAAAAAATTTGAGAGTGGCGTATTGCTCATTCAATATATGGGGTGTTGTTCAGATCACTTTATTAGCATTCTACCATATCTCACTTCCTCTCTGAGTAGAGGTAACCATGTATGGTCCATTTCAACTGAATTTGTTGAAAAGCAGTTGTTATTGGAAAGAAGAATACAGGCCGTTTCTTTCAATTTTCTCCTGTCTTGATATGGTTCTTTCATAAAGATTTTCGTCCTATTTCATTCAATCGTATGATCGCCATTGGATGTGAGGATATGTTCTGCAATTTTTTATCCGTTTATTTGTCGATTTCTGATGTAACTCTGATGTTCACTTTGGCGCACTTCTAATGGTCTTGAAGTTTCACCTATATAACTATCACCACACGAACAAGGTATGTTGTAAACACAGTTTTTGGTACTTTCTTCGGCGTTTTTTGGTTTTGTTTGTATAGATATCAGTGTGTTTGTTGTTCTAAATAATGTTCTCACATCATACATATGTCCAATCCGTTTGATCTTCTCAGATAATCCGGGGACATAAGGTATTATGTTGGTTGTGAAATGTGTAGGTGGTGGGAGTACTCCTGTTGGTTATGTTAATTAGTTGTTTTGTGGATTGTTGTTTTCAATGTCAGTGATTGTTTTTTCCACAAACTGATCCGGATATGCATTTTCCTTGAGAACAGATTTTATGAGGTTGATTTCGTCCTGTAGATTCTGGTTGGAATTGCAAACTGTTTGGGCTCGATTATAGAGACATTCAACTATGCTTTTTTTCACACTGGCATGATGGTTTGAGTTGTAGTGTAGATATCGATTGGAATGTGTCTTCTTTCTGTGTACAGATATTTCCATTCGGGATGATGACATCTAAAAAGGGAAGTTGGTTGTTTTGTTCTGATTCTAATGTGAATTTGATCGTCGGTTCTTGACCGTTTATATGACCCAAGAAAAAATTTAATTCTTCTTCACTTCGATTCCAGATAGCGAAAACATCATCCACGTATATCCACCATATTATTGGACCATTGTGGAATGTTTCAACGAAGGATTCTTCAAAGTATTCCATAAATAGGTTACTCAAAATCGGTGATAAAGGAGAACCCATCGCCATATCAAACTCTTCTTGATAAAATTCGTTCTTGAATTGGAAATATGATGTTTTTTCTATTCTATGATGGCCCTGACATTCAGTTTTGTTCTTGTCTTCAGTGATGTGTCATTTTCTAATCTTTCTTTAACGATTTCCAGAGTTTTATCTTCACATGACTGGGCATGTAAAACTATCAAGTACTTATTGAGTACGATTATATTATTTATCCAGTAATCGCCGCTCAAATAAATCTAAACGTTCACACACATGGCGGAAAATTGACCGACGCCGTCGCACGAGTAGGTTGGTATGTAGTATATTTTCATCTTTGAATCAAATCACATCAGTTTGACTGTGTTATGAACAGAGAGCAATGCAATGCGAGTAAAAAATGTGTGCCACTACAGATTATGGCATGTGAAAAATATGGATTCACCTTAATAATGTATCTTTGTTTACACACGCTTTATTAGCTCCACCTGTATATATGTATCTTTGAAATTAATTTTCACCCACTTCCAGATATGAAATTTTGTACACGTATTAAAAACTGATGACAATACAATAATTTGATAGTATGACCTCTCTCACCATGATCATCAGAAAATAAAAATTAATAAAAAACCTTTTTAAAGGCAAGCTTTTATTCAAATGCACTAGAAAGTAAAAAATAATTTCTTTGGATGTGTGACGTAGGTTATGTGACGTAGGTTATTCCGTGAGTTATAGATTCAAAAGCTTCTCGCGCAAAGTTTTCAGTTCGAATACAAAAGCGACAAGCTTTTGAATCTATAACTCACGGAATAACCTACGTCACCCAATTATTTTTTACGTTTTAGTGCATTTGAATAAAAACTTGTCTTTAAAAAGGTTTTTTATTCATTATTTTATTTTGTGCTTTTTAGTAGTTGAGTACGCTTGAATCAATGCATTTTTGTTAACCCTTGAGTGCACGGGTTGGGTCTGACATACACAGCCTATCACGTTCGAGCGCTCCCCTCTCAAACGCGGCTCACTCTACAGTACCTTCCTATCTTCAGTAGAGCTATATATCCTGAGAAGTTTGTTTCGATTGCACTTTTAGTTCCCGCTAATTGCTAGAATGTTTTATACGTTCAACATGGAAGTGTATACAGGAACTCAACCAGCTGGACCGTACCAAGTGAGCAATAAATCTCTTGATGTTGTTGTCAGAATAACAGAACCAATCCATGATAGCAAAAGAAATATCACGATGGATAATTGGTTCACCTCTATCCCGTTAGCACAATCACTACTGACTGATCATAAATTGACTCTCCTGGGAACCCTACGCAGTGCCGAGACCTGCTAAAACTAGTATGTTTGCTTTCACTAGAGACATGACTTGAGTATCTTATAAACCGAAAAAAAATTAATCAGTTGTATTACTGTCAACCATGCATCATGAGGATAAGATCGACGAAAGTACTGGAGACGAAAATAAGCCAGAAATGATCACCCTGTATAATCTGACAAAAGCGGGGGTAGATTGTGTGGATCAATTGGTGGCATCATACGATGTATCAAGAAACACCAGGAGATGGCCAATGACAATATTTTATTCCTTGCTAAACATCAGTGCAATAAATTCGTTCATAATATATAGGACCAACAATAAGAATATGGTTATCACAAAAACAGGAAGGAGGAAATACCTGAAAGAACTAGGAATGAGTTTAGTTACGGAACAGCTTAAGAGAAGAGCTATTGACAAACATATATCGAGAGATGTAGGGCTAAAAGCTGCGAAGTTTAGTGGACAGAGTTTGGTTGAGCAAGCAGAACCACCAGAAGGAACATATCGAAGATGTGCCTTTTGCCGAAATCGCAAAACAAGATTTTTCTGCCACATTTGCAAAAAAATGATTTGTATGAAGCATTCCAAGCATACGTGCCCAGACTGCGCTCGAAATTAACGTTCTGAATCCTTGAAAGACATAATTTTCTTCAACCTTGTATATATTTATAATTTTTTTTATGTTACATTTTCTATATATATATATATATAACATGAGATATTTCGAAATACTTTTGGTTAATAGTGAGAGTTACAATAAACATAATTTTGCATGAACAGTATCAATTCAATTTATTGAAAAAAGAAAAAATATATCAAAAAATGTGTGTACCTCAGCCTCAACCCGTCCTTTCTAGGTATATTTTTTCAGCCGTTTACTCAAGGGTTGAAGCATCGTTATTATGAGGTCTTTTTTTCCTGTGCTGAGCTATCTAGTCCTCAACGAGCTTGCCCTCACGACAGGGGTAAATGTTCCATGGAAGTTCTGCTCACTCTTGTGAATAACCCTTGGCAATCAGGCTTGCTTTTCTAGTTTCTAGTTTCCCATAGGCCCTGTACTTGGCTCGAAAAACTAATCTATTTCCAATAAGTGTTCCATCTTCCAGTTTTTTAACAATTTCCCATGTTTTATTTTGTATTTGTTATTTATTCACTTTTAATGGCGTCTTGCCATTCTTTGGATTCAGGGCTCGACAAGACTTCATTCAAACTCAACGAATTCAAAGTTTGAGCTGCACCAGCAAGTTCTTCACTATTTCATTCGACTGCGATTTCATCGAATACTGCTTCTTTGGTCAGATTACCCCGATGCTTTTACTCTATGAAATATTATTTCATCAATTGGATCTTTAATTTCCGGTTCGATTTTATCTCGGTCTTCCTTTTCCCCTAGTTGTAATTTCATTGTTTCTCTCATTCTTCTGTCGATTGTTTTTCAACTCACTTTCTTCGTTCTCAAATTCTCCACTTACAGACTTTCCATGTCGAAATTCATTATAAGGTTCATGTTCCTCATTTGATTTTTTTATGTCAACTGGAAACATCGCCAACATCATTGTCAAGGAAAGCGGAAATGCAAGAATGGTTACTGGTTAGAGGTATATCTTTTGATTATAAAATGTTAAAACCACAATTTCACAGCCTAATAAAAATTCATAAATCAAGGCACAAAAGATATAAAATAGACGAGCTTTTTAATGCAAAAGGTCACGACGTATTGCGATTGCCTCCATGTCATCCAGATATTGTTGGTTTGGGCTGAAATGAAAGAATATATCGCCAAAAAAACGTAAATATTAATTTCAACCAGATCATTAAAAATTGTAATGCCGACAAATGGAAATCTCAGTGTGAGTGAGCTAAATGGTTTGAGAAAGAATATATTTCAAAGAAACCAACAATAGATATAGTTGCGGAACAGATTATTATTAACTTGGGCGGAAACGATAGTGATACAGAAAGTGATGAGTGATGGGTTAGACATACAAGAGAGCGATTTGTCTAGAAGAGAGGAATTAACTGAAGATGATGGGGCTCGAAACTTAACTGTTGAAATTATTAAAACATACGTTGATTTGCAACTTTTATGTGTAAATGTGTTTGTAGATATTATTTGTAATTATAATTATTATTTAGGTTGGTTATTCGGTGCATTATTGATTCATTATTATTAATTTGTTTAATGTGTATGCAAATGATAATTTGATATATGCTTTTCAGATGCATTCATATGCAATACACATTCTGCCTGTTTTGGAAATAATACAGTTGATTTGAAAATAATGTACACGAAAACCAAAGGGAATTTGCTTGCCTGAGTTTCTTGAAATCAATAAATATAAATATTCAGACAATTTGTTAAATAGTAAATTGGATCTCAATAAATTCCCATCGTTAAATCTATTCTAGGCCCAATTTTTTACATTATTTTTGATAAAGCTACCATTTAGCGAAACATGTCGAATAAAATAAAAAATATAGTGAAATTACACAAATTATGTTTTATTTACTATTAATAATACTTAATTTTGAAATTAAACATTACGCCTCTTTAATCCGGTAATTATTATGTAAAGCTTAATCCCTTAGGCGAAAATTAATTACTCTTTCTTTGTCTCATCTCAGAGGCCAAGCTAGAATGGTCGACCTGTACCTAAAATTGCCTTGGAAGCCTCATCGAGTGTGGATTGGTATGGATGTCAAGTGGGCCCTATATTTGGGAACGTTTAATGCGAACACGATGTAGGCTGTAACTCAATTATCATGTAATGAGCAATTTTTGAATTTTTAATTCCAAATGGGGTTCCGGGAAATGAAATGAAATATCCTTACTGATTTGTGATACGGAGAATATTTCAATCTGATGAATTTATAAGATGTACTTCATCATGTTTTGAACATATTCGTTTATCATAAGCAAACACCGCCTAATAATGATAAAAATACTTCGGCAAACAACGTTGAACCTTGGAAGTTGGTAAACCAAATAAAGATTTCAAAACTAATTAGATACATTGTTTCGAAACTATTCTATTTTGAATATATCAGAATTATTCTATACCTATTGAAAATAGACTTTCTAACAACATGAAAACAAAAACAAATTTCAAATTGTTAAATGTATTCCAATAATTTCTAAGAAAATCGAGCAAGACATATACTCAGGTACAATTCTTTTTTTTATTGATTGGATCCACTGATTTGGGTTTCTCAATGAATATTTAAATTAAAGTAGATTTCATTTGTACATAATATTATAACCAGTTTCAGTTTTCATACTTGATGAAAATCCATATCAGAGTAAACAAAAAACACTTCACTATATTTTTACTGACTAGGGTAAACAAAACTACGACACGTATTTTGCTATACAATTGCTTGTTCAGGTGAAGATAATCAAGGCCAGCTCTAGGTATTTGGCCGCCATAGACGAGACATATTTTGGCACCTCCTGTCGCACCTCATAATTATTTTCACCCTTTGATTCCCGCCGTTTCGTTTTTTAAGCTAAACATGACATAAAACGTAGGTCCATTATCTCTTTAATTGACTTGGAGCTTGGGTGAGGAGTTTAACGTGCAGCGCCGCAGTGGCGGAATCGGAAAAATGGATCCAGAGAGTATCACTTATCCCCATATACCGCTGTGATAAAAAGGTTGTCTACAAAGTGCGATAGTTCAAATTTTTTGATCGCAAACGTCAAAACGGCATTTGTATTGTGATCCGACGGGTACAAGCTCCTATCAAAGAGAGGCACAGTGTCAAAAGCGCGCTTACAATAAATTAATGGCAATGAACGAGTCGGCAGCAAATAACCTCGAATCAAATGTAAATGACGTGAAGAAATAAAGAAGTGGTCGGGTGATTACTGCTGTGTTGTAGGGTGCAAAAACGCGCGTTTAAATGCGAATAAGAAATTTTATGGTTTTTCTACCGTGAGCTACAAACATTTGGAATACATCGCCTTCACTTGTTGACTGGCAGATGGTTTGCCCCATTCTTGTTCTAAATACCTTTTGCAAGTCCCTCGGTGAGCGTTTATGTATGAAAATACTGCGAGACGTGTTTACAGTCGCCACAAGCATTCGCTATGCAACACTTGCAGTCTGCAAGTGTAGGAAGTTCTTGTAACTTCTCTGTTACAATCAATCTACGAAAGGAAAAAAGTCAATTGACAAATCTTACAAGTTCAATTTTCACATTGATATAAACAATTAAATTTTTTATACTAATAATTACAATAATCTAAAAAACATGCATGAAACATATTTTTATTCATGTAATACATATTAAAATATTTTTTTTAGTCAAATTCTGACAGTAAACGAACAATATGAAAAATATGTGAAAATGTATGATTGTATAAAATAAAACAATATTTTCAATATATTTTTTTATATTTCTTCAATATTTATTTATTATTTCTGTTTAATCGTGTAATTTACTCCTACATCAGACATGTGAGTTTTAAATAAATTTTATAAATTATTTGTGAAAATATTCATTTACCTCTAATTCGATACTGTACTGATTTGTTGTCGCTGCTGCTCTGCTAATCACTTTCACAGACTGATTCTCGAAAACGATGTCACTTGAAATGGGTAAAAACCCAATTGCAACCACCACTTGATCCATCACGAATATAAAACTCTTTTCAATTCGACAATAAATTACATGTACAGACTACGATGACAAGCGAATTACGTGTTCGCAGTGCACGTGTCAGTAGGTTAAATGCGGTTCGCAGACTACTCGTCTCAATCTGCACTTTATTCATCACTAGGGCGATTTCCGAAACCGGGGCTCAATTTAATTCAAAGGTTATACATGCCGAATCATAATGCAACTGCAGTTTTCACGTTTGTAACAAACAAATTTGAACTGTTGTACTTTACAAACACTCTATTTATCACAGTGGCAAATACGGATAATTTGCGCCATCTGGAGTCATCTCCCGATTCCGTCACTGCGGCGCCACTCACAAAGGTGCTCCAAGTCCATAGAATTGAGAATAATAGTCTATTCAATTTAAAGAGAAGTAGAATCAAAACAAATGCACGCCGTTAGTGCGTGATCGAAATCGGTGTGCTCGAATAGTGAATGGACTATAGTCAAAATGCCAGGTTTTTACAGGTTGAAGACTTTTTTATTGCTGTGGCATTTTGAATGGAGTTTCAATAAAAAATACAGATTCTTAGGAAAATAGTGTTTTTAGTGCAAAACTACAAAAAACAATATGGTGGTTATGACCCCTAGAAGAATTATTTTTACCAGAAATTTAGCAATTAAGCTTGAAACCCTAATGGTGCTCTTCTTGCTTTCGTTTTTGCAAATCCCTTCACTAGGTCTTTCGGGTCTATCTGGCTTGCTACTTCGCTTTCGATAGAAATAATAGCAAGACCTGCAAGTCTTTCCTGGCACATGCAGTTTTCATGAGTTTTAATTGCGAAAGTTGCAAAACACGAAACAGACTAGTTTGTTTGTTGTAAACAGCAAACTCTAAACTCAACTCAAGACGACTGGCGTTCCGTGTTCCGTGTTGTGGCACCAAGAATGAGGCGGGTGGTCGGCGAGAGGAGAGGGGTTGTGGACCTTGACCAGGATACATTCAAGGCACATGCGGAAGGCGGATGATGTACCATGTGACCGTACCACGGACACCTGGCACCGGGGGACGCACATTTATGTTTTGGCCATTGTACAAAGAAACCGTCATATGGTAGCTTGCTTTTACGTCGCTTGCTGTTATGGGTTTTCACTTTTCAATAGTGTTTGATTATGAGGCGTCGTTTAGGTCAAAAGTGTCTTGGCAAATATATATAATTGTGAGTCAATATATATGTTGATTGTAGCAATATTCGGCAAATATATATAATTTTGTTAATCGTAGCAATATTTATTATTTTGCGTTCCGATATATTTATTTTCGACCAACCACAATATATTCACATTTCAAGCGTTACAAATATATAAAAATGTGAAATCCGATATATTTATAAATTCGATCTATTTTATGTCGCCAAGGGATGGCGCAACCGACGTGATTTAGTACACGATCGAGCATATAGCAACAGGGCGAAGTCATTGGTACATAAAGTGGCTGATAGATAGCAGTGGCACAGGCAGTGGTCGTTGTGCAGTTGTCTACCTTCCTTTCGGTTGAGCTTGAGCAGAGTTTCCCTGGTTCAGAGTTGCCAAGGTTATTGGTTCAGTTGCGAGTTTCATGTTTATTTTTACCCAAATCATCAATAATTTATGTATTTTTCTTAGAAAAGAACCTTAAAAAATGTTTCTTAATTGAGATATAATAATTCTTCTGAGAATGCCAATCTGTGTATATTCAATGTTTTTTTTAATCCATGGTATATTGCGGTTTTTGTATCAAAATAAGGCATTTAATAACATTTGAGCAATATTTTTTAGGACATTTGTTTATAAATTGTTCATAAACAAATTTCTCAGTTTAATATTTGAAAAAAAATTAGGCCATTTTTTTCTCTAGAGAATATGATCACGTTCACTGTCCTACGACCCATATATGGGTCGTAAGCTCATTTACCATTAAGTCCTGCGAACAATATGTGGGTCGTAAATGTATGTTTTGTTATAGCCCAATACTAAAAAGGACGTGTCAGTAAATTATTGCTTTCTTTAAGATGACTCTAAAAAAAAATATTTTCATCTGTCAAAAAATAACTGAGATACAGCATATCGAAAATGAAAATGTTCTTATTAATAGTATTATTACAAAGGAAACAAAACAGAAAGATATAGAAAATCAATGATTTTCTGCGTAACAAGAAATACAAAACGCTTGGTTGCACTGACGGCAAACAGTGAGATATTCTTAGTTTTTTACATGCTTCTTTTGATGTAAGAGTATCTCTCAACTTAGTATAACACCCATGGCAACGTTTTCTGTATATTTTGTCATCACTACCTCTGGGTAGCTCCTCTAGCTTATGAGTTCCCTCCTCATGCTTTTTTTGCTTTTTCATCTTTTCATTTCTTTTGAGAAGGTTGCGAATAAGAGATTCGCTAATGGCGACGTATAACGGTTAGCGGAAAAATAGCGTTAGGACAGTGAACGCGTTAAAAAAATATGTTATTCTTTATAATCGTTTGTTTTATATTTCCATTATTCAAATAATTAGTTGGGATTTTTTAAAAATCATAATTGGCATTTCTCAATGGAATAACAAAAATAAATTATTAGAAATATAACTGTTTATTTAGTTGACAATTTGTTATAAACACATTCCAAATCTCATTATATTTTTTTTATGAAATTACTAAAAATTACAAAACAACCATATGCAACTGTAATTTTAAAAAATTAATATAAGAAATGCAACAACAAAATTTCAATATATGGTTGTTTTTAATTTATTTTTATAAAAAAATTTTATTATGATTTTTTTATAGAAATATAAATACCAATTATGATTTTTAAACAAAAAAAATATCCTAACAAATTATTTGAATAATGGAGATATAAAAAAAACCATTATAAACAATAATAATTTTTTTTAAATCATTATATTCTCTCGACAAAAAATTGCATATTTTTTTTTCAAATATTGAACTAATAAATCTGTTTTTAAACAATTTATAAACAAATGTCCTAAACATTCTTCTTCGAATGTTATTAAATGCCTTCGTTTGATGCAAAAACCACAATAGCAAAACATATGGATGAAAAAATAGTTGATTCGCATTGAACCAATCTGATGTGTCTTTTACAATGTCATTTACATCTCTTGCAAGAGATGTCACATCAGCACATGTATTAAAGCGTTCAGCAAAAGTTGTGTCATCCGCGAATAATCAGGTGAAAAGTGGTGAGCTGTTTGGAAGGTCGTTTATATATATAAGAAATAATAGGGGACCTAAGACACTTCCTTGTGGTACACTATTGATAACTGGGAGCGTCTTGCTCAGACTGTCTCTGGAGAATACACTCTGTGTTCTGACCGATAGATATGATGATAGTAGTGTTTGTGTTTTGCTTCTTAGTCCAGTTTATTCAATAGAATATCCTTGGAAACACAGTCGAAGGCTTCACTGTGATCTAAGAAGATTCCTATTGTGGACTGTTTGTTTTAAAAACTCTCTTGGATGTAGGAGACTAGTTTGAGCAATGCTTTCGAAGTGCTTTTGTTTTTCCTAAATCCACATTGTGCTTCTGTGAAAAGTTCGTGTGATTCTAGAAAATTTGCTATTCTGATGGCAATAACTTTTCTACGATTTTTGCTAAGATAGGAATTAGGGCAATTGGCGATAATTAGAAATTATTTCTGAATCTCCTGATTTGTAAATAGGTATAATTTTAGCTATTTTCAGTTTACTGGGAAATTCGCCATGCAAAAGAATTACATTTACTATATAAGTTATTGGGGCTAATAATGGTGATATATTTTGTTTGAACATTACCGTAGAGTGGTCAAAGATGTCATTTGCATTGGAATTTCTGAAATATGTTATAATACTTTTTACTGCAGCTTCTGTGGTTGTACATAAAAAAGTGTATTTTCAGGGGTTTTTTGTTCCTGTAAGTAGCTCTTGTAAGATCAGCTAGGTTCAGAAATTTTTTCTATTATTTCACTAGCTATATTTGCAAAATACTCATTATATTCTTCACTCGTGATTTTATTAATTGAGTGTGTTTGTTTGTTTTCCTTGCTGTTGTTTACATGTTTCCAGATGGTTTTTTGTTTGTTACCTGATGTGAGTATTTCCTCGGTCATTTGTTCTCTTTTCAATGTTATAAGAAGTTGTTCATATTCATATTTTTTATTTTTGAATTCAATTTTAGCCTCATCGTTATCTGAATGGTTTTGTTCGATGAAATCATGTAACTCCATTAATTGCTTCTTTATATTGAGAAAAAACCGATTTAGGTTTGCTGTTTGCTTTTATTTCGACTAGGGAAAATGATATATCGTGATAGTATTTTAGGATATTATAGAATATGTCTACAACACTTGTGGCATTTTCTTCAACGTACAATTTAGCCCAGCTCTCGGAAGCTAAGTGATTGAGGAATAAACTTTTATTTTCTACAGATTTATTGTGTATAATTTTACTAGGGCACTTGGTATTTTCTTCATTACTGAATTTCACTATCTGTGCTTTATGATCGGACAAGAGGCAATTTTTAACTTCGGCGTTTATCACATTGGTGAAAATATTGTCTATACAGGTCTTTGAATTCCCTTGTATTCTGGTATATTCTGTAATCTCCTTTTTTAGTCCAAAAGTTAGGAATATATTGATATACTCTCTCTCGAGCAAACAGAAAAGTTGAATTGAAATCTCCGCCTATGATAATTTTGGTTTTTTTATGATTACTTAAGACAAGCTCTAATATCTGATGAATACTTTCCTAGAACAGTTCTAAGTCTCCGCAAGGGGAACGATATACACATATTAAGATACAGTTTTCCTCGATTAATTTTACACAGCAGGTCTCAACAAAATTTTCTATATTGTGTTTGTCAATATTGATTTTTGAAAATTTCATGTGGCTCTTTAACTGGAATACTTACACCTCCATGAATGTAAATGGTTCTGGAATAGCAAGACGCCATGTTATAATTATTCAAGTTATATAGAGATTGTTCTTCCAGTCTTAGCCAATGCAATAAGGGTAATTTTCATGAAAAATCATTCATTTTGACACTAAAAAAGATGCCTCGTCCCATATTATTATTCCTAGATAATTCAAAATACACATGGTTATACTCATTCAAACACCTCACAATTCTCGAGATCCCAAGCAGATACTTAAATAAGACCACCATCTATAATAATTATATTCGACATTGATAATTCATAAATTACTACCGGAGAAAATGATATGCGGAAAATAAGACATCATCCAGACAACAAACAATTGTAGGCTAATTGTTGGCAGCGTGTAAAAATCAATAAGCCAGTACACAAATATACTCACCTACCTTCGTACAAAGTTCGACTTTGTAGTCCCCCTTATTTGTGTTAGATGTTGACCAATCTTATTTATACACATACACTTGTAGTTTTTGTTTAAATTTGTTCAAGAACTCATACTATAAAAGGAATTTACTCTGTTTTAATCGTTTGGTAAATTTGCACGGCAAACTCAGTTAATAAAAGTTGGAAAAAGTCAAATATGTGCCACACTCTATGATTTGTTTGATTCATTTATATTTGTGTTATTCAACATAAATATTGGTATATTAATAATTTTTGTTTGTGGAACAATTTTCTTTTAATGAATGAATGAATGAATGTATTTACATTTTCGCCGGCGCTTATACAACTGTAGCATTTGAACAATTTCAGATTCAAGTCCATACGTACCGATGATTTTGGAGAATAAGTTTGTCGATAGTTATAAAAGGAAAATGAAATGATAATAATAAAAAAAATTACAGAACCAGAATAATCTCATCTTCGTTTCTTGATTCATTTTAATCATCATTAAATATAAAAAAAACTTTTGTGTATTTTTTAAGGAGGTATAAATAAATTCCTTTCTAGTTTCTGTGTGAAAAAGAGTTTTCAGTTTGTTAGTAAGGCATCTCTGAGATGATTGATTGTCTAAGATAATACACAAGACAATTCTATAAACCCGACTAATCGAAAAGGTGGATTTCAGAATGTATTCATTGATTCTGAAATTTCCAACCCATTAATCAAGCTAACGAAGCACGTGTCAGACAAAACGTGTTATATTTTAATAGAAAACAAAAGCAGCATAAATATTTTTGTAAAAACCTTAAACTCTACGATCAAAAGTTGAAGGAGTCAAATCTCTCTAAACGCTTCCTTTCTCTAAACGCTTCTTTTCTATTTAATCTTTCCAAAATCAAAAGAAAGAAGCAAACATAATTATTAAAAGAGCTTTTATTCAAATGCACTAAAAAGTAAAGAATAATTGCTTTGAATGTGTGACGTAGATTATATTCCGTGAGTTATAGATTATTCAAAAGCTTGTCGCGCAAAGTTTTCAGTTCAAATATAAAAGCGACAATCTTTTGAATCTATAACTCACGAAGTATAACCCACGTCACACATCCAAAGCAATTATTTTTTACTTTTTAGTGCATTAGAATAAAAGCTTGTCTTTAAAAAGTGTTTTTATTAATTATTTTATTTTGTACTTTTTAGTACTTAAGTACGCCTTAATCTACGCAATTTTGTTAATGTATCGTTATTATGAGGCCTTTTTTTCTGCAAGTTCCGAGATATCTAGTCCTTTAATGAGGAGACCATCTAAAGATTAACTCTTCCGCCATCTTAAAGTTGCCATCTTTAATTTATGAATTTTAACTAAAACTCAATAATCTTTGACTAAATTCATAATCTTCGATCTCAAAAACCCCGACATACCAATTTTGAATCGAATTGGGCCATGATTACAAAACTCGTCCGCCTTCTTGAATTTGTGAATTTTGAAAAGAAATTCCTAATTTCCGACCCCGAAAACCCCCACATACCAATTTAGAATAGAATCGGACCATAAACACAGATATCATCGGCCATCTTGGAGCCGCCATTTTGATTTTATTAATTTTGAAAAAAATTCTAATTACCTGAAAACACCAATTTTGAATCGATCGGACCATAAACCTAAATCTGTCCGCCATCTTGGACGCCATTTTTTTTTTTTCTAACAAAAATTCCATAAGTCGCCATTTCAATTTCATAAATTCTGAGAATAAATTCATAATCTCCGACTCCGAAAACCTCCACATACAAATTTTGAATAGAATCGGACAATAATCACAAAACTCCTCCGCCATCTTGAATTTATAAATTTTGAAAAAAAAAATCATAATCTCCGACCCCGAAAACCTCCATATACAAATTTTGAATCGGCCATAATCACAAAACTTGTCCATCATCTCGGAGCCGCCATCTTGAACTTTTGAATTTTGACAAAAAATTCATAGTCTCCGTCTCCGAAAACCCCCCATCGTACCATACTCACAAAACTCGTCCGCCATCTTTAAACCGCCATAATGCATTGTCACCGGAATTATGAACACCTGCCAAATTTCAGCTCAATCGGATGTCGGCAAGTGCTTCAAAATGAATTAGAAATTTTGAACCAGAAAGAATGACGGAACGGATGACAGAATGACATAATGACATACGAACGAAGCAAGTTAAATAAAAGCTTGTAATAACAAAAAGTGGTTCCTTTGGGTTTTTCTAATTATAGAATTTTATGAAGATGTAAAAAAAATCAAGATTTAGATGCTTGTGAAATAACAAAAATTCGCTCAGCTATTGAACAGATGAACACAAGGAATAGATAGTACTTATTTGGGTTTCAATCTTAATATCACTTCGAAAAATAAGAACTAATAATTATTTATATAGTTCTACTTTGAATTCAAGAAAAATCCATGACGTTCTGACCTCACATATGAAGCTTTTTGACACAAACGAAAGAACCTCGAATGAAAGGAGCATACAGAGCAAACACAAAATATAAAATTATTGAAAATCAATTATTAGCGATTTTCTATGTGTGTTTACTTCTTAGAGAAACACTTATGGGTTAACATTTGTGCAGCTCACGAAGCTCTATCAAAAGTCCCAATATCGGCATGAAAATGAGAGATGGAAGGAAATTGTGGCATTGCAGATACATTTTCAAATTCCAGAAAAAAACATCTTAGAGCAGGATTCGAACCCACGACCTCTAATCTCATGCTCTACCAACTGAACTATTGAATACACAGGGTTCACATCTGCATTTCGCGATACCGTTTTTTCCCAGAATCTACGTGTGTTATCAATGGTCATCAAGAACAGATTTTACCTATCGCCGACGTCGCCGAATTTGCGGCTTCAGTCGATGTTTGCGGGATCGATTCCTGTTCGAATATGTTTTTTTTCTGGAATTTAAAAATGTGTCTGCAATGCCACAATTTCCTTCATTGTGATTACATTTGGCAAAAAAATCGTTTTCAGTGGGCGGAGATCAGCGCCTGAACATCGACTGAAGCAAGCAAATTCGGCGACGTCGGCGATAGGTAAAATCTGTTCTTGGTGACCATTGATAACACACGTAGATTGGTTACATTTAATATTTCATTTCCATGTTTCAACAACCAACATTGAATGCTGGGAAAAAACGGTATACGAAATGCAGATGTGAACCCTGTGTTTTCAATAGCTCAGTTGGTAGAGATGAAACTAGCAAACTAGAGGTCGTGGGTTCGATTCCTGCTCAAAATGATTTTTTTCTGGAATTTTAAAATTTGTTTGCAATGCCACAATTTCTTTCCTATTCTATATATGTTCACAGACATTGAAAATTTCAGTCTTATATACAGGGTGTTACAAAATAAGTGCGAAAGTTTTCAGGGGGTGAGTCCTTGCCGAAAATTGAAGGGGGTCTTTCATGTAAACAAAAGCTCTTAGGCCTTTCCTTAAAAAGTTACAAGCTCCCAAAAATGAGAAAAAAAAAGTTTTTTTTTCTTGAAATTGCTGGAGAGTTGAAGAAATGGCATTTTGTGGGCATGTTCTACCAATAAGGAGGCTACCTATGATTTTTTTTTAATTTTTTTTTTTAAAGGGGTGAAACATGCATCCCCTATTCCATTTATTATCACAACTATTCAACGAAACTAAATTTCCCAATTTGAAAATATGTGTTGAAAATAACGATTCATTGCAAAACTTCTTCAACAACTGTATTGTGTCCGTAAAAGCAATAGTTTCCTAATAAAAAAATAAAATACAACATTATGCATGAAAGGATCTTCTGTAAATGGAATCGAAAAAATCTAGTAGGTGGCTGTCATGTTTTGTTTGCACAACTTGTGACCTCAATCGTAGTATTTTAAATTATTCCGCTTGTTTTAATTTTTAATGTAGGCATGTAATCATTTGAAGACTCCATTGACCAAAGTCTACTCGATGGGGAAAATCTCGCGGACTCATTGAATATGGTGAGGATACAATTGGTGATGCTTTAAAATTTTCCAGATTAGTTTATTGCTAACATTAAGTGTGTTAGCAATTTGTCTTGTACTTAATTCCGGACGATCTTCAATCATATTGAGAACCTCTTCTTCCAGTACCACCGTTCTTATTACTCCTGGACGACCACAATCAGTTTTTCGTTTTTGAAAAGTCCCTCTTTCACAGAGACGTTGTTGAAGATGTGCAAAAATTGTGTAATGAGGTATCACGCGCTGAGGATACATCTCTGCGTTAGTGTAATTATTCATATTGAAGATGCAAAAGACACAATTTAACTTTCAACTACCACATAGAGATCACAGCGACTTGACCGCCACCTACTAGATTTTTCCGATTTTAAAATACTACGATTGAAGTCACAAGTTGGGCAAACAAAACATGACAGCCACCTACTAGATTTTTTCGATTCCATTTACAGAAGATCCGTTCATGCACAATGTTGTATTTTATTTTTTTATCAAGAAACTATTGCATTTACGGACACCACAGGAGTTAGAAAAGATTTGCAATGAATCGTTCTTTTCAACACATATTTTTAAATTGAAAAATTTTGTTTCTTTAAAAAGTTCTGGTAAAAAATGGAATAGAAGTTGCATGTTTCACCCCTTTAAAAGACCACAACAAAATTAAAAAATATTCATAGGTAGCTTTTTTATTGGTAGAACATGCCCACAAAATGCCATTTCTTCAACTCTTCATCAATTTCAAGAAAAAAAAAACTTTTTTCGTACTTTTTTTTTTTAGAATTGGTATAGTTAAATGGTATTGAGGAGCAGAGTTTTCGCATATTCTTCACTATCCAGTCCCCGGAAATGGCTGCGGTTTTGAATTTTCAAATGGAACACCCTGTATATTGTAACATTTTTGATTTCTTAGACAATTCTGGATCAGAATGTGACATTTTGAAAAGTTTTTACGCCTACTTAATTTTTTTGGATCCACTTTTAATATTGCATCTAGGTGGCCATGATCGGACGAAAACTGATCTGAGGACCTCAGGTGATGTCAGGAAAATTACAATCGCCAAGTTTTAGTGACTAGTATAATAGATAGGAATAAGAAAAGTTGTCAAAATTACATTTTCGTGTCTAACTATTATTTTTCAAATGGCGACCATTTTTTGACAAGCACTTTCCGAAAAAAGGATTTTTTGACGAATCTAACGATACTAATTTATTTGCGATTGGATTAAAAATAAGAACATAAATTAAATATTACTGAGGAAAATACTGGATAATACTTTATTTACTTTTGTCAAGTGTGCCATGGATGGACAAGATATTTTGCAGTTATTTTAATCAAGTCTTCTTTGGAAAACAAAACACTCACTTAGGTAGATAATGACAGTGACATAAGCTTAATGAGCAGACATAAAGTTTCTCAATTTTCGTTAAATTTCAGTTTAATTTTTCTTCAAAATAATGATTACTCACAGTGAAAAAGTGGATATGTTATTAATATTTGGAGAATGTCCTAGAAATTCAAGGAATGCTGTTGAATTGTATGCAGAGATATCCCAATCGGCAACATCCAGCCCATCAGTATTTTCCGTATGTTGAGAATCGTTTAAGGCAAGAAGGAAATCGAGAGGTGGAACAGAGGTTTATCATAAATGTAGAGACTGAGATTAACGTTCTTGCTATAGTTGAGGTTGATAAAACTGTTTCTTTAAGAGAAATTTGTTAAGAAATGCAGATAAGTCACGAATCAGCGAGAAAAATACTGAAAAAGCACGGATATCGAGCATTTAAATATCAGTTACATCAACATTTGTATGCTGACGATGGCGGTAGACGGGTAGTGTTTTGTGATTGGCTGCTTCAAAATCATAGAGTTAACCCAAATTTTATCAATTTTATTGTATTTTTCGACGATTCACGATTTACAAATAATGGTATGTTAAATAAGCAAAATACTCGGTACTGGGCCCAACAAAATCAACATGCAGTGAGAGAGGGCAATTTTTAAGAAAGGTTTCGCGTCAATGTCTGGGCTGGTATCGTTGGAAACAGAATAATTGGGCCAATATTGTATCAAGGTCAGTTAACAGGGGTTAGGTACTTAGGTTTTCTTCAAAATGAAATCGAGGATCATCTTAATCTACCTTTAGTAGTTCAACGGTGAATTAACTTGATGGAGCCCCCCCTCATAATACCAGAGAAGTTCTTAATTACTTAATAGAGCATTTTAATAATCAAGTTATTGCAACTAATGGTCCAGTACGGTGGCCTTCCCGCACACCGGATCTCACTGTGCTCGATTTATTTATTTGGGGATATGTTAAAGGAAATGTTTACTACGCAACAGCCAAGCCACTCTTGAAATCTTAGAAGAAATAATTCTACGGGCATTTTTGAAGTATAACGCCTTAAATGTTACGCAACGTGTTGAAAGGAACAATTGAACGAGCTGAAATGTGTCTTGAACAAGGAGGAATGCACTTTGAAAATTTACTACAGTGAAAGTAAATGAGTTATTATCCATGGCACACTTGACAAAAGTAAATAAATTATTATCCAGTATTTTCCTTAGTAATATTTAATTTATGTTCTTATTTTTAATCCAATCGCAAATAAATTAATATCGTTAGTTGTCAAAAAATGGTCGCCATTTGAAAAATAATAGACACAAAAATGTAATTTTGACAACTTGTCTTATTCCTATCTATCATGCTAGTCACTGAAACTTTGCGATTGTAATTTTCTGACATCACCTGAGGTCCTCAGATTAGTTTAGGTCCTATCATGGCCACCTAGATGCATTATTAAAAGTGACTCAAAAAAATGAAGTAGGGGTAAAAACTTTTCAAAATGTTAGATTCTGATCCAGAATTGTCTCAGAAATCCAAAAATGTTACAATGTGCGGGGTGTTCCATTTAAAAATTCAAAACCGGAGCCATTTCATGTGAAACTGGAAGAGACCGGAAAGTTAAAAATATGTGAGAACTCTCTTCTTCACATACCATTTACTTATACCAAATCTCACTTTGATACACCTAATATTCTAGGAGTTATGACTTGTCTAATAGATTCGTTGACACATGGTATATAAATATATATATATATATATATATATATATATATATATACATATACAGGGTGAGTCGGAATAAGACCGACAAACTCCGTATGCCGATTCCTTACTCCATTTTTAAGTGAAGTTCCTATCAACGTAGGTGTCCTAAATTGCATCCTCTCTAAGATAGAGGCTGTCGAAAGTACGAAAAAATTTGTATTTCAATATTTTTCTTCAAAACTACCATAAGAAAAAATTGAAAGTAGGTTAATTAATGTGATGATTTGAAGTTCAATTTTTATATTTAGTAAAGCAGTGGCGTAGTTACGGTTGTATATGGCAATATTTTCCTCCATATTTTTATATTATTGCTGTATATAATCGATATTTTTCCATTTTATTTCGATAGGAAGTATTATTTCATGAGATATGAATAGAGTTGGTCAATATCAGTCCTCTTATTCATATTTTTTTCATCAATATCAATTGATTCCCTGAAAATTATTTTCGTAGCTTTATAATTCTTTGCATGATCTTCATTTATAACATGTTTGGAGTTCAATAACTTTAGTGGTCAGTAATTCTAGATTTCAAAGTTTGATTAGTTTGGCCTTTATAATTTGTTTCCAAGGAAAATTCTATTCATTGGGGGCAAATTCCTTTGGTTAATTTTGCTATTTGCTTCTTGTTTAAAAATACTAATAATTTTCGGAGGTAAATGTGGTATGAATGGAACCAACCCGTAAATTATGAGTTTATTTGAATTTGCTCCATTGTTTGTTATTGTATTGGCGAATCCACTTCGAATAGTATCGAAAAGTAATTTTTTAAACAATGTATTTTATATAATTTTTTATTATATAGGCCAAACTAGTCAAACTTTTAAATCTTGAATTACTGACCACAAAAGTGTTTGTAAACTCCAAAAATATTCTTGTTCGTGTACTAGATCATCCAATGAGTTATTGAGAAACGAAAATAATTTTTAGAGGACCAATTTAAAAAGACTATTTTTGGAATTATTAATAGTGATAAAGAAAGTAAAAATAAGAGGACTGATATCGTCCAACTTAGCAATATATATTCAAATCTTCTCACAGAATAAAATTTCCCATCTAAATAAAATGGTGACATCCATTTTAAACAACAATGATACCTATTGAAGTCTTGAACTTCAATGAGGTGACAGTTTTTCTTTATGAAAATGGGATCAAAATAGGCATATTCGTTAATTCAATTCAAATTTGCCTGTTTACAAATAAATATTCATTTTCTATTTTTGTTACCATATTTCATTTGTAGCCTTGAAAAAGACATAAAGTTAGTCGAAAGCTCGACAGAGTGGAGAAGATAATTTTTATTGAAAACAGCCTGACTGAATACCTACTATTTTATCTTTTACTGAGAATTCAGAGTTATTGAGAAGGGGATCATATATAGAAACTAGAACATAATAAACCTTACCAAGATTTGTACAAAACATGCTCACTTTCTCATCAAAATCTCATTACTTCCCCGAGTAAACATTCCGTTTCTTAGAAACTCTTCAAGTCGGTTCACATGGAGACGGTATTTGAAAAATCAATATTGGAACTATGATAATGAGTCAAATTTAGTTTCCATAAAAACCTCCAGTTTGTACAGTGACATAACGTAATGCGTTTAGCCCTAACCTTTGATCGATTATGTTACAAGATAAATAGAAGTCGAGGAAAACAAATGGGTTCTTTGTCGCCTTGCAGCGACCTGTTTATCAAATATGATTCATAAGTCACTCACCGAAATTCGGTTCATATACAATAGTTGATTTAGTAGTTTCGAAAGTTTTTCGAGTCTTAACATGAAATAAATTGGTAGTTTAATTATTGGACCCTGGAGCAAAACAAATTCATGGTGGTATAAATGAAGTTATTATAGTCATGTTATTGGGACAAAACCTTCCGATAATTATCATTTGTAGATTATACTGACTGGCTATGACTCACTTTCCAATCATACTTATGTTTAAAATTAGAAACTGAAAATGGATCAAAAGTAATACCTCCATTTTTTGTCAAAATTAGTTAGATATTTTTTTTAATATATCACGTTTATAAAACGTACTAAAAAGTATAAAATATTTTCTCCTAGCCCCGTACAGATTTATAACCCTAAACAGATTCCTTACCGCAAACAGATTGTCTTGAAAATTTGTGATTGTGAATTTTTAAGAGCAATGAAAGTATTGTAGTTGAGATAACTCACACAACAGTTCATATCATTTGCAGCGCAATAACATTTTTCGTTTGAAATCTTACAAGTATTTTTATAGTTATTAAAAATTCACAATCACAAATTTTCAAGACAATCTGTATGGGTTAAGGAATCTGTATAGGGTTATAAATCTGTATGGCGCTAGGAGAAATTATTATACTTTTTGGTCCGTTTTATAAACGTGGTAAATATCAAAATAATTATTTTCTGCTTTTTAGTCTTGTGTGTGTGTGTGTGAAATTTTGCAATCGATTTTGAACATCTTGCAAAATAGGATAATGATAGAGACATGTGGCAAATTTCAGATTTATTTCAGTTAGATTGAAATCGATTGCTCCTTACTATAATTATGATTATTATTATCACAGTCAAACAAACAAACAGACAGATAAGAAAGCGAGTTAATATTGCATTGTCATCCAGTTCCGAGCTATGTCTGAAGTTTCAAGTCTCTAGTTCATCGAGAAGTTGTTCAAAATCGATTGCTCCTTAATATTATTATTTTACAGACATTGCAAACAGACAGAAAGCGGGTTAATATTGATTGTTATTCAGTTCCGAGCTATAACAAGTTTCAAGTCATTAGCTCATTGGGGAAATAGTTTAAAATCGATTGCTCCTCAATATTATTATTACAGACAACAAACAGACAGACAAGCAAGTGAGTTAATATTGCATTGTTATTCAGTTCCGAGCTATAACAAGTTTCAAGTCATTAGCTCATTGGGGAAATAGTTTAAAATCGATTGCTTCTCAATATTATTATTATTACAGACAGAAGGTTTATTTTTACTATAATTTCGTTGTAATATTGAGTGAATATTTGGAAGACAGTTGAATTTACTGCTTATTCACTCATTGGTATTCTGCTATGAAATCCTATCCAATCAGAAAATACTAGTAGAATCTAACAATCTTTCGTTCGTAGACAGCTTTGTAAACCGTGCATGCGAGAATCTTGCTTGGCAACAGTGTTCAGTACACGTGTTCTGAATATTTGAATCACTACAAAAGTCATGATATTATTTTTAAAAACAATATTCAATTGCGAATGTTTCCCTTTTCAATAGTGTTTGTGTTATTTGTTTCTTACAAGTGACAATTACGATGAGTGCCTCAAAGCGGAGTATGGAGTCACTTAGTTCTGACTTTATCACCAGTTTTTTCACTTTGAAATTGAATATCTATCTCAGGCAGCCTGCAATGTATACATTTACCACACAATCAGTTCAACTTTCTACATTATTGAAATGTCGAGTTGAATGTTTATTGCATTCGGCAATGTGGCAAAGTTTTCCTCTGAGTAGGTCACCTGAAATTAGGCGGGTGGCGCTACCCAAAAGTTTGTAGATTTTTCTCAAGGAACAAAACATGAAAAAAAAACAGATTGGCATTCGTAAAGTACTGAATAAATTCATGTTTGCCAAACTATCCATTTCAGAGGAATCTCCTGAAAAATTAAAGGAATAATTTTTGGAAAGAACGCTCGAAGCCGTCCAATTTTATTTCCATTTGGAAATTCTTTCAAATTTATTCAATACATACAGAATTATTCGTGTAGGAGAAATTACGTCATCGGTAGTTTTTTAATGGCATCTCAATTTTTCATCAAGGAATGTGAAAAGGTGATTTTGAGTATGGGTGAAATAAAATAAGAAAAACTATTTTGAAACATGAAAATACAAATACGATCAAATTAAATGTTCAAATTGTGCATCGTATACTATCTGACTATTTCCATTACTTGACAGTAGCCATAGCGATCAGAATTCTGTTTTTATTGCTGAATGGTTTTTGTGAAGTCATTTCTTTAAAGAATAACATATTTTATCGTTTGTCGATACATTATTGAGTAGTAACTTTGTCATTTCATGGAAAATGATTAAATTAAATGAATGGATTCGGAGACAGAATGCGCACTCAAAGAGAAGTAGTTGAATTGTTTAATGCAACTCATCCTGATCGGCAACCTATTAAGTAAAACATGGTGAGCAAAGTTGAGTAAAAATACTATGAATTTGGGCATGTCCGTGATCTTCATAAATCTGGTCGACCCTCACCACCAGAAGACGATCAGCTTAATGTTGTGTTGGCAGTGCATGAAAATCATCACACAACACTCAACCAATTGGCTTCTGATTTCAATATGGCGGCGTCTACAGTCCACAAAATTCTGAGTAAAGTAAAGTACCATCCTTATAAGGTACGCCTCATCCATGAGCTGAATGAAGACGACTTTGATCGGTGAAATCAATTATGCGAACAACTGCAACAGCTATGCAATAATGATAATAATTTTGTAAAAAATATAATTTTTTCAGACGAGGCTACGTTTGTTTTGAACGGCCACGCCAATAGGTAAATTTGCCGATGATGGAGTATCACACTCAAAATCCACAGAAAGTGAATGTATGATGTGGCATAGTCGACGGAAGAATTCTGGGTCCCTATTTCTTCGACGTGAACCTGACTGGTACAATATATTTGGATTTTCTTCGATTCGACCTTATTCCTGCACTAATAGCTTTGTACCCAGATCTAGAGGAACCTGATCTTCCGAGAACTGATTTATTCTTCCAACAAGATGGTGCATCTCCCCTTAATGCAGCAGCTGTCCGCGACTTTTTAGATGTGGTGTTTCCGAATTGTTGGATAGGGAGAAGAGGACCGATTGAGTGGCCAGTTAGATCTCCAGATTTGACACCACTTGATTACTTCTTGTGGGGATACTTAACGAGTGAATTGTATGTTAATAGGCCGGATGATTTAGAAGATTTAATAGCAAAAATTCGTCACGAGATACAATGTATACCTCCTGACGTTATTGACAATGTTTAAAAAGAATTTATTCATCGTCTTGGCTACTGTCAGATAGCAAACGGTGCACAATTTGAACAATTAATTTGATCGTTGTTTGAAGCTATCATTGCCATTATATTTAGTATTTTCATATATCAAAATAGCTTTTCTTATTTTATTTCCATTTCACCCATATTCATAATCACGTTTTCACATTCCGTAATGAAAAATGGAGTTGCCATTAAAAAAATATCGATGACGTAATTTCTCCTAAACGAATCATTCCGTATGTATTAATTAAATTTGAAAGAATGCCCGAATGAAAATAAAATTCGACGGCTTCGAGCGTTCTTTCCAAAAATTATTCCTTTAATTTCTTACGAATTTATCCACTAATTTACGAGAGCACCGAATTTAACGGACGCACTGTATACAAACCCTATGTGTGGATGTGTGGTATATTTTTGAAATCAGCTTTCCATGGAGATTCCAAAAATTGAATAATTATAGGGTGTTCTATTTGAAAGAATTGTCGCAGACGTCATTAGTCAAACGTGCAAATTGAGATTAAAAATAGACCTGTTTCAGGAGATTCCTCAGAAATGGATAGTTTGGCTAAAAATGAATTCATTCAGTACTTTACGAAAGCACTGTATATTCGTCATTCACGGGTGTTCAAGAGGTTAGATTACACCCTGTATAATCAATAGAATTCTTATATCCGAAATTGGTCCTTCACAATTCAAAAATGCATAAATCTGGTGCAAAAACATCATGAAAAACTATAGATCTAATGTAGGTAAAACATATTCGAAAAAGTGTTCAAATCAAGGATAGTATCATATGCCACAAAAAATAAATTGATTAACAGTCGACAATATGGATTCCAGCATAATAAATCTACGCAAGATGCCATTTCTCATCTAACAAAACATTTAGACAACGGAAAAAACAATTTGTATTTTTTTAGATCTAGCCCATGCATTCGACACTGTTAATCACTCTCAGCTGTTAGATGTTTTGGAGGATTTGGGTTTTAGAGGTGTTATTAAAAAGTTGATGGAGAGTTACTTAACAGGCAGGAAACAGTAAATAGTTTTACGAGAACGGAGCGAACTGTGCAGTATGGTGTACCCCAGGGTACCGTTCTAGGCCCATTATTATTCGTTCTATGTTTTAATGATCTCCTGAATTTGAATATTTCTGGAGTAGTGATCAGTTTTGCAGACGATACCCTATTATTTTCGATTCGTATGGCTGGGAAATACTGAAAGAGGTGTTGTTAGAAAGTTGATGGAGAGTTACTTGACAGTTAGGAAACAGTAAATAGTTTTACGAGAACGGAGCGAACTGTGCAGTATGGTGTACCCCAGGGTACCGAGCTAGGCCCATTATTATTCGTTTTATAATAATGATTAATGAATTTGAATATTTCTGGGGAAGTAATCAGTTTTGCAGACGATACCGCTATAATTTTCGATTCGAATAGCTGGGAAATACTGAAAAAGGGAGTTCAGAAAGATATGAAGGTAATAAAGAAATGGTTCGATTATAAAGTTCTCACTATAAACTTCGACAATACCTCCTCTCTGCCCTTTCCATGTTATGAAAATATTAAACCAACATATAAGGTTCTCAAAATTGACGTGAAACTGGAAATGAAAGAAAGTGAATCCACCAAGTATTTAGGAATAACAATTGATAAACACCTTGGATGGAACCTGCACATTACAAAACTCTGCAAAACGATGATAAGTATACTTTATAGATTCAAATACCTAGCAAAGTTTCTAGAAGAAAAACCTCGGAAAACGATCTATCATGCTTTGGATTCCAGGATTACATATGGAATAATAGCTTGGAGTAGTGCACTGAAAGATCATGATACTATTATAAATCTGGAAACTCTTATAAACTCTTTTAGTGCACATCACAAACTGAATCACTTTGCAACGTAACTCGTATATCTGAAGAACTCTATTTATTTTGGCATTGAACTATAAAAGAATTCTTCCAACCCAAAAGAAAAAGTGAGGTTATATACAATATCCAACACTGTTTTTTATTATTTTCTATGAAAATTTGTCAATTGACCATAGTTTTAAGTTATCTATCGCAGGCCAGGTTAATATAAGTTTTCCTGAATAAAGGAAATAATTGTTTTTTGATCATTTCTGGCTTATTTTCCACAATGACATGCTAATATTTCACATATAAACACTGAACTGAAATAGTTCAAGTGACACCAAGACAGGCAGCGGCTCTATTGCCAATACCGACTCCTGAGGCGAATGCGTACCAACTGAGTTAGTCGTGGTAAGAAAGGGTAATAACAATTGGCAGCAACGTGGCGAGAAAACAGTGACGTTAGCTAGCAATTATTATTTCATTACAATTAGCTATTATCATATCACAATATAACAATTGGCTTTCCATCTCGGAGCTGAATTGCCTACATAAGTATTAGAGGTATATCAAAATCGAAATCAAAATATTTATACAGGGGGAAAATATTTGTGGGGCAATAACAATAACGTGGAGAAAAATCAACAACAATTATTATTTAAAAGCTATTAATATTTCATAGCAATATATATATATATATATATATATATATATATATATATATATATATATATATAAATTGTTATGATAGGAAATGTTTCTCAATACCTCCAGTAAACATTGCCGAGGGATCTTTCCACCACTTTCAAAGCAGCCCGTACCAAGGAATTGCTGAATTCATCAACAGGAACAACGAACAGGGCACAGAGAAGTCACCAACAATAAACCCCAAAGTACTTTTAATAAAACCAAACTAAAATATAGTGCACATTGGTTAGACACTCACTAAAAGTTTTCCAACAAACATTTTTATCAATTTCCATTATATAGTAGTACATAATCGATATTCACAATTTAAAGATTATTCAATTGCTTAGAAGCAAACCACTGTTTTCATTTAAATTTGAATAGAAAAGCACTAGTAATAAGATATTTCGAGCAAGTTAGGTAAACATAAGTTTTCATTGAATAAAAAACGAAATTATCTGACCAATTTCTGCTTTCATCTCTGTCTTTCTGGTAAAATACTTTCTGTAATATTATTTGAATACTGACTTCAAGAAAATCCATCAGAGGGCACTACTGAATCCTGCTTCTGAGAGAAAAGGAACTCATGCGAACCATAGGCTGGGAAAGGTGAAGAATACAGGTAAAAGAGTATTTGTAAGATGGTAAAGGTAACATAGCCGGACAATTCATGATTGTGTGATAACTATTTATATTTCAAAAGTTCTTAGCACAAATTAAAAGAATCCCACAAAATTACGAATATTTAAAAAAAATTGTTCTGATGAGTGGTTATCAAAAACAATATTAATTATTTATTTTATAAAAAAAAAACTACCCATCATGACAATATATATATATATATATATATATATATATATATATATATATATATATATATATATATATTGTTATGTTGTATATGATTGTTAGTGAGTTTTATTTTTATTTATTTAAATTTTTGTGGCATATACTAATCAAAACAAAAGGAAACTCCGGCTATTATGCTTGTTACCCCTTTTTCCTGTACACATTACCTCTCCTTTCTCCTGTACACTTTACCTCTCCCTTTTATTTATTTTTTATTTTACCTTTTTTAGCTCAGTCGGTACGCCTATGTAGAGATGATTCTCTCAATCTCAGGAGGATTGCAGCTGCGCCATCTAGTTGTTTTCTTGAGATCAATATACTGTTTATGTTAGAAAGATTGATTGTAAAATAGTAATTTTTTATTGAAATTCCAATCAAAATTTAAAACTTTAAATTAGCTTGCTCATGCGCAATAATAGAAATATTCCAAAATGAATATTCATAGGTTATTCTCAGTCTTTTTGATGGCAAAGTTGATTGTATGCATGCATGTCTCTCAAATGCCTCCGTTATAAGCATTTTTCCTTCAAAATTGATCATAGATACAGTTCTGCTTCATTTTCAATTCTCGACTCCTTAATTTTTTTTCTCCTTAACTTTTTGTTATCTTTTATTAATTTTCACTATTAGCACCTTTTTTAAAACACATTTTTCAACTTCTTACCTATTATACTCATGTATTATACAAATTTGATTTCTACACATATTACTATTTACAAATATTTCTTCAAAGTTGACATTTTCCATTTTTCTAGGCTCTTTTATTATTTTGATCATTTAGAAAAAAAATAATATGACATTTGCCTGTCATGTTTCCTTTTGGTTCTCGATTTGTATACAGGATTTTCCTTGCATACAAATATAATGTTTAGTTGAATTATAAATATTTATTTCCAAATTTGGATTTGTATAATTTTATAGGTTGTTCCAATTGAATGAACTGATCAAACATAATGATGATAATGGAGAAACTCTACTGCCACCCTCTTGAATTATCTATTATCTTCTGAAATATTTCTTCATTTGTAGCAAAGACCTCAAATACCAATTTGTATGACCTTAACTTCAAAACTAACGAAACCGCCCCGAACAAATTTTCATCCCCCATTTCAACCCTTTAGGGGATTAATTTCCAAAAACACTAAAACACGTATTCCTTTATTTGTAATATAGACCAAACATCGAAAATTTTCGTAAAATTCACCGTATGTAAGAGAAATTTTCATTTATATTCGATATTTTCTCAAAGTTTTACCATTATGTAATCCATTTCACTTTCATTAGAACAATCCTATTATTGATTCGATTGAAAATATGAACAGAGTGTTCATAAAATGTATTGAGGACCTAGTGAATGCGATGCCACTCTTGCATCAATGTTGCAAATTATTTCTGGTCAGTACTCCTTTTTTTAAACATTCTTCTTTGCCTCATTCATCTATATGAGTTCTTAATTAAGACTGGAATAAAAAATCAAATATCTGAATGAAAATGCAAATTTCCAATTTCAAATTATTTCTGTTGAGTTAGAAAATATCTATCAAATATAGTTCAGTATCCAGCGTGGTTAAACCGGGGAAGCAGTTGTTTTCTTTTAGATATTAGAAAAAACTACTTCATTATTGTCGTAGATTTTTCAATTTTCAGAAAAATATTTCTATTCAATTGAGAGTGTTTCCCTTTTCAATCCTATAATACAGTTCGGCAAGTGGTTGGGAATGTGAGTAGAAAAAGTGTATTACCTGCGAATCGTTCTCCCAAAATTGCAAATTCCCCGTAGCGAATCGAGAAATTTAACCATAAAATCGTTTTCTATGGGTTTTTTATCCGTTTAGATACATCCGACATTGAGTGAATATATCTTTAATCCCACATATCCTGAACATTTGCGGATAAATAAATTAAATGGTACTTTATTGTACCCTACCGTACCGCTCGGTTCGAGAATGATCTTCATGGCAAACTGGATTACGTACGTATCGAACGACGGATTAGATCCTATGAATGAATATCCCGAAGGAGTTTTTGAATGTCAGTTGCTATATGTTATATACAGTATTTTTTCATCCCTTCTATGACTGTTGGGAAAACTCTGTGTAGATCATTGTTGTTTAATAATGGTGCGAATAACACATGCCATGAGGAATCAACAAAAACTTACGGGCCGTTGCCAATCATTCAAACAGTTATATTTACAATCGCGAGAGAGATGTAAAGTTATCCAGTATTCTAGTACACAAACTCAAAATGGTGATAATTCTTGCTGAAGCTCGTAAAAATATGAGTGAGGGCCTATTGGATTCGGAATGACGTCTTGAAAAATGTGCAAAAGTTTCAAACCCGCACGTAAACAATTAGGTTGGGACATGAATTTTTTTATTGCATAATTGGAATCTACGCATACGACTTTATTATTATTTTTTTCCTGAGTTTCTCAAACAATTTTTGAGAATGCTACAGCGTTTTGGAAACGCCGAGTTTTAAAACGCCTCCATGACCTTGGAGAGAGAGAGCGTGACGTCACAATACTGTTGGGCCCGTTGATCCTCTCTTCTGCAGTAGGCAGCGAGCACGTGTAGCTGCCGCTAATATTGGGAAGTGTTTATTGTTCACGTTGTTATCAATATTCATTCTGTAATTTTCAAAATGCCCACTCCAAAAATGAATTATTGTTGGTGTTATGTACCTGGTTGTGATAATTCAACAAGGAAAACACCGCAAAAATAACTTTTTTGCGTGCCCTTCGAAGAAAAAAGGAAAAATAAGTGTTTTTGTGTTCCTTGTCGCAAGTACATACCAACAAAAACGCAATTGTTTACGTAGGAAGAAGTCCATGGCTCAAAGTGGAGTGGATGATTTAAGAAGTAGAAGAAAAACTCAGAGTCATCTCCACATTTTAATGGTAAGTTGAAGATATCTAATGCAAAGACATGTTTGGTTTGGTTAAAAAAAGGTGGGGGGGTACTCAGGTGTTTGAATTTTTTGTTTGATTTCATATTTTTTTCCCTAATTTCCACGTATGTCTGATGATGGGTCCCAACATCCCACATTATTGCCTCTCGATGTTTACCACATCCTTTTTTAAATATTAGAATCAGATAACATTACAAATATTTTTCATCAACGTGAGTAACCCCCCCTCCTTTTTCTAACCAATATGTCACCTATAACCATTGTTATGAAAGTTTTACAATTTGTAGGTACATACTTCCATTTGCAGATTTTCCTTGTACACAAACTGATGATGGGATATTAAAATCCCGAAACATGTCTTTTGATTAGATATCTTCAACTTACCATTAAAATGTGGAGATGACTATGAGTTTTTCTTCTACTGCTCAACACAATTGTTTTGCAGCGAGGATCATTTCATTTGAAGGGTGATATAAAAAAGTACGTACAGTATTCATAAAAAAAAATTGCCCCACATTTTCAATGAGCATTTACAATGAGGCCATATCGCAACTCATGCCACAATGTCGTTCTGAGACCTACTCGAAAGTTCTGCTAATTCACACAATTTTTGTGTCAAAACAATGCTAGCGAAATTAATAAATTAATCAACGGAAGTTTGATTCGATTTTTTGAATTCTTTTACAATTTGATGAATAGACAAACGCATGATTTCATGCTCTTCAATATTATAATAATATCGAGTGAACTGCACGTCAATTTGTTTGTTTTCCTGAGCTGCCACTAAAAATTCGCGTAAAGTTTTTTTCGCATCGTTTGTGTATGGCGCAGAAACAACAGCAGAATTATCGAACTCAGATACTTTTATGAATTTTTATTTGTTCCTACTGTAGACAAAACGGATTTTTTTTTCAATAGCACAGTATTTCGGTAAAAGCAGGTTCTTCGTCCCAGCGATAAACCACACATTAAAAAAAGTTATCGCATGTTTACAACCCCTGAAAACAAAAAAAGGCTCCTGCTTAAAAAATGTTGTTACAAAAGTTACTGACAAGTTTTATGAATTTCCACGTGGTTTCCGACAGCGTATATAAAGAGTAGTGTAATAAATTTCTTGTTGTAATTTCCCAAAATTACGTGAATAAATAAATATGAATGTACTTCACTCCACGAATATGGGTACTTACTCAATTTTTGATGTATTTTTGCATAGTTCCAACACAAACGACAGGGATTTTCCCAATAAAAAAATCTATAAATTATCATGATTCTCTCGATTTTAATAATATTTTTCCCAATACTATCGATTCGGCTTATATTTTCACCTTTCGCAGCGGTACAATCCAAACAGGAATTGTTCTGAATGACATCTCCATATATTATTACATAATAATTTAAAAATCATGGTATTATCTAGATACTTGAAGGAACAATATTTCTACTTCTCATGGAAACACCTCCGTATCTATCGTAATTAGTGGAGTAGAGCTCTGAATTTTCTAAGATAGTTAGATATTCAGGGGATGAGTCTTAATAATATCTGGAGTCAAATTTGCTGAGCTTCCAGAGGGGAGTACAAAAATATCGATTTTCTAAAGGAAGTATTGAACTTTATTTTCGAACACATCACAAAATCGAGAGAAGTGTTTAATATGAGAAAACAAGTTAGACTATGTTATTGAAGCATATCTCAAAAACAACTTTTCGTTTTTTGTTAATTGATATTTTTTAATGAAACAACGGTTACAGAAACTCAATGTAGAAATATTTCTCAATAATACTACATTATCAGTGATGATTATAACTCGATATCACGTTCTACAGTTATAAACTCTGCAAAAATCGTTCTATCCATCGCCCCTGGTCACTCAGATTGACCTCAGAAGAGATTTAGACTCATACTTGGTCGTGAAATTTACAGAATTCTTCTCCAATAATTACGGAAGTGACGGGGGCGTTTCCATGGAAAGTGAAACAAATTCTGATTTTTCAGAACTGAGAATTTTTCAGCGAAAATATGGATTGGTACTGGAATTGATGTCCTGATGACGAATCCGTAAGAATTTTGGGCCTATCTTGCCCCCTTATACTATTTTTAGCAAAAATCAATATATCCATCGCCCCTGGCGCGCAGTGTATGTCACTCACATCAACCGCAGAGGAGATTTTTTTTTTTTATGTTCTGGTTCCCACGAAAAAGGATATCCTGTAATGTTCAGAGAACATCGTGGGAACCAAGGGAAAGAAGGTAGGAGTTGGTGTTCTTCTTAAATTTCTGGAGGTTGTATGCCTCGGGGAACACCTCCCTAGGCAATGAGTTCCAAAGCCCGCTGTTCGTTGGATGAACGAGTCTTTGGAAAGTGATGTTCTGCAGGTCTCCAAAGTGACCACGAAGGGGTGTGATGACTGAACTTGACGGGTTAGTCTCGAAGAGACTGCCAAAGCAGGAACGATTGTTGATATTTCAGAAGAGCATCGCCCATGAAAATATCTATAAAATAGAGACAAATCGCCAACTTTTCTACGGTGTTCCAGACAAGTGAGCGAGTTTGTAAGCGAGGCATCACCGACGAGACGAATTGCCCTTTTTTGGACAGAATTCAATAGCCTCAGGATATGTTTAGGTGCCGCGCTCCAAATATGGGAACAGTATTCCAGGACAGGTCGGATCTGTGCCTTATAGATCATAAGCAGCTGAGTGGGGGTGAAATAGCTCTTGGCGAAAAAAAACCAAGTTTTTGGGATGCACTTTTGGCAATGGACCTCACGTGATTTTCCCAGGAAAGGTTATTGCTGACAGTAATACCAAGCATCGATATGGATGACTTCAGTGGTATGGTTACTCCTGACAAAGTTATGTTAGGCACAGTGAGATCGGCTTTTCTAGAGAAAAGACATGCTTGTGTTTTGTTTGCATTGAATTCTACCAAGTTATTAGATCCCCACTCGAGAATTGTTGCTAAGTCCATATTTATATTATTAACATTTCTTCCTCGTTCATTTCTGGTTTCACGGGCTGATATAGGGGCCCTGGAAGAGAAAGCGGTATGGAGGGTACTATCATCGGCAAAGCTGTGTACTGGACATGAAGTTGCTTTCAACAGGTCGTTGATGTGAAGTAGAAATAGTGTTGGTGCGAGAATAGATCCTTGCGGAACACCAGCATTTATGAGTAGAGTGTCAGATGAAACTCCATCGACCACTACATGGAGAGACCTGTTTGAGAGAAAACTAGCAAGCAGAGAACACAGCTGAGGGGGCAAGCCATAAGACGGAAGCTTGGCGAGGAGTCCCTGGTGCCAAACTCGATCGAACGCCTTGGAGATATCTAATGCCACAGCTAAAGTTTCTCCATACTTTTCAATAGATAGCTGCCATATGTGTGAGACGTAAGCGAGCAGGTCACCAGTTGATCTCTGATGGCGGAAGCCATATTGCCTATCGTTGACAATTCCTGAGTCTTCCAGATATTTCATGAGCTCGATGTTGATGGCTTTTTCCATGACCTTTGAAATAATAGATAGCAGTGCGATAGGTCTGTAGTTGCTAGGTAGGGCCTTTTTGCCTTTTTTAGGGACTGGCTGTACTCTTGCAATTTTCCAATTGTGCAATTTTCCAATTGCAGACTCATCCTCGTTATATTCAATGGACGTGGACATTACAGAATTCTACTCCAATAATTACGGAAGTTACGGGGACGTTTCCGTAGGAAATGAGACAAATTCTGATTTTTCAGAACTGAAAAATTTTCTGCGAAAATATGGATTGTTACTGAAGTTTATGTCCTGATCACGAATCTGTAAGAATTTTGAGCCTATCTTCCCCCCCATCATTATTTTTCGCAAAAATCGGTATATCCATCGCTTCTGACGCGTAGTGTATGTCACCCAGGTCAACCTCATGAGAGAATTTAGACTCACCCCCAGTATATACCTATCGTGAAAATTACAGAATTCTACTCCAATAATTACGGAAGATACGGGGGTGTTTCCATGAGAAGTGAGACGCACTGTGTATATTATGCCATAATTTATTCTCATATATCTTGTAATATTAACATTTGGGACAGTTCCAGCAATTCCAACAAAATATTTGTGTAACAGAAAAAATTATCAGACTCATTTTCAACTGGAGAATCAGAGATTCCCGCAAAGAATATTTTAAGAAATATAACATTTTAACTTTTCCTTGTATATATATTTTAAAATGCATTATGTAATTCCTGAAACATAAACATATGTACAGCATCACAATTATTACACTAGAAATGGAGACCTCTTCAGAACTCATCATTTTATTTTAGTTTACAAGCTTTTATATTTAACTTGCTTCGTTCGTATGCCATTCTGTCATTATTTCCGGTTCAACATTTGTAATCCATTTTTGGAGCCCTTGCCGACATCCTATCGAGTTGAAATTTGGCAGGTGTTCATAATTACGGTGACAAAGCATTATGAAATTTCTGTTAGAGAAAAAAACGGGGTATGTGGGGGTTTCGAGGTCGGACATTATGAATTTTTTGTCAAATAGAATTTAAATAGAATTTAAATGGCGGCTCCAAGATGGCGACGATATAAGTGATTATGGTCCGATTCTATTCAAAATTGGTATGAGAGGGTTTTCGAGGTCGCAGATTATGAATTTTCTGTCAAAATTCATAGAATTGAAATGGCGGCTCCAAGATGGCGGGCGAGTTTTGTGATTATGGGCCGATTCTATTCAAATTTGTATGTGGGGGTTTTCGGCGTCGGGATTATGGATTTTTTTGTCAAATTCATTAAATTAAAATGGCGCCTCATGGAATTTTTGTTATAAAAAAAACAAAATGGCGCTTCAAGATGGCGGACGAGATTTAGGTTTATGGTCCGTTTCGATTCAAAATTGGTATGTGGGCGTTTTCAGGGTCGAAGATTATGAATTTTTCTTCAAAATTCATAAAATCAAAATGGTGGCATCAAGATGACCGATGATCTCTGTGGTTATGAATTTAGTCAAAGATTATTGATTTTTAGTTAAAATTCATAAATTGGAGATATTTGAACTGCTTTTGAATCTATAACTCACGGAATACCCTACGTCACGCATCCAAAGCAATAATTTTTTTCTTTTTAGTGCATTTGAATGAAAGCTTGTCTTTAAAAACAATTATTAATTTTTTTTTTAAATAGTCCGTTATAAACAGGAGTTACATTTTTACAAGCTTCATATTTATAACATTTGTATCTTGCAAGTGAATTTTTACCCCTTTCTAGTTGTCCGATTATCGTCAAGAGTTGAAAATCATGAATTTTTTGTCAAAATTCATAGAATTAAAATGGCGGCTCCAAGATGGCGGACGATATCTGTGATTATGGTCCGATTCTATTCAAAATTGGTATTCGTTTTCGGGGTCTGAGATTATGAATTTTCTGTCAAAATTCAAGATGGCGGCTCCAAGATAGCGGACGAGTTTTGTAATTATGGTCCAATTCTATTGAAACATGGTATGTGAGGGATTTCGGGGTCGGACGTTATAAATTTATTGTCAAAATTAATAAATGCAAGATGTCGGCCCCAAAATGGTGGACGAATTTTTTAACTATACCATAAGACGGAAATAATAGTCAGTGACTCATCTTAGCTCGATCGTTCAGTGTTGTAACCTCAGCGCCGCCGTCGATAAATATCAGTACAATTGCTAACCTCGACCACGAACTTTCGTTAAAATAGGGACTGCTTCAAATGCTCCATGAGATCTATTGCTCGGGCCGAAATATATTTGGCAATGGTGTGCTGTGCCCACATTTGGAACAAGCGGCATATCAAGATTATAGATTCGGGATACAATTGATTTTTATTACAAAATATTATATTATTTTTCCGCTCTTATTGTGTTGTTTCTGAACTAGTGACTGACGTCACTGACTATTATTTCCGACTCATGGTATAAAAAGCACGAAATAAAATAATTAATAAAAAACATTTTTGAAGACAAGCCCTGAAGAGTAAAAAATAATTGCTTTGGATGTGTGACGTAGGTTATTTCGTGAGTTACAGATTTGAAAGCTTGTCAGTTTTGTATTGTTTATTGTAACTGAAAACTTTGCGCGACAAGCTCTTGAATCTGTAACTCACGAAATAACCTACGTCACACATCCAAAGCAATTATTTTTGAATTTTCAGGGCATTTGAATAAAAGCTTGGTTTTAAAATAGTTTTCTATTGATTATTATTTTCAACCATCTCCCTATTTGTTTTAGAAAAATTAACAATCAAAATTTGTTTAAATCAGAATTGAAAAAATATCTTCAAGAACATACTTTCCACAGCGTCTCGGAATTTCTAAACCTGAAATAACATTTTTAACACATGTCTTTTAATTTTATATCAGTGCTTTTATTTTTATATTTATGTCCATCTATACTGTATTTTAAATGAATTTATATATGTTTGTATTTTGACGAATCCTATATCATGTATTTGATCACAGAGGATTCAATGAATTATTATTATTATTTAGAAGCTAGAAAATACCGGAACGCAGTTGCAGGACCCTATATATCATGAACCAATATTGTTCAGTGACATTTAATCGACATCATTCGACGCAATTACCCATAAATCGTCATGGGCCTTAATTCAATGGGTGATAATTGGAATATCGATCCACGGAATAATGGTCGCCGCTGCTGCGTTTCAATGCCCCGCTCGTGCCTAATAAGAAAGTCAAACACGAGTAAGAAGTTGGGCCATTAAGGCAGAAGCAGTATCTTAGAACTCGGGATATATCATTTCTAAGCCGCTTACCAATGGTCATAAGTAACATTAAAATTAAGATTTCTATTTGCGGAATGTTACAAAGACAAACTGCCTTTCCTCGGTTCATTTGGATTTGCCAGTGGACTCGGTAGGTAACACTTGATTCTATTGTAGTCACTGGAAAGATAGGGAATATTTTTTACAAAATGACTTTATTACTATCATCAACTCATTTCACTACAGAGACGCAGATATATGGCAAATTAGTAATTTAATATTATGAACCAATCCTTCACCCGCTCGTTTTCCGAAAAATATCTGAATCTTTTTCAGACAGGTTTTCATTTCATAAAGAATTAAGGATCTTTTCCGTTGGAACACTCTGTATTTTATTACATTTTTGAAAATGTAGGGAAAAAATAATGTAATTTCTTATTTCATATCTTCAAACGAGCAATTCTTGTATTTATATATATATATATATATATATATATATATATACGGCCTCAACGATTTGGATAAATTTTGTATTTAGATAGGGTTTTGCTTTTTAAATTAATCTATATAGGTGTCTTTCCTAAAAAACCATAGACTTCACCCAAAAAAAATGGCAGGTTAGGTTAGAACAGGCGAATCTACTACACTAAACTACGACGTCTGGTAGAACTGGCGAATCCACCAGATTCAACTACGACGTCTGGAATACCGGTAGGTTACGTTAGGTTATAATGTGTAAGGTTGTGTTTAATCGCGTTTTTTCAGGATAGACACATATATGAGATGGCGTTATAACATTATCCGAATATTTTAAGTTTATCTAAACAAGTATAGCCAAAAGAACAAGATTTCACAAAAAAAAAAAACACCGAGTAAAGCTCGGTCGCCCAGGTACTAATATATTATGTATTCAACTCTAATCGTCTGCTGGGTTAAATTAGAAACAACATAACATCAAAATTGATGAGAAATTGGTATATTATGCAACAATAATGTATTAATAGCCATTACGTGATCGTTGCATACACTATTTGTTCTACGACCAATGAATAATAAAATAAAAACAAGAATTTCTGGTGGTCTACAAGATAATTCTTCACTGCACGACATACTTTTGACACGTTGTGATTTAATGTCAATTAAAATTAAATGTCAAACAAGTATGTAGAAACATAGCACTTGATTATCCCCAAGTACGTTTCATATTCAAAAGTACGTGTTTTTATTGGTCAACATCTGTTTCGAAATGGAAATCCGTGTTAAAATGGACAATATTAATAAATCGGTAGCAGATATTTAATTCACATATTATTATACGAGAGTAGAAAAATATATTTATATAAATAATATTGTGATTTTTATTTTTATTTTTCTGATTATGTTTTGACATTTCTAGAAACCAATGGACACTTTCAATTCATGTACGTTTTGGCCAATCAAAACATTATTATAGTGGGAATATTCTACCTACAAAATTGCCCCGGGAATAATTTGAGGTATTTTGTTTTCATTGCCTGACAACGTATATTTTTAATGTGACGTCTGTCATCAATTTGCATGAAAAGTGAGAAGTGAATCAAAACCGGTTAAGTACATGGTATCATTGTGCGAGGAAATGTGTTTATGATCGTAACATCAAAAAATAATCCATAGAATACCACACGAGAGTTCGATAAAGTAGAAAATAATTCTCCAGAATTATTTCTCAAACTTTTTGCCATTTGGCAATAGCCCATTGCCTGGCAACAAGTTTTCGAAAATCTAGCGAATCATTTTCACTTTATTCTCACTCTGAGAATAGAAAGTAAATGTTTGTAACTGTGATTGTTGAATTGCTGTTTCTTACGTATGACTTACATACAGGAAATTTTGATTATAATTACGAATGATCTTTTTGACAATATAATCGCTTGAGAGTTGTTCAATAACAACATCAACTTCCTATGCAAACTCCGGAAGCTTTATCTCAGGAACTTCAGAACCTAAAGCAAATTTCAATCCCAATTCCAACAGGTCCATTTAGTCATCATCGAACATAATGTAAGAAATATTTTTCGCTTTGTCATGAAAAATTCACTCTTGAAATAGGATCAAATAATACATTAAACTTCTTAGACCTTACAATTCATAAAAATAATAACTTGAACCGATCATGATTTTCTAATCATTCCCACCACCACAAAATGATTGCATTCAATTGTTACATACACAGACTCTTAAATATACCTCTTTCCACAGTTGAGTGTCAAAAGAATATGCTCAAACAAATAGCTTCAAATAACAATTATATACCTTACATTATGAAAACTTTGATCTGAAGAATCAAGAATAAAATGGAACACAACTTAGCTTAGCTAACAAAATAGCCGGTTACATCAGAAGTTTGACATCATGAAAATAGATTTCAAAACTAATTATAATTTGGGAAGACACTTGGTTAATACAAAAAGTAACATAAGTTAAACTGTGAAGATTGTGATGGAGCTTACATTGGCAGAACTTGCAGACCATTGAAAGTTCGTATAAATGAACATTTGAACCTTAGTATCGACTTTCAGTCATCACCTTAGATTTAACAACTTCAGTCCAAATATGAATAACAAATTTTGAGGGAGTTCAGTTCTCATTAGAGTTTTCCTTTGTACCTGAGTTCGATTATGATGGCTCAAATTTGGAGAGTTACACAATAATCTTGATGAGTTTGCTTGGTGTACTAGGACGTACATCTGACAAAATATGGGTTCTCATTAGACTTATCATCAACATATGTTAACATATGTTCCGGTGGACATGGAAACTTCGATCAAGTTTATTTCTAATTTCAAGTTCTAACATTCCATGTCACAAAATTCATTTGTGGTGGTCAATCACCTTTCAATCTTGTCACATAATGTCAAGCGTCAAATACAATTTAACAATTAACAATGACTATACAGGCCGACAAGCCAGAACTGAGAAGTGAGAATTGGATGCACAGTGGCAAATGGTGGGCAACGGCTTCTTTCCTCCTTCTATGCGTCTCTGTCCTAACATATCTCTCTTTCTATCGTGCGCATCTCGCATCTCAGCCTGTACGTTTATTGATTTTCAATAATTATTAATCCAGAAAAATCCTGGATCAGGATGAATTTTAATATATATGTTCTGTGAACTTCTTCAATGTTTGATGTAACAAATTTTTTTTTTTGGCTTTTCGTACGCTTGACGAGTAAGTAACCTCACTTTTTTAACTTTTCAAAATTTCTATTTAGTTTTTTTTTCTATTTCAAATTGAACAGTAGAAAGCGCTTTGTTACGATTTTACTAATTCAATTTTCTGCACGAAATACAAATTTCTTTTTTCGATTTCCTGGAATGACAAAATTATCTGCAAAAATACAAAAACAATTTAGTTTAGTTACGAATGTTCTATAGTTTTAACGTTTTCATGCTGCTTCCACCACTTATAATCAAAACTTCCAATTTAATATATTAATTTGTAGGCCAGTAAATGGGTAACAAATATAACATTGAACATTTTAAAAACTTTATGGTAGGGAGGCGTACTGAGTGAATCGAAACGGCATACAGGGTGTAACCAAATAAGTGCGAAAGTTTTTAGGGGGTGATTCCTTGTTGGAAATGAAAGGGCGTCTTTCATGTAAACAAAAGCTCTTAGGCTTTTCCTTGAAAAGTTACACGCTTCCAAAAATGAGAAAAAAAAATGTTTTTTTCTTGAAATTTCTGAAAAGTTGAAGAAATGACATTTTGTGGGCATGTTCTACTAATAAAAAGGCTACCAATGATTAATTTTTTACTTTTGTTGTGATCTTTTGAAGGGGTGAAACATGCAACACCTATTCCATTTTTTACCAGAAAGTTTTAACGAAACAACATTCTCGATTTAAAAATATGTGTTGAAAAGAACGATTCATTGCGAAACATTTTCAACTCTTGTGTTGTGTCCGTAAAAGCAATAGTTTCCTAATAAAAAAATAAAATACATGAACGGATCTTCTGTAAATGGAGTCGAAAAAATCTAGTAGGTGGCTGTCACGTTTTGTTTGCACAACTTGTGACTTCAATCGTAGTATTTTAAAATTATTCCGCTTGTTTCAACTTTTAACGTAGGCATGTACCAGTACCATGTTTTGTTTCAATAGAATATCAAATTAAAAATACAACAAAGAAAAAGGCAACAAGATAAAACGAAACGGACTAATAAATAGTGCCCGAAATGACCACCTCCAACCATTAGACAGGAATCAAGTCTTCGTCTCATAGACTGACGCAAACGTTGAAACATTCCTGGAGTGTTTCAATGATGTGATTCCTCAGATCATCCACACATTCAATGGGGGTCGTATAAACCAAGGACTTCAGGTGACCCCAGATGCAAAAGTCCAAGGGGCTCAAGTCTGGAGATCTGGGAGGCCAAGGTTGAGGTCCTGCTCTGCCTATCCAACGATTTCGATACACGTCGTCCAAGTACTGACGAGCAGTTATGCTAAGGCGTACCATCGTTCATAAACCACATTCGTGGTCGAACAGCTAGTGAAACATTTCCAAGTAAAATGAAGAAAATTTTTATAGGTTGCACCAGTTAGCCTTAACGGTAGAAAATACGGTCCAATAATATTTTCGCCAATAATTCCGACCCACACGTTAAGTGAAAATTCATATTGATACCGACCTTCTTGAATTGCATGTGGGTTATCTCGGCCCATAGATGATTGTTATGGAAATTTGTAATTCCTTGCTTTGAAAAGTTGTATTCGTCAGTGAATATTACGTTTTCTAAAAATTGAGCATTTTGGGTAATCATTTGAAGACTCCATTGACAAAAGTCTACACGATGGGGAAAATCTCCCGGCAAAAGGGTCTGGACTCGATGAATACGGTAAGGATACCATTGGGGATCCTTTAAAATTTTCCAGATTAGATTATTGCTGACATCACGAAAAAATAGAGTGTCATAAAAATAATTAATAAATTTTAACCTAAGTCAGTTTCACTGTCACTATCATCACCAAGTTCACAACAGTTTTTTCTCTGGAAACTTGATCTATATTTGAATATGATTTTTCTACTATTTGTACATGCGCTGCACAATTTTCCCAGCTTTCATTTGGAATATTCTGCATTTCTGACTGAATCAAAGCTACCTCAGATTGATCTAGAGTTGGCGAAACATTATTCTTCCTTACCGATGCTTTCAGCTCATGCCATATGTGTTCAATTGAATATGCAATGATAAGGAGGAAGTCTTACCACTGTATGACCCATGTCACAATAATATTGTTTTTTATTGAAAATCATTTTATTATTTCCAGCAATTGTTTTTTGTATATTCATCTTCAAAATAAATTTTTTATAACAAAAATTAATTTGAAATCTTTTTTGTGAAATGCATTTTTTGAGTGTCTCACGCCAACAGCCTATTCCTGTGTCATCTTTTTTCAATCTTTGCATTAAAGTCTACAAAGTAGGGACCATTTGTTCCCTATACATCATGTCATACACTTTTCGACGAATTATATCCACATCATACACGTCCAGTTTCTTAGAAGTACCAGAGTCTCTCCTTTTCTTTCTCTTTACTATATGCTCATTTACTACACGCCACACTGCATTTACTGGCCTGCGTGTTGAGATTGGAAACTTTATAAAACAACTATAATAGAAGTGTTTCCTACTCAAATCCAAACAAATACAAACTGCTAACTGAATTTTAAAACCACAAATCAGCATGACAAATCTTAATTCGCACATGAAAGTGTAATATACGAGATTATTTACGTAATTTTAAATGCGTACCTGGAGTTCCTAGACACTTTTCTACACCACGAACAATAGTCCATTATCAGATTATTTGATTAGCATTTATAATGAGTCTCTTAGATCTGTGGCGAGAGTATACCTTATTTTTCCGGGGAGTTCTAAAAATGTCAATGTAATTTTTCGGTTATCACGTCTCTAATGATTGGCCTATTGATTTTCAAATTAGTTCAGTTGCGTCCATACAACCAAATTACTTCTGCAAAGCGTATGTAGCACTTGGGTCCTCGCCTCATTGGCATCAACACGCAGATTTTTTCCAGACATCAAGATGATAATTATAATTCAACAATATCAAGTATGCAATAAACCTGAAACAAATACCAATTGCTGCAATAACTTGGGCTTTTCAACATCTTAAGTTGTCTACTATAAAAATGTTGAAACAATTGAATCTAAGCCGTTTGTTATCATCGTTCATTGTTCATTACCCTTCCATTGTTCGTACAAAGTAGAGACGTCACGGAAAGTATGAGAATAAAACAATATCCCAGGCTCATATTTCAACGGAATTTGAGAGATAAAGCACCGTCAGTTTTACAAGAGCAAACAGGCCCTGATTCATTTCATTGTTCACAAGATATATTTGTTGAAAAGTAGAGATTCTGCTTCATATCGAGGTGCTGTTCAAATAATAAAAAGATAATTTTCATACGTAATTTATTGTTTTGGATAAACACAATTTACTTGCCGTTTCTTACTTTTGTTGGATTAGTTGGCTGTTGCTTTAAAACACAATTTACTCGTTATTAAAATTAATGCCATCAATTTTTTGGATTGAAATACGTTTCAGAAGTTTCTCTCGCTTCTATTTAATATTTTCAGTTCATTACTCCATGAAAAAGTAAACTACGAAATTGTGATACAAATTTGTATTCTGTCAGTAGTCAAGGAAAGTATTAGTTTTGAAAAAAATATCTACTTCTTTGTTTCGTAAATAAATTTGAATATATTTTAGGTATGCTTTATAGAAAAGCATAGTTTGGTACTTTGGAAAGATTTGGTAAATATTTATTTTGCCAAGCATTGGTGAGATAGGGTAAATCCTTACTTTTCTGTGTATATTACTTTTTACTTTTTACCATCAACACGTTATATTATTGATTAACATTTATTAATCATCTTGTTATGAAAAATCATCAGGTATCCTACAAGAAATCTTATTTCATTGTAGCAAAATAAAGCAGTGGTCTTTCCATTGTTACCGTAGTAACCGTTTGTTTACAAGCAATAATAACAATTACTTATTAACTTGCAGTTGAATAATTGCGTGAATTTGCAATAATTGTTAAAAAAAATTATGAATAAGGTGGAACGAAGATGAATTAGATATCAATGATGGCGCATGTTCCATCCTCTTAGTCCAGGAAAAAGGGATATCCAATTTCAAAAAATACAATATTAACAGATAATTAACTTTTCTACGGAAATATGTTTTCCTACAACTGCTATGAAAAGTAGGGTATTTCTCATAGCTTACTCAATTTCAAAACCATGTATTGCTCATACTGCGAGAAATATATTTTCTCACGGCACTTTGCCCACACCACATATCATTTATATGGAGAATCAACAAAAATCGACAAAATCTTAGTTGGCTGCTGTTCAGTTATCACAACTGTCAGATTATAGAAGTTTTTTAAATTCTTAAGGTAGTTTTCATTCGTGCTTTGATAAAAATCGCAATTTCTATTGAATATTATTTTAATAAGTCATATAGGTACCTATTTATAATAAATAATATGGATACTGACAGTAGTGACGATTTTGATAATACTCCGCCAGAGATATTGGAAAAAGCTGCAATAATAACGTTAGATTTGTTGTCGGAAATTTCAAGAAAAAAGTATGAATTGGCATACAAAAAATTTATGGAATGGAGAAGAAATACAAAAATATAATCTTTTTCGGAAAGTGTACTTTTGGTATACTTTGAAGAGATGTCGAAAACTTTAAAGGCGTCTACACTTTGGTCACAATATTCAATGTTGCGAAGTACTACCTATCAGTATAAAAAATGTCCACGTATAAAAAATTACGTTCATTTTTGAAAAGAAAGTCCGACAATTACGTCCCCAAAAATCAAATATATTGACAGCAGACCAATTGCAGATATTTCTAAACGAAGCTCCAGACAAGGAATATCTACTAATAAAGGTAAGATTATCTAGAAGGAACTATTTTTAGAATTTCTTTCGCTTTTTTCCTCGAATTAACATAGCTTTTTGTGATTAGTGAGTTTTTTAGTTGATAAAAAGAATTAGATAATTATAAAAATTTCTGTTTCAAATTCTGCTAGATAGATATATGTACTTTCAAACAAGACTTTTGAAATAAGACTCAGTGGTGCAGTTAATACTGTATCCGCTTGGTTCAAAACCCAGGCGGGACTGTTTTTTTTTAAATAAAATTTTACATCCTGGAATTTTTATTTGTAGGTTGCGGTGGCTATTGGCGTAGCAGGGGCATGTCGTAGAGAAGTGTTGTGGAAATTAAAAACCGATAATTTAAAGGATTTAAATTCGGCTTTACTGGTGAAATTGGATAACACCAAAACAAAAAAAGCCAAGAACGTTTTAGGAAAATTTTATAATATATATATTAAAAATATGCTGCTCTTCTACCGATTGATTTGCCAGAAAAACGTTCCTTTTTAAATTACCAGCAAGGAAAATGTACCAGACAGGTAATCGGCCTTAACAAATTTGGTAGTAAGGCTAAGACAATTGCAATTTTTTTTAAATTGGAAAATCCCAGCTATATACAGGTCACTGCTTTAGACGTTCTTCGGCAACAATTTTAGTAAATGCAGGAGGGGACATATTAACCTTGAAGCGCCATGGACGATGGCAATCCAATACCGTGGCCGAAGGATACATCGGGGAGTCTATTGAAAATAAAATTAACGTTGCTAATGAAATCGTCAACTCCATTGAACAACCACTTGAACTCTTTACTGAAATGGAGACAGAAAATGCACCGTATATGAATGATCAACCCTCAACTTCTACTTCCGGGTTTGACCATACAAAATTGTACAAATTTCACTATTAACTATAATTTTTAATAAATTATTTAACTGTTAGAGGTAGGATACTTTAATGTTATTTTAGTTCTGCTAACCATAAGAATAAATATTAAGGTAATTACTTGTATTCTTTGAATTTGTGCAGTTGTAGGAAAAGTATAGTGTGCAACATGTGGGGAAAGTACTTTTTCTCACAAACTTCCACACTCGTGAGAAAAGTTGAACTTTTCCCACTTGTTGCACAATATACTATTTCCGTGTTGTCATGAACAATAAAATAGTTATTTTCCTACGACCACATAGGAAAGTAACACATATCGCACTCTCTACTCCCATGGAAAGTGACCTTTATTCTCACGCGTGCGGAAAGTACTTTCCGCACTAGTGCGGAAAGTAACTTTCCGCACGGCTGTCAATAAGCCGTCAAACCCGTGAATCCTGTAAGATTTACAGATGTAATTATTAATTGCTCTTCCTTATTGATATTATTTACATAAAAACTGGACTAAAAACTAATTATTTGTAGAAAATAAAGAAAAGAAGAAAAAAAAATGTTGACGCCGAGAATCGAACCCACAACCTTGCGGTCATCTACCGTATACAGATAACAGATAACAACTATTTATTCAGATTTTCACGTATGTACAATTCATGCTTTTATCTACCTTACTAACTAATATATACATAATTATAATATATACACTACAGCTGAAGGTTGTTCGCGCAACCCCCAGTCCGGAGAAGGCCAGATCGTTCCCCCGGAGCTCCGCATTCAACGCAGCGCTCCAGACGAACGTCCCGTCCTAAAACGGGCTGTTACCTACGCACTTACGAGGATATATAGGCCCATCTCAGCAGATCTTGACACTGTTCTCTCTTTTGAGCAACCTAGCAAGGGCATGTTACATTCTTAATTAATTTCCGGACACCTGTCTTTTTCAACTTATTCCGAAATTTGAAATAATTTTGATTTTTTATGAATGATATTGTTTTTATATTTGTGTCTATGAGTTCTGAGTAGTTTTCCAGGAAAAGTAAACCAAAAACCTGGTAAGGGGTGTGAAGGGTGTGTTTGAGTTGTATTTGGGTGTTTTAAATGGTATTTGGGATAGAATATGATTGAAGTAGTTTTGAGTAATTTTATTTGAGTGTTGGGTTTTTGAAGTAGTTTTGAGGTATGTAAATTTTTGCAGTATTTTTGCGTATGTATGGTTTGTGTAAGCAAAAAACAAAAAGTTTTAAATTTGAGGTATATGTGATTGAAGTTTGAGTAGTTTTATTTGAGTATTGGGTTTTTGCAGTAGTTTTGAGGTATGACATTTTTTGTAGTATTTTGCGTATATGTGATTTGTGTACAATAAAACAAATAAGTTTTAAATTTGAAGTAAGGTCGGGATTTGCCCCCGAACCTTTGATAATAGGCGGTGACCTAACACTTTAGGCCACTCCACCGTTTGAGATAATTATTCCTTTGCGGAATAAATTCATGGTACTTGAGTTTGTGAATATCAACGCACCCCGCCAGCCAGCGACAGCGACCCCCCGGGACCCTGCGGGGGGGGGAGGCTCTTGCCACCCCCCCCCACGCCCTGAGGCGCCGCCGCGGCTAGTTGATGTACAATTTGTGATAATGAAAATATAGAATTTTTCAATTCTATCAATATTTTCGTTTGATTTTCTATAAGTGTCGTTGATACTTTAGAAATTTGATTGTCATATGCCGAGATCTGCGGGGACGGGCCCACTCCCTCGTCCATGCTGGCTTGGGGTTCCGCTTCGGTTGGTCTTATCCATGGGGGTGCGCTTCCACCCTGGCCTCCCGTGGGGTGGATTGGCGTACTTGGACTTTCATTTTTCAGTTGGTTCTACCTTGTGTACCCTGTACTTCCTGTGGCGGGTATGGGGGCTTGAGCTTCTTTTGCCGCAAGCTTTTTTAGGTGCTCGCTGCATTTTTTGTAATTTGCAGGATGATCCCTCGAACAGTTCGCACACTTCGCTGGGACATCCGGGCTTTTATGACAAACGGCCGTAAAATGCTCTTCTGCGCATTTTAAAAATTTTGGAGTAAGATTGCAGTGTCCTTTAGCCATCCTTTGCATTGCATGTCGATACATATGTTGAGTGCTTTGCATCTTCTCTACAATATTGATACTGTTATGTCTCCGTTAGTTAGTTAGTTAGTAAAGGGGCCTTTCAGTCTTCTTCATCTTATAGATGTTGATGATTTCCATTGCATGCTCGTCCTTTAGCCATTTTCGGATTTCAGTCGTTGTTGGGCTGCTATCCAGACCTTTGAGAACCAACGCATGCTGCTTTTTCGTCTTATGTGTGAAGGTGTACAACTTCACATCTTGATTTTTGATAAATTCCTTTATCGCTTCGAAATCCTCCAAACTTTCTGTGTTGATCAGAGTATTTTCTTGCGTATATTTTATAAATATGCTTTTTTTGCATTTTTCCTTTAATATTTCCAGTTCCTTGGCTGCAATAATGGGCTTGCCCTCCAGTATCACCGGGGGGTTATTACGATCTTGGGGTAGTTGTTCAATTTGCTCCTGGTTTGGGGCTTTTCCTTTATTTTTGTCTTTTTCCACAGACTTTCAGCTGGTTTACCTGCTTTTTGACAGTCTTTATCTAACTCAATTTCATCATGAGTTTTTACAGTTTTCCTTCTTTTGGTATTTCTTGCATGCTGAATGTTTTTCTTTTTCATAGATAGATCGGCTATGTTTTCTTCGTCAGATGAGGAAGAGAACATGCCATCCGTGTCAGAAGGTCCATCTGATTGGACTAAAACTATGGGATATAGATTTTTATTTTGGGCATCAGAATTATCGCTAACTGAATGCTTTTTAATCAATTTCTTGGGGGGCTCCGTTGGAGGGGGCATTTCTGTTGATTTCTCACTTTTCACAATAGTGATTGGTGGGTTTTCAACCTCTTCAATGTGCATTGGTTCTGGTGAGCTTTTCTGTTGATCGATTTGTTCCAGTATTTCCTCGGTTTTCCGGAAGTTTTCTGAACTGTTCTCAAATTCGTCTCCGCTTTCTGCGCTCGAGAGATTTGCGAAGTATTCGTCCTCGTAGTTTTCAGCTTTTTCCTTCTCTGGAGGGTGGATTGGGCTATTTTTCTTCTTATAATCGGCTAGCTTGTTGCGCATCAACTCAGTTAGCTGTTTGGTATATTCCTCAGGGCTTAATGCGGGGCCAGTCTTGTTGATTTCAAGATACTCTAGCGTCGCATCGAAAACCAGTTGCGTAACATCTGCTATTTCCTTTGCATCCTCCTTCGGGATAGGGGGTTCATTCCTGTTTGTGCTTTCATGTTCGGCTATGAGCCGACTTCTATTTTCAAAGTGATTCTCTGGGATTTTCTCGTCCGAGAGGGCTTTCTGAGTATACATCCTCCTCTTCTGAGGAAGTAGTGGATTGCTTCTGGTTACTCTCTTCCTCGAGAGCGGCCGCAGCCGCTGCTTTTTCGTAGTTAATTTTGAATAAATACTCTTCCATCTGAGCTAATTCAGATTTGAATTAACGTTATCAGAGATATGTATATCTCGTAAGTCGATTTACATTAATAGAATTATGATATTTCTTGTATTTTCATTTTATTAAAACAAAAATATTGAAACGAATCTTTTGCAAACATTGTTACAATTTACAAATTGTAACAATAACCAATTTACTTTCAATTTTTATGGTTCCAAATAATTCAATTTGTTCACCAGTTGTATCTAATAAGTACTTACTTATTGTAATTTTTTCAAATAAACGTTAATTACCGTTATTTCTTCATTTCACTATAAAAGTAATTTTAAATTCATGTGCACTTTTTATAGAAACAATATTCAAACATAGATAGATAGATAGTCAGGCAACTCAATATACACGATCTAATATTTACATATTGTTTAATAAAATAGGTGGTCGTAGGAAAAATAACGTACATTACTTTCGCGAAAGTGATTTTTCACACTCGTGTGATTGCGGAACTCGGCTTACGCCTCGTGCCACAATATTTCCCGCTCGTGTGAAAATTGTCACTTTCCGCACTAGTAATGTAATATACTATTTCCTAACAAGTGCGGGAAGTGGTACTTTTTCGCACTTCGAACGAATTATGAATAATATTAGAATTAAATGTACAATTGGTAGTATTACGCAAATTTAACGACGACCGGCTCTCCTTAGATGTGTCACGAAAGACAGCTTGTTGAATTTTCACTGAATTATCGACAGGTGAGGATGCTGCTCCGCGAGAAACTGATGTCGATGGGGAGCTGGAGTTTGGTATTAGAGTGTTTGAACGTTTTTTTAGAATATGATGAGCAATCTTCTTCTTATTTTTGAGCGAATTCTAGATGCATGATTCTGCCACAGACGTAGATTTCCCACAACCGTTCCTTTTAATTTAGGTGATATTGCCCCCAAAGCCGACCTACATTGTGGCTGACGACCCCCGGAAACAATGACCGGTGTAATTCTCAGGATTTGGGTGGCCCAAGTACATAGCAATGTTTGATGGATTTCTGCCAAAAGTATTAATTCCCACACATTGTTTAGTGCATTTTCCTGGTTTGAGGAAGAGAAAAAACCGCGGATGATAAGTATCGGCAGGACGCAGACTGGCATACTTTTTGTATAATTCTTTCATTTTCGGGGTCGAAAATCACAAATTTTCTCATAACGTTGGTTTTTGTGTTCGGGATGGTAATAACAAGAACATTTTTTTTGTCTTCAATGTCGTCATATTCATCAATTCTTAGCGACGGCTCGCACCAGCAATTCCAAAAATGGTACCCACCTTCATCAAAGGGAAGTGGTTGTCCAGAGCATCAGATAATAATATTTATCGATTTTCTGTTTTTCGAAAAACTTTGATTTCTTGGGTTTGAAACCTTCGTTCAGTCTTTTTAGATATGCCGTTAATTTAAAATATTTGCTTATATCGATGTCTTTCTTCAATTTTAATAGGTTTAATCAATAAGTTTGATCATTGAGTACCACAAGGTTGATGGGCAAAGATATCTCGATAAGTGGTGAAAGTATACTATAAATACCTCTTCTTTCGGTGATAGTGTATTATGTTCTACCTCAGACATTTGTAACAAACAATATTAACCACGGTATTATTATGTCTTGGTTCTATTACAGCATAGTTCAAAATGAAATTTGGGTATTTTGTACATGTTGAATTATTTTTTCAGTGGAATTACTTTTTAAATTAACTGTGACTTTCAAGATTCGAAAGAGTTTTTTCTGAATTGTGAAGACGTATAAAGCCAAAAATGTTTCTCAAAAATTATATTTCTATTCTATTATTTCGCCACCCCTACGGGCGATATCATGACCGATCAAACATGCTCATTTTTCATTGAGAACACCACAAGCTCTTCGAATCCTGCATTGTATTCAACTTCATTATTTGACGGATTTTTCGAGTGCAATGAAGCATTCGAGCATTTTATCGACTGAATGGTATGATTACAAAACAGTTGTATGCCTGTCTGAGCTTTGGCCACGGGGCATTGCCACTCATCCGTGTACAACCGCCCGAGTATGTATTAGTCTACAACAACCACCCATTCAATCGTGCGTTTTCGGTATTCATAAGAGAGGAGGAGAACGATCTGCTAATGAATGGTGTTGAAAGGGGGTGCGAGATCAAGGATTCGAGAATTCCTTCGGTTGATTCTGTTTCATTTGAGATAATTCATACTTTTATTAACAGATTCCTAATTAATTTCTTTTTTGAATGTTGCGTATAATGAATATCAATTATCGTAAGTATTTGCACAAGTGCATCAAAATTACCGATAATTTTGCATGACAGCGTGTTGTCAAAAAACTGCATGAGTTCATTTCCAAAATATGAAAATGACCGAATGCAGTTTTTCAAAGACAACACGCTGGAATGCGAAATTATCCGGTTATTTTGATGCACGAGTGTAATTCGGGGGAAAATTTCCCAAATGAACTGTCAACTTGTCGAACTGCCGTTATTAATTTATAAATTCTCAGCTTGTCATCAATAACCATCCCGTAACTGGAAAAAAAGAAGAGACGCAGAAATACATTTGTTTTAATATTTTTCATTTATATATTATGAAAGTATACTTAAACATATAATTAAACTATTTATTCAAGGTTAAATAAACTAAATCAAAAGTTGCAGGAACTGCAGTGAAATACACAATTATTATACGTATTCTGGTTAGTCATGCATTAACGGCTGAAGAGGATGTTTCAGAATGCTGTGCCTGTGGTGTCATTGCCACGCATTTTTTTGACTATTTCTTTATGGTGATCTTCATTCATTTGAAGATATGGCGTTATTGATTTTGAATTTGAATGGCCCGTGATTTTTATAAGTTGCTGCTCGCCCACCCCTTTTTTGCAAGATTGGAGACGGCCGTAGCTCGTAACGGATGATTAGTAAGCTTGATATTCTTTGTATTTAAACCAGAAGCTTTGGCTTGTAGAACAGTCCATTTGCTTACTGTATTTCGTCCAGCAGGAATATCTTTGAACCATTTTCCGTTCAACTTCCAAGCGGGATTTACAGTGAGAAAGAGTTTTGTTTTTATTCCAACCCGCTTTTCTAGGAATTTTTTGTACAGTCGAATTGGACACAAATCAGGATTGATTTTATTGTTTATTAGCCATTTCAATGAAGCGCATGGCTTTTCCCCTCCTTGCGTCGTCTTAGTAAACACAGGATCGTAAATAATCCTTTCTGTTTTTTCACCTACGTTATTTTTTTCTTCTTTGAAGTACGAAATTGAGCACTTGTGGCCTTCTCCACCACGCCAAGCTGATTCAAGAGCAAAAACAAAAAATAGCTTCTTCTGCAAACCATCTGAGGTGTTTTCGTCACAACCACGAACCATATTTTGGAATTCATCGTACTTCAGAAAAACTGACTTTCCTTCCTCTTCTCTGGATCTGTTTGTAGTTGTTTTCTCTTGGCATTTTTCGCATCTCTGGCTGCTTTGAACTCAATATTAGTAAAAGGGTAAAATTGATGTTGTATTCATTGAAATATTTTTTTATCAGTAATTTAGCGGTTATGTTCCAAATCGTTTCAACAGTAAATTCTTTGTTCTCATCGCCATTCTGCTTACGCATATTGAATGCCCAGTCCGTAAATATTTTTGCCAGAATATTAATTTGTGGTTTTTCATCCAAAGTATAGTTTTCCTCAGCACAGAAGCTCATAAACTGACGCCACACGTATTTTCTGTTCTGTTTTGTGTTATTTGGTTCGTTTTCCAACACATTTTCTTCAATAGGTTGTAATGAAGCCCGATCGGAACGAGACATTTTTAATAAATAATATTTTTGATATTACTTGTCAAACTGTCGTTACTTATAAATTGTCGCTGTATTATCAAAGTGTACAATGGAATTGCCATGGATATGAACTGTGCAATTATCGGTCTACAGTGCAATTATCGCAGGGCTCTTTCGCTTTCTACAATGCAATTGTCGCTGTAATTTTGCGATAATTGCATTCCATTTACATGGGATTTTTGACAGGAAGGAAATATTCTAACATATTACAGATGCCCAACAATATAGAACTACTTTATAAACGGCTGAATAATTACGTATTTTATCCCAACCTAATGATGGTAATTCATAGTTTTGGTTGAATTCATGAATATGTGGAAAAAACTGTGAGAATCCTTGTGCAGAAAATAATCCGAACAAGCTAAATCTGGAAAACTTTAACTTATTGATTTCAGCTATTGTAACTCCCTGAGTTGAGAAATGTCAAGAACACCAAAATTGTACTTTGGACAGTATTATACGGATATGAGGCCACTTGAGAACCAATCACAAAAATTAGCGCGAAAAGCAGACTCAGGGTGGCGTCTCTTGAGCTGGACATGCGTGAAAAAGAAGAGTCGATTCCGGGAGCTCTAAGAGAGCGTCCGTATATCACGCGCGGTAAGCGGCCGCTAGCCACTAAGGGCGATTGCCCTCAGGACGGTAACGGCACGATTTACCGCGCGCGGTAAATTGTACGCGATATCGCAAGGACTAGAATTCACAAATTTTTCATACAATTAAATGCAGTGTTCTCCCTCTGGTTGAAAAATACCGCGACGATATTTAATACCGTCGGGATAGGACGTTACCACACAAACTCGCGATTTGGCGGTCAAAAAGCGCCCGAATTCGTGTCGTCTGATTTCTGAACGCCAATAGGATTAAATGATTTCTAGCCGACACGACGAAATCACCAACGATATTTTTAGTGCTGTGTTGTCATGTGCGTGCAGTCTATGAAAATAAAGGTTTTGTTTGCATCGAAAATATGCCACCGAAGAGAAAATTTACCTTCGAAATAATTGATTTAATTGAATCGGTAGAAAGTAAGAAGTGTTTGTAGGATAAAAGATGTGACCGATATAAGGACAGGAATTTAAAAGACCGAGAATGGAAACAAGTATGCCGTTTATTAGATCCCAAATTTCATGATATGGAAAAAGACGAACAAAAAAAAATATGCAAGTTTATTATTTTTATTTATTTTATTAAAGAGGTGTTATAAGCTTCACCACTATGTGAGTGTGTGTGTCTGTCTGTGGCACCGTGGCTCTTAAACGGGTGACCCGATTTGGATGCGGTTTTTTTTATTTGAAAGTAGGTTTTCTAGCGGTGGTTTTTAGACATGTTTTATCTATTCAGCCGTTTCAAGGTCATCAGTTCTTTTGTTAGCTGCGGTAGGGATCTTAGACGCATAATGGGCATTTACTTTAATTTATAACATATATGTGACCTACAATTTGAAACACCCATGTATGCTACATAAATATGCAAGATTATGGAATAGTAAACAAGTAATAAAAGAAACACAATAAGGAGGAACACAAAATAATTAGTCAATCACTATGTTATGTATATATAGAAATTAACAATAAACACATGAATAACTGTACACGTTATACAAAGAATTCGAGTTCACACATACACACACACACAATCTTAATTTATAAAATATATATATTTACTTCTTAATTTATACATTTTTATATAATTTACTCATAATTTTTTTTTATATAATTTACTTTATGAAATTTATATATAATTTACTTAAATAAAATTTGAGTATCAATTAATTTTATGAAGTAAATATATTCGCAATTTATGAAACATATATAACTTCTTTTGTAACTAAGTTTAAAAAATTTCAAATAAAAATTAAATTGAAAATTTAAAAAATCCTCGATACAAGTAAAAAATAAAATTTCTGGGCCTGGTCCTTCAAATTTAATATTTAAATACTTAATTAGTAATATTTCGTGATTCAAGCGTCGTCGCGTGGGGGGACCGCTGAATAAATAAAATAAAAAATAGAATACAAATAAAAAAAAGCTTGGTAATGATCTAAAAAAATAAGCAATTTTAATATAAGTACTCTAGGTAACGTAGATAAGTTAGCGGTCCTCCGACGCGACGACGCTTGAATCACAAAAGTATTTAAATATTAAAGTTAAAGAACCAGGCCCAAAAATTAATTTTTTTACTTTTTATAGGTTTTTTTGTGTCGGATTTTTTTTTAAATTTTTTATTTAATATTCATTTAATTTTTTAAATTATTTCTTCAATTATTCATTATTTAAATGTACGCTGTATTGTTTTCCTGTATTAAAAAAATCGGCACCTTCTCAATTCTTATAGAAAAAGAGTTTTTTTACTTGAAATATGTAATTCGGACATTTATATATCTGGGTATATTTTATATAAATTATGAAGGAATACACAAGCCTGGACGATATCTCTTGAAAAAGACTTTCCTACGTTTAAAGCTCTGTGAAAAATTCTCGACTTATTACTAGGTATTTCATATCCACATTCCACATATCTACGAACTCGACATAAACGGTAGTTGATTTTTTTTTTCTTAACTTCGAGATCTGACGTCTACCATAAGGTCGTAACAGGAATGTAGTTTGACTAAAAGCCTCATCACCTACTAAAACATACGGTAATGAAATTGTAGGTGTTACTGGCCTTGCCAATGGTATGTCCAGGTGCCATCCTGAAGTTTTGTCCAAGAATCGGTTTGCTGAAAAATTGAAGGATCAGCGTCTTTTCCATAAGCACCAACGTCAATGTAAACAAAGCGGTAATCCGCATTCACTATTGCCAAAAGGACAATTGACAACTTTTATAATTAAGATCCATAGATCAGCTGCCTGGAAAGTTACGTCACGTATATGTTTTCCGTCCACAGCGCCAATGCGGTGAGGAAAATGAGCCTTTCTCTTGAACTCCTCAGCAATTGCTATCCATCTATCTTTGTTCGGTATGGGTATGAACTACTCATGTGAAACTGACCAAATGCTAAGACAAACTTTTCGGACAATTCGGCGAATTGTTGTTATTCCCAAACGATATGTATAATGAAGATCCGTAAAAGTGTTTCCACTTGCTAAGTATCTGAAATAAAAAAACCTTTTCTACTAAATGCCATCATTACTTGTTAAAACTGAATCCATTTTTACAATTTATCCAGAATATAGAGTAACTAGAAATTATACGCTATTTTTTGCCACTTATGTAGTAATATTTAGTAACTTTTTTAAAACCCTAAAATGAGACGCTTACTGGAATATTATATTCTCTTTATTTCAGAACTTATGATTATCGAGACATGGAAAAACATAAGGGATGCGTTCAATAAATCTTTGAAAAACACAACTGGAGATTCAGCAAAAAAGAAATATTTATACCATGATAATTTGTTGTTCATGTTAAATATTTTTCAAAAAGATAACACCGAATCTAGCTTGGCAGAGGATAATTCGCTAGTTACTGAGGATGATGGTGCTTCTGAAGAAACACAAACAGAAGGAGGATAACTTTCGGAAGAACCAAGGAATGATAAGGTTATGGAGGGTCAAGGAATTAAACAGCGAAAAAAAAAGCAAAGACATTGGCTGATGTTGATAGAGCCCTAATTAAAGCATTAGAAATATCGGAGCCGAAACAGGCACTTCCTCCAGACGGGGATGAGTTATTCAAATTATGATTCTTCTTCTCCCCAGTATGTCTATCCAAGCACAGCAGGATATGGTGTTTTTCATCAACAAACATACACGCAACTTCGAGGCCCTAATGATTTGTTGGAATAATTACTATATAATTACATAATGTACTATGTGGTTCTGACATTAAAATAATAGTATACTCGTACCTTGATGTTACTGCTACCATTTTGGTTGGAGGTATAGTCCATCCAATATCAATTGCAGAAGCTGTTTCTAGAGGGAGCAAATGAAAACTCACTTCGCTAACACGAGTGTATATGCGAAGAAACGGAACGAAAAATAATCTGTACTACTCGTAAACATTTTCCGTCGGCAAACGGTAGATCAAAAGAGCCGATAGTCAAAGTGGACTCGAGTGAGGGCTGTCAGTTGTACAACCGATTTGTCTGGACCAATGAAGTCGGACATAATGCTGGCTGGTGTGTCTCTAGATGGGAGGTCATAAATCACGCGTTATATTTGTGTTTTAATAGCTCTGAAAGATTAAAAACCAGTAGCGTCTATGGTCTTGGTGTGTGCCGATCGAAATACGTTTTAGGATATAATAATAACCTACATCAAACAATGAAAGAAATTATTTCTCTTTCTTAATGTGTTTGTATAAATAAAAGCTTGTCTTTAATTTTTTTTCATTATTTATGAAGTATTTTTAAAATTTTAAATATATCTAAATAAAATTAGTTATCTCCGCCACTGCTGCTCACACGATTTCGCCGCAAGACTTTTTTATGCTTCTGCAATTGATATTGGGAAAACTATACACATTCTCTCATTTGTGTATCTTGAAAACATATGGACTCTTTTAATCGGTCTACTAAATATTCAAACGTCTCTCTGCTCATGCGAAAATAATTGAAGAACTTCCCAGGATTTTCTCTAGGGATGGACCCAATATTGCCCTCAACTCTTGATAGCTTGCCTTCTTCGGCGCCATATGTAAAACAATCGCTAACAAAATTACTTTTCTTCGATCCATCACTTCGAAGCTCACAGCAACAACGAACTAAAATCGATCTGGCAACACGGAGTATTAATCTAAATAAGTTTCGCACGATATACCGTGTAGTGGGCGAGTAGCGGAGCGGCGCGATATATCGCACGCGGCCAATCGTGTCGTTACCGTCCTGTGGGCAACCAGCCTAAGATGACCGACGGATAAGTCTTCATCCAATGTAATGGACCTACGCGAGCAATTTTCGAATCGTCGGAAATAAATGTATCGTAATTTTGTTTTGAGTGACTGTTTTCGGGAGCTAGAGTTTATATTATATTAAATAACGGAAATTTCGGGGATTGATAGCGAGAATAACATAAAAATACCTTTGGAATTTCTTGAAGATGGAAAAATGCAGCCTATTATGGAAGGAATAATCGTTGCACCCTTGGTGTGTTGCGACGCTTCTTGTAACTCATGAAATAACCACAGGGCAGAGCTTTCATTAGAATACGAGGGGGAATATTTGAACAAGTCATAGAAAGTCTCAGTGTCTTCTAGCCACAATAAAGTACAAGAGTTCGGTTGGGAAACAATTTTTTATACAGTATACGGACGTGACAATCGGGTAAAATTTTATAGAATTTTAGATTTGTTGCAATTTCTATGAGGAACAAATATTTTACAGCTCGTCGAGTATATGGGCTCTTTTTTCAAAGCATTTTGAATTGTTATCTGATTGCAGTTTCGACTTATCCCTTATATTTTATCATAACCGCACGAGTACAGAAAAACTTTCAAACATAAGAAACAACAAGTTATTAATAAATAAGAATTCTATGGCCAGAAAGCATAATTCACTGGGGATGAAAATACATTTTGAAATCAAATACTCGACCCAACTGATAAACAAGGGCACGTTAAAAATAGATAGACACTGTCGAGCCCTGGAATGCATATAAAAAAAGTCCCACTTTCACAACGGAGCTATTAACAAATCAACACCTTCCGAGTTACGCACATCTAAGGAATTTCATAGTAAACAAAGAAACTATAAATTATTATCCGATTAAGATGATCTTTTTTTATTGTATAGGGATTCGAAATTGATCCCTTTTTGATTTGAATAAAAATTACACCCCTAAGGGTAATAAAATAGGGGATTATTTATTGATTTTACACCTACGAAATGATTCTGTTGAAACATCTGTAGTTCTGATGACACTACAACATAATGGAGGCTCGGAGTTAATCTGATGATGGAGACGGAAGACAGTCGAGGGATCTCCTCAACGGTTCGCATCAGTTAACTCGTGTTTGGGGTAATATGTACATATATAAAAATATGTCCTGACTGACTGACTCACTGATTGACTGATATACGATCAACGCTCAGACCAAACCTCTTGACCTGAGAGCTAAAATTTGGACAGCATATTTTTATGATATTCCTTAAGGGGTGGAAAGGTGGGTGAGAAGGGCGATGAAAGTGAAAGTACAGTTGGTTTTGAAATAAGAGTAATGGAAATTCGTGTTTGGGCTCTTTTTCACAAATAAAGATGAATATGTTTCAGGGTTTTTGAAAATTGAACCATAAAGGGGTAAAATGGGGATTGAAAGTTTGTATAGTTAATTTTGAAGTTAGGATCATAAAAATGGTATTTGAAGTCTTTGTAAGAGATAAAGAAATACATGTTTAAGTGTTTTTATAAGTGCAACCCCTAAAGGGGGTGAAAGGGGTAGGGGAGATTTTGTATAAGGGGTTCCGTTAGTTTTCAAGTAAGGGTCATAAAAATTGATATTTGAGGTTTTTGTAAGGGATAAAGAAATACATGTTTAAGTGTTTTTATAAGTGCAACCCCTAAGGGGGTGAAAGGGGTAGGGGAGATTTTGTATAAGGGTTCCGTTAGTTTTAAAGTAAGGCTAGGTCAATCAAAACAAAAAAGACAAAAGAAATGGATAATATCTGGTATTATTTGTAGAAAAACTCCAAGCCACATTTTTCAACTGAATGGAATGAAATTTGGCACAAAACTATTTTGTGTCCATACCTTGGTGAATATGGATTAAATCAACGGTTAATGGAAGATTGAGATAAATTCTCAAATGTCCATGTTCATACCAATATTGGCACACCATATATTGTTACGAAACTGGGTTCGTTTTTATTTATTGAAACAATACTCGATGATTACTGTACGTGTATTCCACTATGAAAACACAACACAATAATGCACTATGACACTTACTAATCACAGTTCAAAATACCGAACTAACTTCGAATGAGTCACCCAATAACACCAATAAATGAACTGTCGCCTGTCTGTCGCAGGCGATGATTTGCTAATACAGTGCTTCTCAAAAGTCCCCTCCCCCCCTCTTATTTTTGGAACGATTATACATAAACAAGTGAAATTTGTAAACTGAATATTAAAGGTTGTAAACTCCCCTACTAGTGATGATAGATGACGAAATCGTCAATGATGACGTCACAAGGCCATTGTGACCAATAATTTTAAATGGAACCCTACGACAAGCGAAACCTCTTTTGAATGGTATCGAAAAAACCTCTTCAATGATACTAATTTTGTTTGCGTTTATGGCAGTTTTAATGGCTCATTAGTAAACATTAAAATTTAAATTCCATTCAGTATGATATTAATTACAGATGAAGTCTCCTAGAGTAAAACACTCCGGAAGCGAAATACCTCTCCATTCGGATTTCCGGGCGAGAGGTACTCGAGGGGACTCAACATTGAAGATTAATTTTTGCAACATCCGCGGACTCAACAAGAACATCAATGACGTCCACCATCACCTACAGACGAAAAAACCGGATATTCTGGCTCTAACAGAAACACAAGTAAACTCGTCCACCAACAAGGTCCATATGCTTTGTCCTGGTTACGAACTCCATTCTCGATTCAGGTTCAAAGGTGGAGTCTGCCTTTACGCTGAGGCTAACCTTTCATGCCAGCGTGAAAAGAGTTTGGAACCGAAAGACTTTGATGTGATGTGGTTCAAGCTATCTGATACCAAACTGACTAAGTTCCTCTGCTGCCTTTACCTATCACCTAATGAACCTTCATATAACGACCTCTTTGAGTTTTTATCACTCAAACTGGACTACATTCAGGAGAACCATCCAACAGCTGAAACCATAATCATGGGAGACTTTAATGTACATAACGCTGCCTGGCTCAAATTCTCTAACAAAACAGATGATGCGGGTCGTCAAGCCGAGGCCTTCGCCATCACTCATGGTCTAGAACAACTGGTCGAGCTACCAACCCGCATCCCTGATGTCAACAACCAGTCTGCCAATACACTAGATCTTTTCCTCACCACCAATCCTGACCCATATAGAATAGAAGTTTGTGCCCCACTTGGAAACTCTGATCACACCCTCATCTCCACAACATGCTCTTTCCATTTACCATCGAGCTGCACAATACCACCCCGTCTCATGTGGCATTACAATTCGGCCGACTGGGAAGGTCTTCGTATGTTTTTCTCAGCGTTTCCATGGAAGAGAGTTTGTTTCTCTTCAGTAGATCCAACACGATGTGCTGAGACAATTTCTGAAATCATCATGTTGGGGATGCAAACCTACATACCGAATGCCGAAAGAAGAACATCATCCGATAAGACCTGGTTTAACAGAAACTGCTCTAGAGCTGTGGCTTCCAAACAGGCAGCATACCATCGATGGCTAAAGAATCCGGGCCCTGAGACCAGAGCAGCATATGTCGAGGCTAGAGGCATATGCAAAGAGACAATAGAATGCTCAAAAGATGCCCACAATGCCAAAATAAGATCAAAACTTGCTGAATGTCCTAACGGATCCCGTTCATTTTGGTCTTTCGCCAAAGCTGTGGGAAAAAACTTCACTTCCAGCTCATTTCCTCCTCTAACCAAAGAAGATGGAACACTAGCAACGACTGCCCAGGAAAAAGCCAATATCTTTGCGCACCTATTTGCTGGAAATTTCACTCTGGATTCATCGGGAAAACAACCCCCGAACATTACACCTATTGACAGTCACATGCCCGAGATCACCTTTCGCCAACGTACTATCAGAAAGATTTTGCTGGGTCTCAACACCAACAAAGCCTGTGGATCTGACGGAATCCCGCCGATTGTTCTCAAGAAATGTGCCCCCGAACTAACACCTGTTCTTTGCAAGTTGTTCAACCACTCTTACAATTTGGGGGTATTTCCGTCCAATTGGAAAATTGCAAGAGTACAGCCAGTCCCTAAAAAAGGCAAAAAGGCCCTATCTAGCAACTACAGACCTATCGCACTGCTATCTATTATTTCAAAGGTCATGGAAAAAGCCATCAACATCGAGCTCATGAAATATCTGGAAGACTCAGGAATTGTCAACGATAGGCAATATGGCTTCCGCCATCAGAGATCAACTGGTGACCTGCTCGCTTACGTCTCACATATATGGCAGCTATCTATTGAAAAGTATGGAGAAACTTTAGCTGTGGCATTAGATATCTCCAAGGCGTTCGATCGAGTTTGGCACCAGGGACTCCTCGCCAAGCTTCCGTCTTATGGCTTGCCCCCTCAGCTGTGTTCTCTGCTTGCTAGTTTTCTCTCAAACAGGTCTCTCCATGTAGTGGTCGATGGAGTTTCATCTGACACTCTACTCATAAATGCTGGTGTTCCGCAAGGATCTATTCTCGCACCAACACTATTTCTACTTCACATCAACGACCTGTTGAAAGCAACTTCATGTCCAGTACACAGCTTTGCCGATGATAGTACCCTCCATACCGCTTTCTCTTCCAGGGCCCCTATATCAGCCCGTGAAACCAGAAATGAACGAGGAAGAAATGTTAATAATATAAATATGGACTTAGCAACAATTCTCGAGTGGGGATCTAATAACTTGGTAGAATTCAATGCAAACAAAACACAAGCATATCTTTTCTCTAAAAAAGCCGATCTCACTGTGCCTAACATAACTTTGTCAGGAGTAACCATACCACTGAAGTCATCCATATCGATGCTTGGTATTACTATCAGACTGCCAAAGCAGGAACGATTGTTGATATTTCAGAAGAGCATCGCCCATGAAAATATCTATAAAATAGAGACAAATCGCCAACTTTTCTACGGTGTTCCAGACAAGTGAGCGAGTTTGTAAGCGAAGCATCACCTTTCCTGGGAAAATCACGTGAGGTCCATTGCCAAAAGTGCATTCCAAAAACTTGGTTTTTTGTTTCGTGCCAAGAGCTATTTCACCCCCACTCAGCTGCTTATGATCTATAAGGCACAGATCCGACCTGTCCTGGAATACTGTTCCCATATTTGGAGCGCGGCACCTAAACATATCCTGAGGCTATTGGATTCTGTCCAAAAAGGGCAATTCGTCTCGTCGGTGATGCTTCGCTTACAAACTCGCTCACTTGTCTGGAACACCGTAGAAAAGTTGGCGATTTGTCTCTATTTTATAGATATTTTCATGTGCGATGCTCTTCTGAAATATCAACAATCGTTCCTGCTTTGGCAGTCTCTTCGAGACTAACCCGTCAAGTTCAGTCATCATACCCCTTCGTGGTCACTTTGGAGACCTGCAGAACATCACTTTCCAAAGACTCGTTCATCCAACGAACAGCGAGGCTTTGGAACTCATTACCTAGGGAGGTGTTCCCCGAGGCATACAACCTCCAGAAATTAAAGAAGAACACCAACTCCTACCTTCTTTCCCTTGGTTCCCACGATGTTCTCTGAACATTACAGGATATCCCTTTTCGTGGGAACCAGAACATAAAAAAAATAAAAAATTAAGAATCAGTATCTACTTGAAGAAATTGCTCGAAGTGACTTCCATTTACTTCCTGACAGTGAAATATCCTATTTTTAAACTCTTCTCGTACTTTTGCAAATGTGTCTGCGGAAACAGCCTCACATTCTGCAACAATACGTTGTTTTAAAACGTCAATATTGTCAGGTTCAGTGGCGTAAACCTTAGATTTAAGGTATCCCCACAGAAAAAAATCCAAAGGGGTGAGGTCCGGTGATCCAGCTGGTCATTCCGTTGAACCTCGTCGTCCAATCCATCTACCACGATACTCCTCATCCAAATACCGTCTTACTGCACCGTAATAGTGTGGAGGAGCACCATCCTGTTGGAATGTTATTTCCAAATTGCCGAATTCATCTGGATTATCTTCCAAAATTTCAAGGATTAACGGTTCTATTGCGTTTTGCAACAGCTCCAGATAAACGTCACCAGTTAAATTAGTATTAAAAAAAAGAGACCCAATGATGTGGTTTCCCAGGATACCTGCCCAAACATTCACCTTCTGTGGAAATTGGGTATGTGTTTCACGAAACAGGTGAGGATTTGCGTCACTCCAATACCTCACATTCTGTGTATTTACATTTCCATTTTGATAGAAAGTACTTTCGTCACTAAAACAAATTGTTTTGACATAGTCTGGCTGTTGGTTAATTTTAGTTTCCATATTTTCACAAAATTCTAGTCTTCCGTCTGGGTCGTCGTCTGAGAGTTGATGAACCATTTTTAATTTGTATGGATGGAATTTGTTTTTTTTTCAACAACCTGTGTACTGTACTTCGACTGACTTCACAGGTAGATGCAACGTGAGTTGTTGAAGAAATAGGATTCTGCCAGTATATCAATTTTTTTCTCATCAGAAATTTGTGGTCCCGTTGTTTCAAACTTACGAAGAAGCTCCCTCAAATAAGTCCTCGAAACGGGGCGATCGGGAAACCTCTCATTAAAAATGCGTTCTGCTGCATGAATATTTTGTCCAGTTTCACCAAGAATTAGGATCGCTGCTACTTTATCACCTAAAGCACGTACCATTTCGCTTCTTGAAGCACTCAAACGTTCGGATCACAACAGTTTAACAAATTATTAAAATGTACAAAAATATTAAAAGTACCAAAAGCTGCTAAAACAGTTTAACGTTTGTTCAACAATACACAAATTATTAAATGTACAAAAACTTGGACAATTTCAATAACGTCGAATTAGGGAGACTAACAAAAACGTCAGCTTATTTGACAACTATCCAGAGGCGGAGCTTGAATTTCGAATTTTAGTATCAACTGATTCAATTCATCACAGCTTTGCGTTTTTTAAAAGCGAGTTGCCAAAACTGCCATAAACACAAACAAAATTAGTATCATTGAATAGGCTTTTTCGATACCTTTTAAAAGAGGTGTCGCTTGCCGTAGGGATCCATTTAAAATTATTGGTCACAATGGCCTCGTGACGTCATCTTTGACGATTTCGTCATCTATCATCACTAGTAGGGAAGTTTACAACCTTTAATATTCAGTTTCCAAATTTCACTTGTTTATGTATAATCGTTCCAAAAATAAGAGGGGGCGGAAAGGACTTTTGAGAAGCACTGTATATTCAAAACATAATTCTAGAATTTCTGAGAATGCTATTTCCGTGAAATTCCCGATGGTTGCATGGTCTAGTGCGTGCGAGATGAACAGGGCGGACTCTAGTAATTCCGTAACAATATAGTAGAGCTTTTAGAGTCCCACAAATTTTATATAAAGTTTGTTCGTTCGTGTTAATTGAAACGATATTTGATAACAGTTTTTGACCCATATAACTCATATGTGACAAACGAACGAGCCACGTATGCCTGTCCGAATGTCATTCATTGGTCGATAGTTTGTGGAACATATTTTTCTGATTTTTATAATTTATTTGAACATATTTATAGACACCATAATCAACAATTATTTCTATATAGGTAAATCGAGCATATAACTCATTTCTGAATCTGTGGGGGTTACAATCGAAGTACGACAATAGAATTATTGAGTCATCTCCATCACACACCACAAACTATCCATATCGAGTATTTAGTCAAATATGTATACATGAACTGTAACTATTGAGCAAACATAAACATTTACTTGTATAAAAATAACAATATTTGAGCTACTTCAGCGCGCGATGTTGACAGGTGGGTTGTAGGTCTAACAAATTTAATCTTAAATTCAAATTTGAACAGATCAAACGGTGTACGCGACGGGCCAATATTTAGTTATTTGCCCGAACACACAGCTTGTTGACTGCGTAAATACGGAAAACCATTGTTTCCTTTTTTTCCATGTGAACGTACCTCACCAAGAGCGAATTAATTCGACACTCTCGATTGACGAGACGGTCTTTCACGTTTACATTGTAAATATGGGGTTGAATTCGAAAAGTCCGGCAAAAAGAGCAGTTTTACACGGGTTTGGACGTTATGGATCAGTAGGTTTTTTCCATACTATACTTTGCTGTCTCGACGGAAATTTATACTGGGTGGTGGAAAGCAACTTGCGTTTCATCGTAATTTGCATGAACAGGATCCGGAACCATTGTTCATTTCATTATAAAATAGGATTTCGAAAAATCTATTGAAAATGGATTCGAGTGTTATGGAATGCTCATTTCTTTATTAAACATACCCGGGGGGGGGGGGGTAATTTATTAACGTTTAATTCTTGAACCCGTTAAGGAGACGTAATATTGCGATGCTATTATAAGTATTGTCACTAATACAGCCCGAAAAATCATCACAGCTTCATTTCGTAGCAAACGAACTTTGAGACATCTTTATAACATCTTGGTGATTTATTTATAGCAATGTTTCTTATTTATATCTTTCGGATGTTCTGGTTTCAGAATATCTCAATACCATGGGGACGTCGTAAATAAATTTGGTGATTAAGAAATATGACGTAACTGATTCGTTGCAAAAACGTTCTCATCTGGTCTTGTGTTTTATCTTTGTCTGTTCTAACCTAACCTAACCTCAAGTAAGTGGCGGAATTTCATTTATCTCTTGTGCCGGTTCCATACTACTCAGTGAGTTTTTTTGAGTGATCAAATTATTGATGGTGTTTATTACCTATCTACAAGAAAATCAATATGAGAAAAAAAAGTTATGTGTCACATCATCATATTGTTTTCTACTAGGAGGTTGATTAATAAAATCTCAATATGATGGTTTGATTTGTTTGTGGTATCAGTGTTGCGAAAAAAATTGCACCCTTTTTCCAAGAATCAACAGGAACTTACCTTAAGACGATTGAAAACTATACATAGATATATTTATCTGATGGCATGTCATAATGACAACGTTATGTCACTCAATTTTGATGACATAAGGAAGCTCATTATGGTACTTAGTCCCATAATGAATTCATTATGGTACTAAGTACCATAATAAAATTCTATATGAAAAACATGATGGTGAGATCAAAAAAGTTTATTCAAAATGCATAACTATGTACAAAACTATTTATTATAAATGGTAAAAGAGCAATTACTACAATTTGCAATAATAATTCCAATGGATTCTGGAGTTTTTACATCAGTAGTTGATGCTTTTTGGTAAACTTGTAATCCTGTTTGGTTGTTGGCACCAAACATTGCTTCTGATATTTTTTCCTTTTGCTATTTTGAATTTTCGATGTAACCTCCAGAATCACTCATTATTATTTAAATTATATTCAATTCCAGGTGACCATTGTGTTTGACAGCAGATAAATAAATATTGCCGTTACAACCTGACGTTGTCAAGGAAATGGCAAAGCACAGCTCACTAACCTACTAATATTTGAAACTATAATACACATATACTTACTCCTTCAAAAATAGTTGTCATTGTGACATGTCAAAAATGCAGTTTTTGATTTTTCGAAAATGTATTGCTATAAATGCCATCAATAAAATTTTTAATACGAATCATAAACAATCATTATGGCACACGTCGTGTTATCGGACTCGGCTACGCCTTGCACAATAACATTCACGACTTGTACCATAATGATCGTCTCTATGATCCTTATTACATAAATAAGTATTATGGCCCCAGGTATCCATATCATCATGGACAATAAGGTAATACATTTGAATTGTATCACAACTCTCAACTTCAACATGATATATGGATCGACACAAGCAAATACACTATAAACACTTTAGTATTTCTATATTTTATTGGTTCAACAAGCAAGATAACCTTCATGATGTGCAGGAGAGCTTTTGGAAAAACCTGGGGGCTCAAACCGAAAGCCATGCACTGGCTTAACACAGCGGTAATAAGACCAAGAATAACTTATGGCTCACTCTTATGGTGGCCAAAAACAAATCAAAGACAGGCAAAAACCAACCTTGGGAAAATCCAGAGGCTTGCCTGTCTCTGCATCACGGGTGCAATGAATAGCACTCCAACAGCTGCAATGGAAATCATCCTAAACCTCGAATCCCTTGACTTACATGTCATTGGAGAGGTCAGGATGAGGGCATACAGACTGAAATAAACAAAAAACTGGAGAATCCGAACAACTGGACATACCAGAATCACTCATGTAATCAACATCGAAGAACTCGAAATGATTTTAGACTACATGCAACCCCTATACTCATTCGAAAAACCATTCGAAACACGAATTGACGGATCTGGATGGGCCCCGAGTATAGAATCACAATCAACTGCGGACATAGTCTGGTATACAGACGGTTCAAAGACAGTTGAAGGAACGGAGGCAGGAATACATGGGGTAAGGCCAAGAAGGGATTACATAATACCACTTGGCAAATGCTCCACGATATTCCAAGCTGAAACACATGCTATTATGGTATGCATTCAGAATAATCTAGAAAATGGTTATAGGAAAAAACACATCTACATTCTATCTGACTGTCAAAGTGCTATCAAAGCACTCAACTCTATACAGATAAAGTCCAAACTGGTCTGGGGCTGCCTCCAGAACCTTATCGAGCTGGCAAAATACAACAAGGTCACCTTGATGTGGGTGCCAGGTCATAGAGGCATTGAAGGCAACGTCAAAGCGGACCAGCTAGCTAGACAAGCATCTGAAACGCTTTTCACAGGGCCAGAACCTGTACATGGGATTAGCAAAAACCGATGCAGGACCCTGATCGACGAGTGGATAAAAAGAAGACACCAACAATATTGGGATCAAACTGTCGGACAAATACACAGCAAAGTCATGGTAGGGCATCCAAACCAGACCCTGACGGCTGACCTTCTGAACCTGAACAGAACGAAGGCTCGTATAATAATAGGTCTGTTGACTGGACACTGCGGCCTAAGAAAACACCCAAACACCATGGAAGTACGCAGGGAAACCGTGGAGTGTAGGCTATGTGATGAAGAGGAGGAAATAGCCTCTCATATTATCTTCGACTGTGACGCCCTAAGTAGTAGGCGACACAGAACCTTCGGATATATCAGCCCAGAAACAGGCATGAACCTTATCAACAGGCTTCTAAACCTAATTAAAGGCACAAACCTGTTTGAATGAGCAACCACTGACGACAGAGTGATACAATAGACCCCAGCTGGTCGCAGTGTCAAGGGAAGCCAAGTGCCAACCCTGCCTCTGGCTCGTCAGCTTTCAACCAACCAACCAACCAACCATATTTTATTTTAGCGTCTGGAAAAACCCTATGGCCAATACTCAAAAAAGCAACTAAAAAGGATTGAATATTGAATAGAAATATTTTCCTGTGAATTGAAAAATCCACGATAAATATGAAGTTATTTTTTGTGATTGTCTAACAGAAAACAACTACTTCAACATGAATACCCCAAAAGAGGTTATCTTGAACGATGGAAGCTAGTGACTAAAGCTTATCTTTCAGTCGCAGATGATTCCACATCTGATTTTATGAACATCCAGTTCATATTTTCAAACAAATTAAAAAGGATTATTATCGAACTTATGCGAGGTAATGAGAAATACTTCTGACAGCATTGTTAATAAAATATTTCAAAACATATTTTTTTAGGTGCAGTACGGAAAGTTGTCCCAACATTTTCGGATTGTTTATTCGATAAAATTACCATGGAATGGCTACGACATGCCAAACAATGATTATTAAGGGAAACCAAAAACTGAAGCTGTCATCGTAATGAAAACTGGATTTTAAAAGTTTTCAGTTCCGAGATTTCAGTTAATAATAATTATTTATATTGATTTGATGAAAATATAGACAGGATGTTCATAAAATCAGATGTGGAATCAAAAATGTATTGAAGACCTAGTGAATGCGATGTCTCTCCTGCGTCAATGTTACGAATGATTTCTGGTGAGTACTCTTTTGGAAAACATTCTTCTTTGCCTCATTCATCTTTATGAGTTCTTAATTAAGACTGGAATAGAAAATCAAATAACTATCTGAATGAAAATGCCAATTTTCAATTTCGGATTTTTTCTTTTGAGTTAGGGCCTTTTCAGAATATCTATCAGATGTAGTTCAATGTCCAGCGTAGCTTTAGCCGGGGAAGTAGTTGTTTTCTGTTAGACATTCACAAAAAATAACTTCATTTTAATCGTAGATTTTTCAATTCACAGAAAAATCTTTCTATCAATATTCAATTGAGAATGTTTCCCTTTTCAATTATTTATATATTTTATTTCTACAGTGAAATGTATATTTTTGTTTATTTTTTTATATATATTTTTTTATTTCAAATTCGAGTTTACTTAAATGATGTATTTTGCCAACATATGAACAGTTCTGTTGTATCATCCCTATTTTACATATAGATTCAACTGAATCACACAATGTTTATCATTAATTACCTGAATATATATGAACTATTATTCACTGGACGTAATCATTCAATTGATTTTTTATTCATACATTCTAACAATCTTATCATTTATAACTGACTGATTTATAGTAATATAAACTTGACTGAAGACAGATAGCATATGAAGCTTAGGCACAAATGGATTTATCGTTTGTGTCAAACTTTATGCTCGATAGTGTATTTTCAAATATTTTATTATATTTCGTAGGAAAGCTCTATTGTATTGACTTGACTTCAATTGTAAATAATCCATAAATAGCATATTTTGGAAAGATAAATTTAGGTATATTATGATGTACTTAACACATCAAAAAGAACCTAAAAAGAAGAGGCTTGAGGCATAACAGCTCAGTTGTTGTTGCTATTTGAGAAAGTACTTTTCCCGTAAGAAAGTAGTTTCAAATGATGGGGAAAAAAATGACTTGTTATGTAACGATTTCATTACGCATACTCGTATATACGTTTGCTGTAACAGAGCAGTTTCAGATAACGTATCAGATTCGATTTTTATATAACGTATCTGCGATTTTGTTATGTTGGTGGACATACAACGACTCTAAAATGGTCATTGAGACGTTATGGGCACAATAATCATAACGTAACAATGTATCTAGGTTACCATATAATAACTTTAATAGTATGCGTTTTTGCACAGCGGGAAGAGAACTAAGAATGTGACACAAAGGAATACAGATTTAACACGTTCACTGCTCATGGCACGGATCCGTGCCAGACTGAGTTTTCAGACAGTGCGCATGGCACGGATCCGTGACGCACGAACATTCTCACTTTAATTGCCAGTAGGAACTGAGCGATAGTTGAAGGTGGACGTACTTTGACGAGCGTGTAGCATACTTATTGGGACTTCTAAAAAGTTAGTTCGTTTCGGATTTTTTTTGGATTTGTTTTTTATAAAGAATTTTATTTTTCACTTAAAAACAAATTGCCGCTTCTGGGCATGTCTTCCAGCAAAATGTAGCAGTGAAAGGGAAACTGTTTCACTGGTTTCCCTATACTGGGTGTCTTTAGACAAGCCATGGTTTCCAGAGTTCCGAAGGTATAAGATCCAAACTTGGCAGGGGTGTTGGATCAAGAATTGGAAAAAAAAACAACATTCCAACTCTCCCATCAGTTCTGGTTCCAGCAGAAACGACCCCAACACCCTGTATATTTTTACTTTTTTGGATTCTAGGGTCGATTCTGAGTACGATCACGTAGTTTTAAGACAGAAAATTGGTACATTTGATTTTTCAGAAGCATTTTTATTTTTGCACCTGGAGTACCTTGGGCCCACTTCAACCAATCTGATGGACATCAATGAGGAGTAAAAAAAAATATAGACAGTGTTTTCCGCCTAGTTGAGTACCTATGGCGGTTTGATATTTCCAAAACCACGAATTTAAAAAATGCTCGTTTTTTTCAAGTGGCAACATCTTTTAGACGCACACATTCTTATTTCCACGACGAATCTATTGATGGTTTCGAATCGAAAATCGGATGGATAACAATCCTAATACACTAATTATTCTTCGAGGAATTATGAGGAAATTGGGGTATATCGCTCATCAAGTATGCTGTGGATACAAAACACAGAACTCATAGAACTAGAAGGCCAATACCGTTTTGCTGGAACGAGCCCTACTGTACCGCATGGTACACACATGGGCATGCGCAGTTAAACCGCTGCCATGACAGGGAGGGTTTCAGTAAAATTTATAACCTCTATTAACTGAAACATACTGACTTTCACCATGATAACTTTCTGGAGATGGGTGTACTTGAGATCGAATTGAATAGTGGAGTGCAACTGAAATTATGAGGAATTTCTGAACCCAATATCCGTAAGGTTTCGGGAAGAGAGGCTTATTTCAAAGAATAATTTTTAGTGGCTATTGTGAAGTTCACTTCCCCATTCTCTGAATTATTTATTTGACATGAACTAAATTGTATGCAGTATTTCACATGATAAAATATTTTATTTCAAAGATAATTTGGTTTTATTCTTCGATTATCATTTCAAGAGAATGGGTAGGTATGATGGAGATAATCACAATTCACTTCTCCCTTGCAGTTTTGAAGTTGAAGGAACAAACAATTTCCAAGTCTTCAGTGCCTTAAAAATATTTTGGCACAAAGTAAAAATATTTAAATGTGAATGCCTATGAATATAGCGTGTCGTCCCAAGAAGTATGAAATGTATTATTGATACAAGTTGGTGCCTATCGAGAAACCTGTAATGGGCTATCGAAAAGAAATGTTAAGTTTTTCGTTAGTGAAGAAATTCGGTTTTTTAGAAAAGTCATCAAGAAACTTTGCTCGTGCGGGCGGTAGTGCGAAACTAATATCCGTGGGATTATGCCTGAATGCCTCTAAGGTCGTATCCTTTCTTGTCATAGCTCTCGATATTGGAACTCGGAGTTATCTGTAGACGAGTCGCGTACCTGGCAAGGTGTTGCACCTGGTAGAGCTGTTCTATTGAAATAAATAATATATACCCCACAGCAAACACCTTGTCTATTTCAAAATTATACCAAAATACTTACCCTTCGTCTTATATGCAAACAGTCTACCACATTGGGGTAAAATCAAAATTGATGAACATTCGGAAATTTCAAATACTTGGGAATACTGGTGGATAGACACTTTGGAAGGGACCACCAAATAAAATGGGAATATAATCAGGGGACTATTATCACGATTGAAGTATCTGAAAAAATTCTTGGGCGTACCCCAACTGAAAATAATATATTATTCAGTAATACAATATATTCCCTCCTATGGTATTGTGGGTTGGGGGGAGTAAGTGATGTGCATCTGCAGAGATGGATTTTTAAAAGAATTTTTGGGGAACCTCGGGTCTAATCCACCCAAACTTATTCGACGAAAACTAAATATAGAATATATTAACTGTATCCTATTTCAATATAGTGTTCATTGAAGGCATTTAATATATCTTGTTTGTTTTCGATGATCTCATTGTTTTCTTATTTTATTTTTCTAATTCCGGTTTCAGGTCGAGATTTCTTACGAACGACATTCACACTGTTTCACAAGCATTTTAATTTTTTGGGTTTATGTTGATTTCATTCTGATATTACTCTTTCTTCTTCTTCTTCTTCTTTGTTAAAAAAACTTGAATTGTATGGTTTTAGAGGTAACATATCACTGTGGTTTAAATCGTATTTATCAGGCTGAACGCAAAAGGTAACTTCCAATGGTATAACATCTAATGAAATGGAAATCACCTGCGGAGTGCCACAAGGGTCTGTTCTCGGCCCACTGCTCTTTTTACTGTATAGCAACGATTTGGCAAATATATTTATTGGTGGAAAGTTCACAATCTTCGCAGATGACACGTCCATTCTTTGGCATAACAAGAATCTAAATACACGGCAGAACAATATTGAACATGATCTGAAAGAAGTTAAAAAATGGTGTGATGCAAACCTATTAACATTTAATGTCTCCAAAACTAACATTTTAACTTTCAAATGCAACATAGAACCCATTTTTCTTGATAACCAAATCATTGAGTCCAAACAAGTGAACAAATTTTCAGGTCTACATATAGATAAAAAATTTAAATTTGATAATCACATCAATTATTTGTGCAAAAAGTTATCATCAAACTGCTATGCCATTAGAACCATCTCTAGTTCTCTCGACCTCAATTCAGCTAGGAACGCCTATTTTGCACTATGTGAATCCCACTTACGTTATGGTATATGTTACTGGGGTACAGGCTCCCAACATATTATCAAACCTGTCTTCACTCTCCAAAAGAGAGCTCTCAGATATATTTGTCAAGCTGGAGTCAGAGATTCCTGTAGAGCTCTTTTCAAAACACAAGGAATTCTGCCTCTGGCATGCCTATTCATCTTGGAAACGGTCTGTTTGATCCGCAAAAAACACTTAAATAACATTATGTCTCAGTCAGTCTATGCAACCCGCCTTTCTACTAACATCAGTCTTCCTATCCCCTCAACAACACTAATTAAGAATTCAATTATCTATAATGGAAAAAAACTACTTAACCATCTTCCACCTACTATAAGAAAATTGGAAGGAAAAAATAAATTTCGAAAAGAAGTGAAAAAACTGCTGCTCCAAAATAGTATATTATGCAATGAGCACAAAATGATGCCCATTTTGCACGAGTATGAAATTTGCAGCACGAGTGCTGCAATTCATACGAGTGCAAAATAGCCATTTTGTTGCGAGTTGCATACTATACTTTTTCTATGACAACATATCGTTCACGTTTAATACATGCATACATTGCAAAAACTAAACAGATGATATTTCATTACTCCGAATTCGCCGCTAATGGGCTTTCTATCAGAATTGAAATATAAATTGAAGAAATATGTAAATATTTTCTTCATTGCTATTTCTAATAGGTACACAGAAATAGAAGCCTATAAATGTATGTATGTATCTAATTGAAGTTGAATGTGCAATTATTGAATATCATATTTGGAGAACTTGTTTGCTGAATACTTAATTCTTTTCGAAATTGATAATTTGTCGACGTTGAAGTAGACGGCTTCTCGCGATTTTCCATTTCTAAATTCGTTGGTATGCCTGATGGTATGTTCTGTATTGCAATTGCAATTTTATTTGCTATGTCAAGCTTACTCTTCTTCGATTTATCAATATATCCCTCAGCGACTGCAGTAGATTTCCAGCCACCGTGGCGTTTTAACGTGGTTATGTCACCTCCAGCATCAACAAGAATTGTTGCGGAGGATCGGCGAAAGCAGTGCCCAGTATATACTTCGTAATTTGGCAATTTTTAATACTTGGCAATGTCTTTTCCCATAGCTCCAAACTTATTCAGACCTATTCTCTGAATGGTACACTTTCCTTTTTGGTAATTAATGAAAAACCATAGACCATTAGCATTTTGAGGGCAAAGATTTGCGTATTTTTTATAAATTTCGTAGAATTTGCCAGTTACAGTAAAATTTCGTACTATTTTGGTTTAACTGTCTGGTATTGTTACTGAAACAGCTGAACCAAGATCATTGAAATGAGTAATTTTCATTTGATGTAATTCATGTCTTCTACATGCACCCATTACTCCCATAACTAATGCAACCTACAATGTAAATTAGTTTACTTAAACATATTTTTCATCAAATGGAAATATAAAACTTACTTTTGTTGCCAAATATATTTCATCTGGAGCCTGTTCAATGAAATTATCGATGTCTCTGACTTTTTGGGTTTGTAGCCGTTAGACTGCCGCTTGAGGAATGCTTTCAGTTTCAAATATTTGGCAATATCTATATCATTATAGATACTAAGAGTCGTTCTCAGCATTGAGAAGTGTGACCACAAAGTGGAACTTTTAATTTTTTTGGCTAAGTCGCCAAAATAAGCCATTAAAACGTTCTCGGAAAACGATTTTGTCTTTTGATCTACCTTCCATTCCAAAAAAAGGTTTTAAGCGCGTTGATACATACTCTTCGACGTTTCCGGTAATAAATTCAGTGTTGTTACCTTCGCTGCTTCTATTATGTTCGGAGGTGTCAAATCTAAGACAATATCACTATCAGTTTCCATTTTAATTAATAGTTTTTATAGAAAACAACTATGAAATTACTCGTTACCTACTAAAACTTTGACAGAAACGATCTGCTGACATTTCATCAATTTGTCGCTGGACGTCATAATTTGACAAGCCGTAGTCGTCGTGATTTTAGAGTGAATCTAGACCTAACACGAAATATTCCATTTCGCATTTGTTGCTTAGCAACTTGCCTAGCAACCGATGCAAAAATGAAATTCTGTACAAAATGTGCTTGTTTATGATTGAAGTTACGGTTATAAAATGAACATTTATCGAGGTTGTCGTAGAAAAAGTATATTATAATTTGAATGAATACTTCACGGATAACCTCGCAGCTCACTCCTAAATATACAGAAAACTTTATTTTATTTTATATTATAAACTATTTTAATGTGTTGTCTGAATTGTTTTTATGCTTTGTGACAAGCTGTACTGTGATCTTTTATATATAACTTTAACATTATGTATTTACTGCATTAAATTTTATCCTATTTCTATGTATCTCAGATTTAGGCAAGCTTTGTCAACATAATTGATATTATATGACAATAAAGCATTTCTGATTTCTGATTTCTTAGCTCAACCAATAAATGTATCTAATTCATTTCTGTAGTAGTTATGTTTTTTTTAGTTATAACTCATGCGAATTTTTGAAAAGTCTTTTATATAGATAATTTTTTCATTAACTGAAGTCAAGGCCGTACCCAGAAAAAAATTTCGGGGTGAGGGGGGTTGGTTCTAAAGTGAATAATGCATTGTGCTTTTACAAAATTTTATTACACATCATTAAACAGACAGATGGAATCAGATTGTACAGTGTGGAAAGTACCACTTTATGGTCGCAAAATCTGTTTCTTAGTTGACTTATTAAGTCATCTGAGGTCGGAACAGCAATTTTCATTCCGAAATTTTTCTCAGGATCATTAGTTGGAATATTACGAAAACTAAGGGTATTTAAACAATATTGAAAAATGTGAATTAGTGTATGGGATGTACATAAAACTACCTGATTTTCACCTTAATCCAGATATATTTCACAGATTTAGGGGGGAGTTAACCCCCCTAACCCCCCTGGGTACGGCCTTGACTGAAGTAAGTAGTCCTCTGGTTCTCCAGTTTCTCGGGCATTATTTTTATTATTTATTTTTATTTCAGATGTGTTGTTGCCTGAAATAAACTCCAGTTTTTTAATGAAATATTCTGTGATTGTATTTGTCAATTTGAGCAAGAATCTCTGACCATGTTTTTTTTCAACGACGATTTTAATTTGTTTTTTTCCGCTTTTCTATAGTATAAGATCATCGTAAGAGAAACATGAATGAACTATAACCGAAAAAAATATGCAGTTGTTTGTTGAAGAAGTGAAATATACGTTTCCTCTTTAGACCTCTGAAATCTGGAAAAAAATGCATATATAGTTTTTGTCAAGTGTTTGTAACAGTGAAATACAATTATTCTATCAATGAGTTTGCGTATTTCCTTTAGAAAATCGCTGTATTCCTCATTCAAAAGGGGAACATTACCCATACCGTTTATTCGACAATTATTCATCGATTCGAGCTACCTTCTTAACGATTTGACATGGGGCTTACACCAATTCGCTCGATTTGTACTACACAATGGAAATTATAAATGGTTTGCCAACAATTTATTTCAGTATACCTTCTTCTATACAAAGTTACTTCCTGTTGAATTTCGCCAATATATTGTGTCCTCCCTTTGTGTGTTTTCATTATTGAGTTGGTATCATGTCAAATGCTCATAATCCAGATATATTTGAGGTTGCAGATTCACATTCATAAATCCTTAATCTTATTTCGGAAAAAATATATCCAATTTTGTTTCGTTCAATTGTAACCGCCATTCACCAGTAGAGTATTCAACCATATCGTTTTCAATGACAAAATAAATAGAAAAAATTATGAAAATAAAAAAAAAATCGTTGTATGTAGTTGCAATTTTTTTTTTGAAATGAACCCGTATTCTCAACAATATTTCCCTATAATATTTCTCCTATTCCAACAAAGGAAGGAAAGGTTTCATTCAAGCACCCATTTTCTATCTTCCTCATAAATATTTAGAAAAAATCAATTCTGATAGGATGTATGATAAAACAGCTTTTTATTTTTCTGTACTTCATTCCAATCCATTTATAAACATTCAATAAATGTATTTTGTAACAATATACAGGGTGAGTCAGAAGTACTTTGACAAACTTCAGGAGGTGATTCCTTACAATATTCTGATATGAATTGTCGGAATGAATATATGTCTGGAAACGCTTCTTTTCCAAGATACAGGGTGTTAAAGTTTTATTTTTAATTTCGTTTTTTCAAATAACTTTCGTAATACTGATCTTAATCAAATGAAAATTAGTATTGAGAGGTTTTTTGAGGTGTCGAATTCGAACCTGATGTTATTATTGCTCTTACTAGTAGACGGCGCCACCTACACGTCTTTTTCTTTTTTGAAGATTCATAACTTTTCTGACCGTACTGCTAGCACATTTTTCAGTGGAAAAATCAATTCCTCTCTCATATCCACGTAAAAAAGCTACTCTTGTTACAAGTCGCTATAAGCAACCGTTATCTAGATATTTGGATATGAAAATTTCAAGTCGATTATGATAATCGATGCGTGTTGAAGTTATTACCATTATTTTGCACTTTTCACAAGAATGCTTAGGAAATGAATTTGACGTTTAAGTAAGTAGTTCTGGTAATTACATATTATGTGACACTTAAACGTTTTGTTGTTTTGTTGAAGTTTCTGTAAGTTTTAAAACACTAATTTTGAAAAAATGGATTATTTAAACAATAATTCTCATTTAGCCGAGATGCATTTTGTTTATGGCCTTGCGAAGCAAGACGTATTTACCAAGAGCGATTTCCTAATCGAGTAGAGCTCGTCCAGTATTGAAACGACCGTTTGGTAGGTAGAGAGGGGGAAAACACGAGTGGACACGATTTGATGTGGCTGCTTATGCTACGGCGAATCTTCACCAGTGGCTTGTCATGCAGCGTTTGAAAGGTTAGGTTTGTTTGATTAATAAATAGGTAGTACAGTTATTTATTCAACTTTGACAAAAAATTCATAATCTCCGACCCCGAAAACCCCCGCATACCAATTTTGAATAGTAATCGGACCATAATCACAAAACTCGTCCGCCAAAAACTACGTCTCGTGTTTCGCCTATACCAAATAATTTGGTACGCATATGGAATTTCTATTAATAGCCACAGTTAGACAATGGCTCGGACATCTTCGTGAAAAATTGGTTGTTAGGTAGGGGAAGGCCAAAGTGGTCGTTCCAATACTGGACGAGCTATACTGCCTTCAGCTCCAACATTTACCAGTCTCCACCGTCGTTTGGCAGAAACAGGTAACTTTAAGACGGCAGCTGATATTATTGGAAGACCACGAGCAGTCCGAACCCCAGAATTGGAAGAAGCTGTTTTGAACGCTCTCGAGGAGAAGGAGGAGAAGTACAAGAATAATTGCTGAAGCTCTCAATTCTACTCAGAATTATCCACGATCAACATTTTTATCCATACCATATTCAAAGGGCACAAGCTCTTTCGCCACGAGACTTTCCCCAACGCATTACTATGAGTCAGTGGTTTTTGAGAAAATTGGCTGGAAATCCTCAATTTTTAGGATATGTACCCTTCACCTACGAGACAAACTTCTCCCGAAATGCTATCACCAGCTTTCATAACATGTTTGGGATCTGGAAAATCCGCACGCAGTTAGTGGAAGACATTATAGTCCATCCAATATCGATTGCAGAAGCTGTTTCTATAGGGAGCAAATGAAAACTCACTTCGCTAACACGAGCGTATATGCGAAGAAACGGAACGAAAAATAATCTGTACTACTCGTAAACATTTTCCGTCGGCAAACGGTAGATCAAAAGAGCCGATAGTCAACGTGGACTCGAGTGAGGGCTGTCAGTTGTACAACCAATTCGTCTGGACCAATGAAGTCGGACATAATGCTGGCAGCTGTGTCTCTAGATGGGAGGTCATAAATCACGCGTTATATTTGTGTTTTAATAGCTCTGAAAGATTAAAAACCAGTAGCGTCTATGGTCTTGGTGTGTGCCGATCGAAATACGTTTTAGGATATAATAATAACCTACATCAAACAATGAAAGAAATTATTTTTCTTTCTTAATGTATTTGTATAAATAAAAGCTTTTCTTTAATTTTTTTTCATTTTTCATTATTTATGAAGTATTTTTAAAATCTTAAAATATCTAAATAAAATTAGTTATCTCCGCCACTGCTGCTCACACGATTTCGCCGCAAGACTTCTTTATGCGTCTGCAATTGATATTGGGAAAACTATATCAGTATCAATTTTCTGTAAATGTATGGGCGGCAATAATTGATAATTACTTGATAGGTCCTTTCTTTCTTCCATTCCGACTGAATGGCGCAACTTACAGAGACTCTTTAGAAAATGAATTTCCGGGACTACTTCAGAATGTACCATTAGAAATTCGTATCTGCATGTGGTTTATGCATGATGGGGCTCCGGCCCATTTTAGCGTTGTAGTCAAGGAATTCCTTAACACTGTGTATCCAAATCGATGGATCGGTAGGGGTGTAGAAGAACCTAACCAGGCTTGGGCACCAATGATTACAACCCTGTCTCCCTCATCTCCAATTTTTTTAAATGATTTGAGAAAATCATCAAATAACAGATGTGATCCTACCTGAAAAAATATGTAGTAGCCGACAATGAATATAGTTTTCGAAAAACTAGATCAACACAGAATACTATAACAGATCTGTCATCTATGAAGTGCTAGATACCAGTTAGGTTTCATTATGCTTCTTTGTTGATCTGTTAAATTTTTTCGATAATGTTAGTCATGTAGATTCATTGTGTACCTTGGAAAGGGTCCAGAGGAAATATACTGGAACGTTTAGGAAGCTATTAGTCTGAAGGAAAAGAAATAGTGAAAATTGAGGATACGATGTGCAGAGAAAAGAAAGTATAAAACTGAGTTTCACAAGGAACTGTTCTCGGATCACTATTGTTTATAATCTATATTAACGACCACTAATATTCTTTCAAGTATAAACTATTTTAATAGTGAGTTACTCCCAATAAATCTAGAAAAAAAACAATCTCTACCCAAAATTGCCGTTGATGGAGTCACACGAATCCCCACTTTACAATGAAAACTCATGACCAGTATGCATTTAAAACAAATGTGTGATATAGAATTTATAAAAATGAAATAGTTGGATTTTTTTTTTCAAAGACCTTCTTATACGGATTGTTATTTACTATTTTTTGTCATATGCACCTTTTTCTATAAATGTATAAATAAGTAGCGGCAAATTTATAAAATGAAATAAATAATTTTCTCGATGACTTTTCGTAATAGGTTAGCTGTAAGGCAATGCCTTGGAAATCGTTTGATGGTTTTCGGTAATTCGTTGGCCACCTCGGTCTCCAGATTCAACTCTACTCGATTTTTTCCTGTAGAGTTACTTGAAACAAAAATTATATTTTTAAGTGCTATTCACAATGTTGCCCATTTAAAAAGAATAATTACAGAAACGATTCAGAGTTTTACTCCGGAAATGGCAAGAGATGTATTAAGAAAATTTTGTGATAGAACAATCACCAGGGTATAAAGAGAAGGCGGATATATCGAGGCATTGGTGAATTGAAGGACAGAATGATAATGTTCGTTACTACTTATTACAACAAAATGAAATATGGTATTATAAAGTGTATTTTTAAAAGCTTTTATTTAACTTGCTTCGTTCGTATGTCATTCGTTCTGTCATTCTTTCCGGTTCAAAATTTGTCATCCATTTTTGGAGCTCTTTTTATTGGACAAAAAACAAAATGGAGGCTCCAAGATGGCGGACGAGTTTTGTGATTAAGGTACGATTCGATTCAAGATTAGTATATGGGGTTTTTGAGATTATGGTCCGATTCGATTTAAAATTGTTATGTGGGGGTCTTCGGTGTCGGAGGTGATGAATTTTATGTCGAAATTCATAAATTCAAGATGATGGCTCCAAATGGCGGAGGAGTTTGTTGATTTATGGTCCGATTCTATTCAAAATTTGTATGTGGGGGTTTTCGGAGTCGGAGATTATCAATTTTTTGTAAAAATTTATGAAAGTAAAATGGTGGCTAATTGAATTTTTGTTAGAGAAAAAAACAAAATGTCGCTCCAAGATTGCGTACGAGATTTAGGTTTATGGCTCGATTCGATTCAAAATTGGTATGTCGGGGTTTTTGAGGTCGGTGATTATGAATTTTGTCGAAGATTATTGATTTTTAGTTAAAATTCATAAGATGGCAACTCCAAGATGGCGGAGGAGTTGATCTTTAGATGGTCTCCTCATTGAAAGACTAGATAGCTCAGAACATACAGGAAAAAAAGGCCTCATAATAACGATGCTTTATCAAAAATGCATAGATTAAGGCGTACTTAAGTACTAAAAAGCCCAAAATAAAATAATTGATGAAAACACTTTTTAAAGACATGTTTTTATTCAAATGCACTAAAATGTAAAAAATCATTGCTTTGGATGGACGTAGGTTATAGATTTTAGGAACATTGGTCGTGACTATGAATTTTTAATTTATCTTCTTTCGCTATTAAATTCTATTTTGTACTTTAAATATATTGTTTACTCAAATTTTGTATTTACTTAGATTCAAGTGTGTTTTGACTATTCCTATATAATGTCCTGTAGACTACTGGGAAATAAAGATGTATCTATCTATCTATGTGGATATTCCGTGCTTAGAGAATTATTCCTTCGATATACTGCGATATTCATCGATTCGACAGAAGCCAGTTACTAGCCTATCAATTCATTCATTCGCAGATGAATTATAATTAAATTATCATAAGAACAATGACAAGTCAGCCAAGCATTAAAACATGCGGTAAAGCCATAAAATATAATTATTAATTACTGAAAAACAATTCAAGAGCTACCCACTCAGCACAAAGAAAAACATGTAAAGGGGAAAGGATATGTATACAGGATGGAGGTCATTTTGGAATAGCTGTTTTTTAATATTATATATCAGAGAACAGTTTGATCATGATGTTCATCGGTCTCACTTCTTTCCAGTAAATAATTTTGATAGAGTTGTCATCTGGAATGCAGTGGCTTCTTCTTTTGAATTCTCTTCGTTGAAGGAGTAATTTTGTATGTTCTCAATAAGCTTGTTCATTTCAGGAAAAGCTTTGTCGTTTGTTTTTGTCTTGTGGGTATATTAGGGGCAATGACGATGATAATTAAATCAAGTTCGAAAGATTGATGTGAATCGGAAAACAGTGAAATCTCCAGAAAATCTAAAACTAGAAGTGAAGTACCGAGTGTATGAAAAAACTGGAACTGTCGAAAACATCGAAAAAACCCAACGGAAATTCTATCGTTTTGGTATTGAACAAACTGTATGTGAGGCACATTTTCGTTTAGCGAGTAACTGAACAATTGGAGATTCGAATCTCAAATTTAGTACTACCTGAATATCGAGGAAGTGTGTGTCGATTATAAGAGAGGGCAAACATAGGTACATGCTTTTATTTATTCATCATTATGATCAAAGATTCACAAGAATCATCCATAACTAACGTAGATCTATTTCAAACCCTCCGGAAAATAATAAAACAAAATAAATATTTGGAAAATGAAAAATCCAAACACTCAAAAATGATAAAAGTGAAGAGTTGAATGATCTAAAACTGAAAAATCAGTGGTTTGAAAATGAAAACAAGTTACTGATAAAAGTAGTCATAGTCAATAAGCTGAAAAAGTATAATATTGTCATTTATGGTATGGAAGAAATTGAAGAGGGCAACGAAATCATTCAGGTTCTTTTACTCTTCAAAAATCAAGTTAAAGTGAACTCCTTAGAAAACGATATTAGAGACGTGTATCGGATTGGAACAGAAAAACTCACCGGCAAAATTCGACCAATCCTAGTAGAACAGTCTACGTATCTAGTTTTTTTTTCAGAAAGTCTGCAACCCGAAGGTCAGAAAATATTCATTTTGAACGACTACGCCATGGAAAATCTGGCTAAAACAAAAGTACTTTCTGAAAACTTGAAATCTGCAAGCTAAACATCAAAAATAATAACTTGATAGAAAGTCAATGACTTCTTAAATAACCTAATCAATTTAAGAAATTTCATAAACAAAGTTGATACAGAAAGGAAAGGAGTGAAGCAACCCACTACAAAGAAGAAATCAACAAGAACTGGAGGCATTTCAAAAACTGGAATTGCTTGATTTTACTTTTTAATATTTGTAATTTGAATAGTAGTCTCTGTTTCTGATAATCATTTCAAAACTCAATAATTTGACGTGTCTGGAAATAACAAATTATTTGGAATAGAAATGGATGAATTAATTCGGAATTATAAAAATAATTCTATAAAAATAAATGTTTTGGATAACATTACAGAACTAACTTTGAATGATGCACGGATGAAGTGATTCTCTACAATACATACGTAGTATTAAAAAATAATTGATGAATTTGAGGCATATATCGCCAACTTCCGGGTTCCCCTGATTGTATAGTATTTGAAACAAGAAAATTAATTGATCCAAATGATGTTCCTCTAATTGTATTCGAACCGAAAACTTTACGCGACAAGCTTTTGAATCTATAGCTCACAGAATAACCTACGTCACACATCCAAAGCAATTATTTTTTACTTTTCAGTGCATTTGAATAAAAGCTTGTCTTCACAAAGTTTTTTTATTAATTATTTTTAATCATAACATAATATTTGATTCATGCGACTATCACAGTGAAGGGTCAGAAAACATTCAAGAGCGAAGCTGCAGGCCCTCTTTTCCAACAGTGGACAAACTGTATATATTTATTGATCCCTGTTTTTTTAACACCTACTCCTTATTCCAGTTCATGCAATAGCAAAAATTATATTCGCTTCTGACCTACCGTGCCATGATCTTTCTCAAAAAGATACATTTCCCGTGCCATCCATTATAAAAATATTTAAACCGCCACTCCACTCCATTATTTACCAAACATTGACTTTTGCTCCCTCTTCATTCCACTACACCAACATTTACTGAAATAATTTATTTAGCAGGAAAATGTATAACTGTCGGTAAATATTTCCACACCAAACTCGGGCATACTTTTGTTTTGTATACTCACCAAATAGCGGCTCGTACAATTTTCCTTCTTCACGTACCACATCCAAAGATTTCGGTGTACATTGTACATATTTAATCTAACGAGGTACACGTTCGTTGGCTGGCTGGAACACTCGCTTTATTATTTGACACTTTTCCGATAATGATACTCGCAAACGAATGAATGCTTTTTCCCGTCTAGAATAATGTTTTTTGGTAATAATATTTCATTTTCTGGTGACATATTCATGTATAAGAACTCAGCAAAACAACACGGGCGAATCGAGTGGCGAAATACACCTTAATTAGCCGCTAATTAGTTGTGGAAAAATTAAATTTTTCGCTATTGATTTTCAGCAAAAAAACTGATGTTCATACGAACTTAGCGAAACAACTTTTGATAAATCCGCGGAAAGCAAACTAAAGGGCAATAATTTGCCGTTAATTGGTTGTGGAAAAATGAAATTTGTCGCTATGGATGTTCACGAAAAAAAATTGATATTTCGCTAAGTTCATATGGAGTTAGCGAAATCATTAAGAAATTTATTATTTTTTTTCAAGGTCACAGAGCCAGTAGAAATCTGCATTGGTGTCTATTCGGATGAACATTCTTCTGATACTCCCAACTGTCTCATTCAATCTTTCCACTAATTAATAAATAAATCATCACACCCTGTAGGTAATACCGTTAATAATCCTTACGCATTGAGCCCTATAAAGTGCATAATTAATCTAGGTACACATAGTATACATCTCATTCGAGTCTACGATTTATGTATCGATACGAGGCAGGGCTTTGAAGCGAAATTTGGGGGGCGTGGGGTGCAATTTCACGCGGCTTTGTGCCTTGACACCTGGCCTTCCCTGCCTTTTTAACTTTGTCCGGTTTTTCCATTCACCGGTGTTGACTTTAACATTCTAACAGCGTTTCCGATGCCAATTTATTTGTGATTTGGGATGTTTAGTGTTTGTAACAGCGACAGGGGTCGCATTGTTGTTAATAGCAATAACAGCTATGGCAAATGGACCATTGTCCTTCTGGCTTGCTTTGGCTAACGCTGATTTACTGGTGAATGATTGTTGTGTAAACATTTTTTGATTTTGGTTGTGTATATTCTTGATGCTGGGTAGGTCTTCGGAACTTTTGGGTAAAACCGAAAGAAATATTCATATTAGTTTCTATCTGAAATCTGATAAAGTTCATGATAGAAATAAGCTCGTCTACTTACTCTCGTACCTTCCTCAGTTTTTTTGGAATCATTTTAAAAAAATTGTCAGTAGTGTAACCAACAAAATTCATGATAAATGTACTTTGTCGATCATAGCCTAGCATGCAGGGTTAAAAATATAAAAACATGTTCAGAATTGCAAATTTAGCCTATATAGTATTTTTACTTTAAAAAGAGAATGACGTAATTTTTTCTAATTTTGTATATCCAACCAGACGCTAACGCTTGTTTGAAATCTATAAACATCATATGCATCACCATTTTACATTCTTGGATTTTTTCTAATACTTGTCTCAGTATGTTAATCGATTCTGATAGGTTCCCCATTATATTTTCTCTGTAATCCTGCAATCTTCTATGTAGATTTCATAGAAATACTACCTATTGAGCACATCACCACTTCATGATCCCCAGAACCAAAGAAAGTTTATATTTTGAATATATATATATATATATATATATATATATATATATATATATATATATATATATATATAATATATACAGATGTAATCTAAACTCTTGCACACCCGTGAATGACGAATGTATAATGCCATTTTATAACAAATTACAATGGTTGAAAATCTGAAAAAAAAATGAAAACATGTTTTGTTGTTTGTAAAATTCATTTTGGGTAGAGCCACCCGCCTAATTTCAGGTGGAGTGCTCAGATGAAAACTTCTGCAATTGCCGAATGCAATAAACATTCAACTCGACATTTGAATAAGGTAGAATGTTGATCTGGGTGGTAAATGTATACATTGCAGGTTGCCTAAGATATATATTCAATTTGACAAAGTGACAAAAACATTTAACCTTGTTATATCCAAACTGGTGATAAAGTCAGAGCTAGTTGACTTCATCCGCAGCTTTGAGGCACTCATCATAATTATCACTGGTAAGAAACAAACGACACAAACACTATTGAAAAGGGAAACATTCATTCGCAATTGGTTATTGTTTTGAAAAATCACGGTCATTGTTATGATTTAGAAAGATTCTCACATGCACGGTTTACGAACAAAAGTTTGTTAGATTATACTAGTAGTTTCTGATTGGCTGGTGAATGAAAGATCGTAATTAGCAACCAATCAGAAAACAGTACGCGATGTGCAGGAGAATTAATTTGTACACTATTGTGTTTTGCTGGCTCTTAAAACTAAACACCAAGCTGTTCTGTGCGTATTTGGAAGAGTAGAAGACAAGATGAATCACTCGTCGCGTTTATGAATAAAGTAGTACATTTCAATTCTGGTTGGATTCCGGAGTCGCCAATGACTGTGCGGGCGTTCACTAGATATCTAGTACGAAAACGCCCGCACAGTGATTAGCGACTCCAACCAGCAAGTAAATTTACTACTTTATTCATAAATGTGACGAGTGATTCATCTTGTTTCCTACTCTTCAAATTATGCACGGAACAGCTCGGTGTTCAGTTTGAAGTGCCAGCAAAAGACAAAAACAATAATGTACAAATCAATTCTCCTGCACATCGCGTACTGTTTTATAATTGGTTGCTAATTATGATCTTTTATTAACCAGCCAATCAGAAAACACTAGTACAATCTAACAAACTTTCGTTCGTAAACCGTGCGTGCAAGAATCTTGCTTGGCAACAGTGTTCAGTACACCCGATGTCTGAATCATAACTATGGCCTTGATTTTTCAAAACAATATGCCATTGCGAATGAATTTTTCTCTTTCCAATAGTGTTTGTGTCGTTTGTTTCTTACCTGTGACTGTGCCTCAAAGCAGAGTATGAAGTCAACTAGTTCTGACTTTATCACCAGTTTGGATATAACAAGGTTAGATGTTTTCTTCACTTTGAAATTGAATATATATCTCAAGCAGCATGCAATGTATAGATTCACCGCACAGTTCAACAATCTACCTAATTCAAATGTCGAGTTATATGTTTAAATGTTTATTGCATTCGGCAATTGCCAAAATTTCCTCTGAGTAGGTCACCTGGAATTAGAAGGGTGGCTCTACTCAAAATTTGGTCGAATTTTACAAAGAACAAAACATGTGTTTAATTTTTTTACAGATTTTTTACCACTGTAATTTGTTATAAAATGGAGTGTTTTGCATCAAAATTTTCAACTTTTTATATTTTTATGGAATGCTATAGGTAAATCGAACCGAAAAGAAACAGTTTTTGTCATACTTCTGTTATTTATATTTTTAAAAGGATGCAACCACTTCAACCTCTTAAACTTAAGATCTTAATTTCGTGTATATACATAAAAGTCTACGAGAGTCTCTATTTTGCAATGTATGTGTATTATATGTAATGAAAAATAAAATTAGTTATCCTCACAAACAGGTGTAACCCTCTTTGTTGTTGTTTATTTTGCACATCATTGGTTGTACTTGATATATTCTTTTGCAAATAAACTCCAAGGTTTGAACAAAAATATACTTAAATGCTGTTTGTGTCCCATATATCCCATTTTTTGTGGCACATAAATCGATAACTTATTGATGTGAATTTCAGAATCAATAAATACGTTCTGAAAACCATATTTCCACTGCATCGGTTTTTTTCAATAATATTGGGATGATTACTTGCCTCCCCCTTTCCAAATTTTCTCTATTTAATAAATTATTTTTTTCTCCACCTTCTTCAATTCATTGTACGCTCATTCTATTACAACCAGCAGCTTTTTTTCAATTATTGCTTTCTGTACTTCTCATATCATATACCTTGTCCTCCCCCTCTCCCCCCTCTGTCTCGCTCTCCATATATAGCATTTTCTTCCCTTCATCTTCTTCATTGTGTTTATTTCATCATTCCTCTTCAATATTGATAGTTGTCTTTGTTTTTGGTTTTCGCTTTTTCGTATATCTATATAGTAATCTCGTACTATTGATTCTACAGTCTTTTCCGATTCCCTCTATTTGAATATTCAAATTTACTTCGTTATTTATGCCAAGCCATTCAATTCTTGCTTCGTTTATAATTTTCATGATATCCATACATTTTTTATTGAACCAGGGTTTTCTATATTGCTTTGTTTATACTTTTCTCAATCATTAAACAAACGTCTTCTATGTTCTACGTTTTCGAATTATTTCCTTAATTTTTTTATCATATATGTTTTTGTTTTTTGTAATATTCATGATAATACCTGGGATGTACACTAAGTTATTTCTGGGACAGGTACATGCTCTTGGCTTGTAGATTATATGTCTCATCACCCTTTCCGTACCGCGACCTTTGAGATTTTTTGTACAATACCCTTCATTATTCAAAACCCGGGATTCCGAGAATCCTTGTGAAGTGTATCAGTATCCTGGGAGCTAAGTTCCTTATATCTGGGGGCGTTAGTGGAATCCTTGAGCTTGAGCTTTTTGCAAAACAGCGCTTGGCACTCGCAAAGCAGATATTCTACAGTTTTCGTAGTAATGGCACAGTTCACTGTCTGATCTATCCATTTCTCAGGAGACTATGAACGATGAGCAGCCCCGTTACCGGTTTCTCTACATAATGCACTTCGACGTCGCGCCTAGCTGGCATAATTTCTGATGGTTTGTACCTGGTAATTTTCCAGAATATGCAGATGTCCAATCAGATTTCAAGCTTTTATGTTTGATGTGCGGTACAGTCTGAAGGCACTCATTGCCGCTCCCTTCATTACACACAGGGTTTGATATGACCAATATAACATTTTTGGCCTCAAACCCCATGCCTTGCCCAAGTCCACGTTGCAGCTGTAGCTTTGGAAATAATGTTTTTGATGTTACTGTTCTATGTTAATTTTTAGTCGATTATAACACTCTAATATTTGCCGTTTTTTTAGCAAAATTAGCTGAGTTCCATTCAGGGTCGGGGCTTTCAGTTCCTACTTTCGCCTTATTGTGAATGGAACCAGCACTGTTTTGCTAGGATTTCCATTCTCTCTTTCGCGCATAAGCTTTTGATTAGGTTAAGGGATGTCTGCATGCGGTTGGATATTATCCCATCATGTAATAATAATAATAATAATAATTTTATTTCCTTAAGACAGTTACAAACCATATGGAAAAAGTAAGTTGCTTACATTCAAAATGTTTATATATCTACACACGTAAATTTTAAATAAAATAATACTAAAAAGATAAAATTGATTTCACAGCAGACTGCTACGACAAATATTCATCCAGTCCATAAAAACACTGTTCTGTCAAAAAGTATTTCAACTTATGTTTGAATGATTGTTTTGTGAAGCATTTTTTCACATTTGAAGGAAGAGCATTGTATATTCTAGGAGCCATATGACTGGGAGATTGGTGAGTTATTTTGAATTTTCCAAATGGAATTGAAAAATCATTCTTTTGTGTCGTGTTGAAATTATGATTTTGTTTGTTCCTCACATATATTTCATCATTCTTCTCAAATACTAGCATACTCATCTCTGATATGAATAGACATGGCAATGTTAATATTTGCAGTTTATTAAATATATCTCTGAATGAATCAGTCTGTGAAAGCCCCGTCATTGCTCGTAAAATTCGTTTTTGTGGAACTAAGATAGCTTTTGCTAGGGTAGGTAAACCCCAAAATATTACACCGTATCGTAGCCTACTCTCAACTTGTGCATAGTAGAGTTGTGTCAATTGATCTATATTGAGTACATGCCGCAAATTTCTGAATTGAAAGGCAATCGAATTCAACTTTGAGATTAGGTAATGGTAGTCAGCCTTCCAATTGAGATTTGTATCTATCCGTAATCCTAGAAAAATGGTTTGATCCAAACTAGTTGAAATCAATGGACTCGATTTGTCTGACTGAAATGACAACTCGTTACATTCTTTTTGGATATGGCGAAACCTGAGTGCTAGCGTTTTCGAAGTATTTAGAAACAAGTAATTTGCTGAAAACCATTCATGTGTGCCCCTAATAGTAACGACCAGGATATCGGCGTCACTTTAAGTCGTAATTCCAGAGAGATCTTCACTATCAGATTATCGACCGTTTCCTCTGCGAGACCAGCTACTATGATTATACTTTTCAGTATTGCATGTATTCTTCTGATCAGTGAGGTGTCTTCCATCGTTCGTGTATAATGTGTTGGTCCTGAAACATATACGAGTGAAACATCAAGGCCACTCAGGATAACCGAACACATCACACCGTCTCTCCAGGATATACCAGTGTGATCCCGATGACCCACTATGGAATACCCTAAAATTTTCTAACATTTGACTTACTAATAACCCAGATTAAGTGGTCTGGTGTAAATCATTGAAAAGATATTCTTGGCCAAAGAAATGGCTTTATATGCATATTCCACTCTTCTAGTGATCTGATGATGAAGTGGTGTTATGTGAGGTGCTATCAAAAGCACCCTCTATATCTATGAACGCATATGGAGCCATTTCATTGGCCGAGTATGTCTTTTCAATGATTTCAACCAGACCACTTGGCTTAATCTGGGTTATCGAGACAAATGTGAGAAAATTTTAGGTTATTCAATATTGGGTCATCGGGATCACACTGGTATATTCTGGGAGTGTGCTGTGTTCGGTTATACTGAGTGGTCTTGATGTTTCACTCGTAAATGTTTTAGGACCAACACATTTTACACGAACGATGGAAAATGGTGACTTAAGTCACAACAAATCAATTTATTTTCTAAACACTCCAACAACTATTTGCCAACTTCAAGAAGTGAAAAAAAGATCATTTAAAAATTTCGTAGTTTTGAGAACAGCCCTCGTATAACTCGGACCCAAGGTTATTGTCAAGCCTCTTGCTTGGATCTGTGCCAAGTTTCCCGATATTGAATACTGGTTCAATTCACTATGTTGAAATTTAAATGATTCTGAGTGTGTCACCCACTATGTGCTCAATGAAAATAACAAGAGTCGAGCGAGTGTTTTCCTCCAAGATGGAGTGTTTCGTGAAATTGAAGAATCCAAACTCGTTTTCGTATTAGTGGGGAGGCGTTAATTATTTAAGTTCGTTGGCGTTCGTCTTCTAATTGAGACTTCGCGTTCAAGTTATAATTATGTAAATGAGCGTTTGCTAGTCTCATCAACTTGCAGGATATAGGTACGTTCGTCGAACGAAATCATATATAGGAAGATTTCTTGCACGCAATCCAAAGACATCTGACCTAGAATCAAATATTTACTAAAATATTTATATTACCTGTGTTTCAGAACAAATTTTAATTTTGAATAATCATCAATGTTTCCACTGCCAACGAATGTATTTTTAAATTTATCTAAAAATGTTGAACACTACCACAAAAAAGAAGGAGAAAAATACCTCTTATAAAAGACTTCATGATTGTAACCAATATAATACTTTGCCATGTTTTTATTTTTCATCATATACTTCTGCTGGTGATGGGAATTGAAATTCCCGAAATGTATACATATAACTATGTAGCTTTATTCGTGGAGAATGACTTAGAGCTGACCCTCCCCATCTCCAAATTATTTTACTTTGAATCTTCATAATTCCAAAGTCTGAATTATGATTGATGGGTAGTAGAAAATCACCTATTATTAACAGACACATGGGATTTCGAGAGATTTGTTTTTAGTGAATATTTAGGTTATTATTGAATTGCACAGTGTTGAATCCTAATTTTGAGATACATTGACGTTGTTTGGATTGTTAATTAACTATGGATTAGAACGTTATGCAGTTTTCAATGAAAAACTAATCCTGGATTCCTTAATTCGTTATTTTCATATATTGTCAAAACATTTTTTCGCTTGTACCATCATTCGGACCGTTCAGAAACAGAAACATTGAATCAAACTTAACCTAAGAATTTACAGTTTTGTTAAAAGAATACAGAAAAATTTATCGAAAAGAAGCCAAGTTTATTCTAAAAATTGAAGGCGTCTCTTGAGAAAAAAAGGACTCATAACTTCAATGAAGGCGAGGAAAACATTCTCATTTCACTGGTAAAAAAAGGAATTTTATTAGATTGAATATTTTTATTGTTTATAAGATTTGTTTTTTTTTATCTCTTCTATAGTTATTTTTTATAAAAACGGACGCAAAAATTGAAGCCGTGTGCTATAATAAGTAATGAATACAATACCATCTGCGGAGGTGAGAAAAAAAGGAATAACAATAAAAGACAACATTTCTACTTGGGCTCAGTCCAAAGCAGATCTTGTAGATTTACAAAAAAGATCATTTGAAGAAGAACACAAGTTAAAATTAATACACATGAAAGAAAAACACCAACTTTCCTTGGAACTACAGAGGGATGAGTATACGATTAAAATATATAAATAAACATCTTTGAAACATAATTCATCAATCAACAGTCAATCAAGATTTGTTAGAGATTCTCGAGAACAAATCATGTTTTTTTTTTTGCAATTGTGTTTGTAATTTTAGTTTACTATGACGAACGTTTTTGGTATGAAAAATCGAGATTTGATTTTTATTTGGGAGTTTATTTTTTGTTACGATTTTGCCTTTTTAGTCATTTGAGGGATGATTCTTTGTATTTTTGCTAGTTGCAGACGATTTCTTTTGGCAAGAGAAATCTATTCAAAAATAATTTGTCTGTCCATTCTTCTTCTTAAGGCCGCAAATTGCACGAGTTGAATTATCTAGAGGCAAAATTCTTAAGGGAAAATAAAAAAAAATTGCGATAAAAGTACGAATGATATTTGATGAGATTATTTCCCGAATCATATTTGAAGCTGGATAAAATTACCAGAATTCATATTATATTTGAATTTTCAACGGGGAAAAATACAACAATTCTCGTTTTAAACCTGAAGGAAGCGTGTCCGTTTTTAAATGCTTCGTGTCTCAGATTTATTCATTTACAATGATCATTCACTGCTCTTGAACTCGCCCAAAAACCTAAAATATATATGATTTTTTTTTAAGTATCAAATGAAATATGTATGTATATATTTCAATTAAAATATCAAATCACCGTGATAGTGAGTTGAAAATGCCTCATTTATTCAATTTTGCATTTTCTGTTTCCCTAAATAGGAATTGAATGCGTTGACATATAATTTTATCGCAAAACAATATCGAATCTACTTGTGGTTTTATCAACAGTAAAAACACAATAGCTTTTTTTTATCGGATAAATTTCTTTTTGTAACGAAATTATTTTGCCAATCAGTAATTTTACGAGAAAAACTGACATGACAATATCGCGAGACCGAAGGTCGAGTGATTACTGATGGAAAAATTACTGATGGAAAAATTTTGAGTTAAAAAGAAATTTATCCTCAAAAGAAAAGCTCGAGTGTTTTTTGGCAAGATAAGTTAACTACCGAATAAATGAATGAACAACAACAATAATTATCTTTATTGAATTAAATTATTTAAATGAACAGTTATTAGATACACAATTGTTATAAATTGTTTGGTTTGGTGTACTGATTTCAAAATATTCTTCTCTGGTATTCACACATGTAGAATATTCATTTTGATTTTTCTCACTCGAGGCTCGTAAGGAACTAATAATATTTTCGTGATGTTCAGGATCAATTTGGAGGTAGGGTTTAATAGAAGATGATGATGAGAGTCCCGTTATCTTTATAAGTTGTTGGTCACTTACTCCTGCTTTGTACTAGCACGGTTCGAATGATTGGTAATTTTATTATTTGTAATGTCGAGTCCAATTTTAGTTGCAGAATATTTGGTCCAAGTAGAAATCGTAATAATACCCAGTGGAACATTTTTGTACCAACCTTTAGAATTTTTGTTTTTCCAAAAGGGATTTGGAGTTAAAAAAAGTCGTTCAGATGTTATGTTTTAATTTCTTTGTTGTAACAGTGATTTATACAATGCAACGGGACAAATACCTTCATCCATTTCATTTTTTGTTATCCATTTGCTGTCTGCCAATTTTTTCGACCCACCCTGTGTCGTCTTTGAAAATATTGTATTGTATTCAAATCTTCTTGTTGAAGTTCCATCTTGATTTTTTTCTTCTTTAAAATGGTAAATTTTACAGTTTGTAGCTTCTCCCCCCCTCCAAGCTAATTCATAAGAAGCTATATGAAATAATCTTTTTTGTAATCCCTCTGGGTTGTCTATATTCCACAATTTTGCCATTTTTACTATATCTTTCTTGTTCAATGCTACAGAACTTACTTTTCTTTTCTCTGGAATAACTTGTAATTCTTTCCGTTTACTATTTCTTGCACCACGAGCTTCTTTAAAAGTTATGTCGGCAAAAGGATCAAATTTAATATTGTATTCTTTGAAATATTTTTCTTGAATCATCTTCGCAGTTGAATTCCAAATTGATTTAACTGCATATTCTTTATAATCTTCTCCACTCCTCTTTTTCATATTATAGGCCAATCCTTTAATATATCTGCTACTTTTTGTAACGGAGTTATTTTCGACAGCTCGTAATTTCGTACTTGACAAAACTCCATAAATTGTCTGGATATTGACGCTTTAGTATTTTTTGTGGATTGCGGGATTCTTTTTCTATATTTTTCGTTATTTGTTGAGTCGAAACTTCCCCAAAACGACTCATGTTGTAATGTTTCAGTATCAATTATCAACAATACTAAAATAACTGACAGGGCAGATTAAAGTGACGTAAGCATACTAGGTGTAGACGCTTAAGAGGAACAGGCGTTTTTATCGGTGATAAAAAACGATGCACCTTTTTTATCGCTGTCAAAATGACAAAACAGTCATCTTTAAATGACAAATTTTATATAGGAGTTAATTTATCAGTATAAAACAGCGAGAAGACGTTTCATCACTATAAAACTGATCTGATTGGTTTTCTGTTGGAAATTTCGGCCATTTGATTGGCTAAAAAATTATGAGGAAAATAGTACTTTTCAATTTTCCACAAGCAGAACAGCAGTTTGGATGGTTTCGTACACCTTCGAATCGTATGAGCCAGTTCTGGATGGTTGTCACACAGACTCGTATATAATAGAAAGAGACAGAGAGAGAGAGAGAGAGAGAGAGAGAGAGAGAGAGAAGAGAGAGAGAGAGAGAAAGTGGCATGGAGGTGGCATAACGCTTTTTTCTTACCTTACAGTTTCTACCAGTCAACACCTACTGCAAGCCACGTAAAGGAACTTCGTTCTAAAAATGTGAAAAAAATAAATGATTAAATGAAATTTCACGCACAGTAGACTAAAAAGCAGAATATTTTTTCTAATACAGCACTTTCCAAAAACGAATTGAAGAGTATACATTAATTTATCCTGGCCCCATTAGATTTATAACTTCTTTCAGATTCCTTACCCCATATAGGCTGTCCTGGAAATTTGTGATTGTGAATTTTTAATGGCTATGAAAATACTTGTGAGATTTGTAACGAAAAACGTGGGGCGCATGCAATAGATAATACTAAGGCGTAAATAGTAAGAACTATAGGAAGTAGCTGTCTTTGAGAAAACTCACACAACAGTTCATAACATTTGCAGTGTAATAAAATTGTAAGTGAACTATTTATGCATCTTCGCTGTGAACAAGACTGGCAATGCCCTCTAGTGACTCGATAGCTGAAGTTTTCCTGGTTAATTTCCAATATTCACTGTGCAACAATTTCAATCTTTCAACAATTTCTAAATAATCTACCACGATGTAACAATTTTGTGCTCACTACTAGTTCCACACGAATCGGTTGTTTTTTTCTGTCGAAAAAAAAGTAAGTAAATGATAAAAAATATGTATATTGATACGAAACTTCACCGCATTCGGAGGTTATGCATGTCAAGTTATAGATATTTCGAATATCATGAAATAATGCTACATCTGTGTACTTTTAGGAACGGCAAGTGAAGTGCTTGCTCGTTAGTCTATTAAGGTCTTGAGAACATAAAAAAGTGAGGGCTCCAAGTAGTTTAACAAAATTAAAAAAAGTGCCCTTATAACCCTGGCTAGCTTTAACCTGTCGGGAAACCACTGAATAACATCAGATTCAACGCAAAACTATTTATTTATTGGAATTCTCAAATAATATAATAATCAGAAAAGGAATGAGGTTCACAATTTTAGTTGAATATGGGATCCCACTTTTACCCATGCAAGGATGTGAGAACGTTGAACGGTCCCTAAATAATACACTCTCTAACACGTATAATTGTCAACAAAATATTACGTATTGCTTATACTATACGATGTTCACTCTTAGTACTTGAAGTGCATTACATTTATCATTATTACATTTATCATTATCATGAAATGATAAATAATAACAGCAAATACAATCAGAACGATGGGACGGTAATATATATCAAAACAGGGTTACACTACAGACATTCCAACACACTCTTGAACAATTCTACGGCGACTAAAGTAGAAATTAATCTAGGCAATGGAGAACAAGTAATACTCACAACTACATACAGATCCCCATCAACGGACATACAAGTTTTCAACACTTACCTACAAAATTACCTAGAAACTAATAATAAAATAACAATACCGAAAACTATCATATATTTCTTGGAGATCTTAATATAAATCTACTAGAAGAAAGTGACAATACCAACGAATATCTCAACACACTGAACGAATTCGGATATATTTCAACCATAAATTCACCAACTCGGGTACACAAGAACCATAAATCTTGTTTAGATCACATCTTCATCAAAACAAAAAATGACACCGTAGATAGAATACTACCATTAGTAATAGAAACAAATATCACAGACCACTACACAACTGCATTGCAAATAATCATTGACAGACCAAGAGGGAAAATCTGAACCCACAACAGAAATCAAACATATAAGTGAGACTAAACTAAAGGCACTAATCAAAACAGTATCCTGGAATCAGGTATATTCAGCAACAGACCCCAACACCGCAACTGAACAACTTGGTTTGATAGACTTGCGAAAACTATCCAACAATGTACGGTAGAGTGGAGAGCCTTTTACAATATGGTTTAACAGCACGGGGTGGAGCTCTGAGAACCCATATCAACGCACTCGAGATTCTTCAAAAAAGATTTCTGAAATTGATTTGTCAAAATCACACAGATACGGTTCAAATTTACCATACTCAGAAGCTAAGATATTTGACATAAGGCAATTATATTTTTATAAAGTCAATTTAAAATACCACCAAAACAGACACTCAGCCAAAATACCTATCTACACCTACTGCACACGAAAACGGCATCTTCACACAATCCCAGTTGTACATAAGTCGGTTTCAAAAATATCTTATTCATACATGGCACTTCCAAGCTGTATAACTCGCTATCTGACACCGTCAAAACATGGAATGGCGTATTACTATTCAAAAAAGAATTGAAAAAACATATCTTCAATAAACCCAGGGAAACGATTAAAAACTTAACAGAAAACACATAATATTTTATGTGACTAATGACTAACTGTACCTCTTATCAACTATTATTATTATTGTTATAGCTATTAATCAACAAAATACTTATAAACATAACCCATTTTAACATGCACTCATTCTTGCTTATACATACTGTAAATTTTAATCTTTATTCTTTATGTTCTACAAATACCTAGTACAAATAAGTCCTCTATACATATCAATGCTGTCATAAACAATCCGAGTGTCATTTCCTTAAATGAACAAGTACAGTTTGATTGTCGAAAGTTTTTTAATTCCCTTACATTTCATTAGAACTTTTTCCTGCCTCGATCTCCGATAAACCAATTGTTCTTTGTCATAGTGCATTTGTTCGTTTGGACAGGTGTTATTCCGGTTTGCTCTGGGGTGTGTTTTCCATTCTTCAGTACAAGTTGCACTTCGGGGTGTTCGTTGGAATAACTAGTCTGTCACATACAAACTGTTCTTTATTTTGATACACAATTGTTCTACTCTTATAGATATATATATATATAAATTTGTAAATATGGATAGGTGACATCTGAGCTCTTCGCATGGTATAGTAACTGCTTTGGTTGTGATTTACATCTAGTTCATATTTGTTCCGTGCATGGAGTTCTCGTGTCGCCGTTCCATGGTTAGGTTTGACAATTCAGTCTGACAGATGGATGGCTCTTTGGGTGCTGTCAATCACCAGCCATTGCTTCTAATTTTTCCTCTAGTCGTCAATTCATTTTGCATCGGCTAAAGTATTTAGCCCTTCCAAATTTAAAAATGGGACACAGCCCTTGAAAGGGAAATCCCAACTTTCCATATGGTCCAAGTTATGAACATTGGAATTAAAATAATTTTATATCATTAACCTACAAAATATTTTTTCATCTCCATGTAAGTAGCACTTATTGTATCACATTACCCATGTAACTAAGTCTTTGTTCTTCTTTTATTGTAGAAAACTTTTATTATCCGCTGATGATGAACCTATAGAGGTTCGAAACATGTTCACCTAATCGATGGTATTTATCTAATCGATTGTTAATATTATATTGTGGAGACGACTTCGAGTTTTTCTTCTTCATAAAATATATGTAAATGTCTTACTTAAGTTTATATCTCGAAACAAGTATTAATTTACTAGAGAAAGACAAATTTGTTACGAATCCAAGAGAACTCACCATCCGCCAACAGCTGTTTCATGGTTTCCCAATCATCAGGACGGCTTGTGGTCTCTCTCAAACTCGTATCAAATATCTCGTAGTGTTAATACCCACCGGCAAGTACAAAAATATGGAAAGCATCAAATTATAGGTAGTGACACCTATAATCTGTGCGGTGAAGCTTAGACCTAATGTCGTGGAATTTTAATGGCACGATATTCGTGCACATTAATAGGTCGCCAACTATGTCAGCATAGGCATAGCCACGACATCAATATTCGTACTCCTAGTTCGTGCAACCGCAAAAACAAATTACAAGAGAAAGAGAAATTTGTTACGAATCCAAGAGAACTCACCATCCGCCAACAGCTGTTTCATGGTTTCCCAATCATCAGGACGGCTTGTGGTCTCTCTCAAACTCGTATCAAATATCTCGTAGTGTTAATACCCACCGGAAAGTACAAAAATATGGAAAGCATCAAATTATAGGTAGTGACACCTATAATCTGTGCGGTGAAGCTTAGACCTAATGTCGTTGCACGCACTAGGAGTACGACTATTGATGTCGTGGGTAGGCCTATGCTGACATAGTTGGCGACCTATAAATGTGTACGAATATCGTGTCATTAAAATTCCACGACATTAGGTCTAAGCTTCACCGCACAGATATAGGTGTCTGTTTACGCCTATACTATAATTGTCTAATGACAGGTAAAAAAACATGACGTTAAGAAGAGACATGAGATATTTGTCAATGTATGCGAGAAGCGAATAAATATTTTGCAAGTTAAACCAATTTATTTGCTTCTTATCCACAAAGAAAAGTTCAATACACAATGATGTGAAAACATATTTGGTCCTTCGAACGAGATATTACCAGTGAAAAGGGTGAAAACATCAAAATTTGGAAGAAAAATTACCATATATTCGAAGCAAAACGGGATAGACGATAGCCATAACAGCGGCGCAGTGGATCATTGCAACTGGAGCAAGGGCAAGCAAGTGTTTATGTACAAGAAAGACTAGTGAGTTCCTTCCATATTACCTTCCCAGATTCCAACCACTGTTTTATTTTGAATTGCGTTTATTTAGTTGTTAACAAGGGTATTGCAAGTAGCTCTCGTTCCGTGATTCGAAATAAATTGAGTGTGATATTTATTTGATAATCTAATCTCTATTATTTACAAAGATGGCTGAAGAAATCAAAAAGTTAACATTCAAAAGATCTTCACTAAAACAACGACAAGCAATGTTCAAAACCTATCTAGAGTCATTTACCATTTTGGTAAGTGATAAACCTCTTTATGAAATTCAGTATGAAAACGTTTTAGAATTACAGTTACGTTTAGAAAAACAAGAAGTTTTGTTAACTGAATTCGAAGATGTACAATTTGCAATTGAAGCTTCTGAAAGCGATCCAAACGAACAATTGATTGAGAGGGAAGAGTTTCAAAAAACGTTTTTTTTTGTAACCTCTTTGGCTAGAAGTTATATTTCAAAATATTATACTGCAAGAGACGCAAACAAGTTAGCTAGCCAAAATATGCAGTCAGAACCTAACCTCCTTTCACCAATTGAAAATATTAAATTACCACAAATACATCTACCAAGGTTTTCCGGAGCATACGAAAATTGGCTAGAGTTTCGAGATACGTTTGACTCGTTAATTAATTTGAATCCTGCAATTAGTCAAATACAAAAATTCCACTATTTACGGGCAGCATTGGAAGATGGTGCAGCGCAGGTTATTCGGTCTTTAGAATTTTCTGCTACAAATTATACAGTAGCTTGGGAAGCTTTGCTCAATCGTTATAATAATGATAGTTTGTTAGTGAATAATCATGTCAAGTCGATTTTTTCTATTGCAACGATAAATCAAGAATCAGCTCATGATCTACGGAAACTTCTTGACACTGTTTCCAAACATTTGAAATCATTGGAAACTCTTGGACAACCAGTTGAACACTGGGATACCCTACTTATTTATATATTGAGCAATAAATTGGATAAAATAACCGCACGAGAGTGGGAAGAATTCAAGGCTAACAATAATAGGGCAAACAAGCAACAACTCTCCACATTTGATGATTTCAAATCGTTTATAAAAAATAAAGCTGACCTACTAGAAACCTTGAAATCAACCAATGATGTGAAAATATCGAAAGGCAAATCTTCTCAAGTTACCTATCAAACAAATACTCAGCATAGAAATAAACCAATGTGTGTGTTCTGTAAAGATCATCATCACTACATTCAAGCATGTTCTAAGTTTCTGAAGTTACCTGTTCAGGAGCGTATTGAGCAAATTAAGCTAATAAAACTCTGCATAAATCGTTTACGTGGAAACCATCTCAACAAATATTGTTTTTCGGGTCATTGCAGAAAATGCAACGGTAAACACAACACTCTTCTTCATATTGAAACCCAAAACACTCAAAAACATGAAAATGTTGAACAAACTACCAAGGCAAATTGTGCCAGTACATCTGACAGTGAAATAGTCAACTATTCAAGTGTTGATCAGGTAAAAACAAATTCAAACATTCTACTATCAACCGCATTGGTGCAAGTGAGAGATAAGGCAGGAGGTTTACATACTTGTAGGGTCCTGCTGGACTCCGCATCACAAAGTCATTTCATAACCAACGAATTGTGCCAAAAATTAAATTTACCAAAGACTAAAATTCACATATCGGTAGTAGGTATTAATCAAGTGACGACTGATATAAATCAACAATGTACAGTAAACATAGAATCGCTTCATAATGCATTCAGCAACAATGTTACCTGTTTAATTTTACCAAAAATCAATGAAAGTTTACCAATTCATCCTATAGATATATCGATGTTGAACATTCCTCAGCATCTCAAATTGGCTGATCCAGGTTTTAATGAATGTGGCAAGATTGATATACTTCTAGGTGCAGGAATTTTCTATGACTTGCTGTGCATAGGTCAAATTTCTTTGGGTAGAAATTTACCAAAATTACAAAAAACCGTATTTGGGTGGATTGTTTCCGGAGCGATTAGTCCAGTTCAATCATCTTCAAGGGTTCATTGTAACTTAAGTACCAATGACATAAATTCCCAAATACAAATTCAGTTGTCAAGGTTTTGGGAAATCGAGGAACCCTTTCATGAAAAACCTATTTTTTCCAAAGATGAAAATTTATGTGAGGAAATATTTCGAAAAACCACAAGGCGGGATGAACAAGGTCGATTTATAGTACAAATACCTATAAAGGGCTCCCTCAACTCTCTAGGTGACTCAAGAAAAAACGCGTTCAATCGATTTCGATCTATAGAATCTAAACTTAAGAGAAACCCTGACATATGTCAATTATATGTTGATTTCATGGAAGAATACATACTACTAGGTCACATGTCCAAAATTCAGGGCCCCATAAATGATATAAATTATTTTTTTCCTCATCATGGAGTGTTAAATGAGAAGAACCAGACAACACGTTTGAGAGTAGTCTTCGATGGTTCTTGTCCTTCAGAATCGGAGTTTCATTTAATGATTTGCAATATGCAGGTCCAACCATACAGGATGACCTTGTGTCCATCCTATTACGTTTTCGTGAATATAATATAGTGATTTGCGCAGACATCGTCAAGATGTATCGTCAAATATTTGTTCAACCTGAACAACGATGCTTACAACAAATATTCTGGAGGAGTAATCCATCAGAAAATTTGCAGATTTACCAATTAAATACTGTTTCCTATGGGACCAAATCGGCTCCATGGCTCGCAGTTCGTTGTTTACAACAACTTGCTAAAGAAAACGTTGAAAGGTTTCCACAAGCCTCAACTGTCATGTTGCAGGATTTCTACATGGACGATCTTTTAACTGGTTGTAAAGGTGAGACTAGGGTTGGAACTCATGTTCTTGATCATGTGCAAGCCATAGATCCTTTAGCTATTTTGAAATTGGGGGAAAATGAAAGAACAAAAACCTTGGGACTTTATTGGTTTAGCTCAGCAGATGCCCTAATGTATAGTATTGGAAAATTCAATACAACAAAACCTATTACCAAACGGTCAATTCTGTCCGAGATAGCGCAGATATTTGATCCACTAGGATTATTAAGCCCTTGTATAATCTTAGGTAAAATGATACTCCAAAAATTGTGGATGCTTAAACTAACGTGGGATGAAGCAATACCGGAAAATGTTTATTCTAATTGGTTTAAATTAAGAAATCAATTACCAGAATTGAATACATTACAAATTACCAGAAGAGTTTTGAGTAATGAGGCTACTAGAACAGAGCTACACGCTTTCTCAGATGCATCTCTAGAGGCTTACGGGGCAGCTTTATACGTACGTATAATCACCAAATCAGGCGAAATTCAAATTCGACTTTTATGCTCAAAGGCAAGGGTTGCTCCATTGAAATCTCTTACTATACCTCAATTAGAGTTATGTGGTGCTTTGTTGCTAGCTCAGCTAGTTAACAAGGTAAAAACGTCTATGAGAATTCAATATGATGCTTCATATTATTGGAGTGATTCTAGTGTTTGCCTGTGTTGGATAAAAACACAGCCTAATATTCTCAAAACATTTGTGCAAAATAGAGTTGCTCAAATTCAATCTCTCACCAATCCTTCTGATTGGAATTTTATTAGAACCAAGGAAAACCCTAGTGATCTTCTGACCAGAGGAATGTATCCCAAAGATCTGCAAAATTCCACGTTGTGGTGGCTAGGGCCTCCTTGGCTAGCATTTCCCAAGGATGTCTGGCCTATGTCAATTAGTCCATTTATCCATGAAATCCCGGAGAGGAAAAAACAAGGAACTATCTGTCATACCGTCAATCGAGTCGTTAATGAATCTGATTTATTTCCGATGAACCGATATTCAAAATTAAAACGATTACAAAGAGTAATGGCATACTGCCAACGATTCATTTTCAACTGCAGAAATAATGAGTCTAATCGAAAGTTTGGTACACTTGATGTTCTCGAATTAAACCAAGCATTGAATTGTTTAGTTAGATTATCGCAAATTGAAAGCTTTCCGAAAGAATTGTCCTTACTAAAAAATGACAAACCATTACAAAGGGGATCCAAAATACTCTGTTTGAATCCATTTATGGATCAAAATGAAATTTTGAGAGTGGGTGGTAGACTACAGTTATCTAACTATAATTTTGATAAAAAACATCCTGCTTTACTCTCCAACAAACATCACTTAACCAAATTGATTTTCCAGCAAGAACACAATAGACTATTTCATTGCGGTCCTCAACATTTGCTATTTTCTATTCGCGAAGTTTTTTGGCCATTGTCTGGACGAAATTTAGCGAGACGAACGGTTCATTCTTGTTTGAGATGTTTTCGTGCTAAACCTCGTCAAAATAACCCAATAATGGGCAATTTACCAAAAACAAGAATTTGTCCTGCACCAGCCTTTAATCTGACCGGAGTGGATTATGCGGGACAAATCAAAATCAAAGATAGAAAGGGCCGAGGAGCTGAGGTGCTGAAGGCATACCTATGTTTATTTGTTTGTTTAACAACAAAATCCGTTCATCTAGAACTAGTTAGTGATTTAACCAAAGACGCGTTTATAGCAGCGTTTCGACGGTTTAGTTCTCGTAGGGGTAAACCAGCAGAAGTTTATTCCGATAATGGAACCACTTTTGTGGGTGCTAAGTCAGAACTAATAGATTTAGCTAGTTTCCTATCAAATAATCATAACCAAATCCAGGAAGACATCACCAATTTAGGTGTCACTTGGCATTTTATACCTGCCTATTCTCCCCATTTCGGAGGGATCTGGGAGGCAGGAGTTAAGTCGGCCAAATTACATCTGAAAAGGGTCATAGGAGATACTTGCTTAATTTTCGAAGAATTATTAACCTTGTTAACCGAAATAGAGGCAATTCTGAATTTTCGTCCTATTTCCCCAATTTCCTCAGATCCCAATGATTTTTCCGCACTTACCCCATCTCACTTTCTCATTGGTCGACCGTTAACAACACTGCCTGATCCTGATGTCACACATATCCAGATCACAAGACTGTCAAGATATCAGTTACTGCAGCAAATGCAGCAGCATTTTTGGACCCGGTGGTCAAAGGAGTTCATCTCAGAAATGCAAATAAGAACCAAGTGGAAGATCAATCAGCTTTCTCTTGAGGTTGGCGCTTTGGTGGTCATAAAGGATGATCACACCTCACCACTTCATTGGCAGCTTGGACGAATAATCTCCTTATACCCTGGGCCAGACGGAATTACTAGGGTTGCAAGCATCCGAACTACATCTGGTACAGTGAAGCGATCATTTTCAAGAATTTGTCAACTCCCAGTTGAAAATGAACAGCAGTAGATACTGATAGTGTACGTAACGACAAGTGTAACGTGCAAAACCAGGAACTTTATTATATAAAACAAATGAACTGCAATTTATAATTTTCCTTTTAATTTATTTATGTGTTCAAGTTGTTTATATCTTTGAAAGTTCAACCCTTTCAAGGCGGGCGGTATGTTTACGCCTATACTATAATTGTCTAATGACAGGTAAAAAAACATGACGTTAAGAAGAGACATGAGATATTTGTCAATGTATGCGAGAAGCGAATAAATATTTTGCAAGTTAAACCAATTTATTTGCTTCTTATCCACAAAGAAAAGTTCAATACATAAAGTTCAAAACAGTGTCACTACCTATAATTTGATGCTTTCCATATTAATTTACTTATCGAGTATCATTTATTGATAAACTATATGAATCCTTAGAATAGATATAATCTAATTTTAAACATAGACACATATTTCATTGATTTTATATTTATTATATCTTAAAACCATGTACCTTATTATTATTATTATTGCTAACAATAAATGAATTTATTATTATTTATTATTATTATTATTAGTTCACATGTAAGGCCCATTGCTTTTGTAATCAAAACCAGTTCGTGAAAATTAAAACACAAATCCTCTGCGAGGTACCTTCTTCCTGATGGAATGCCAGTGTATGATAGACAACTGGGAAAAAGAATCTCTATCCACTGTTCATTAGGCTGATCAGTTTACAACACCGTCCAAGCGTTCCCGAACTCGCAGCTTAAGTCGCTGTTTGCTTTTTATTACCCGACTATGGCGAAACAAAAAGAAGGGTTATGTTATGATTTTGACCGGTATTTAAGTGGGTTTGTATGTATGTTAATCTGTTCCATCATAACTTCTTTACAACTTATCATAATTTGACAAATGAGGTGACGTTGGAGGCGTCTTGATCGTCCGCTGGGAAAAGGTGCATTAAATTGAATATGGCGCCCTCTAGAGGACATGAAGTTATGAACAAATTTTTTCTAATGATGCCGTGTTGGGTATCAACTGAAAGGGTTTAATCAGCACATTTCGAAAATATATATATATATATATATATATATATATATATATATATATATATATATATATATATATATATATACAGTGCGCGTCAAAATTATGGAACAAATTCGATATTTCGCAAGCCATGTACTTTTGACAAAAATCCTGAAATAAGTCGATTTTTATTTTAAAATGCCAATTTTTTATGTATATTCTAAAGAGGTTATAACACTGGTTTTGACATGGTGACGTAATCGGTAATTTTTTTAAATTGGAATAGATGTCTTGTGATACCTCATCTGGAAGGCCTTTCAATACTGCATTCAATGATGATAATTAATTAGATATTTTTTTACAGGATGAACAAAAATTAATATTTTATTTCAATAAGAGAATAACTTTATATCCAACAAAATAGAACAGTTAAATAAGATGTTCGAAATGCCATCCACCAGTCTCTTGACAATAAGCAAATCTACGGACACATTCCTCTTGCACATTCCGGAGTAAGTCTGTTAATTTCGATCCTAATTCGATTTTTCAACTCTTGTAGATTTTGCGGCCTATCTACATATACCTTCGATTTCAAATAACCCCACAAGAAAAAATCCAGGGGCGTAAGATCTGGAGATCTTGGGGGCCACTCTATCGGTCCGCGTCTACCAATCCACCTCCTAGGAAAACAGTTATTCAAAAACTCGCGAACATCACGTGCATAGTGCGGGGGTGCACCATCTTGTTGCAACCAAATACTTTCAGTTGGTGAGTTAGGATTGTTGGCGTTTGTAAAAATATCGGCAAGGCTAGGTATGAGTTCATTTCTTAAAAATTCCAAGTAACGCTCCCCTGTGAGATTTCCTTCGAAAAAATACGGGCCAATAATCCTGTCGTTTATTATCCCTGCCCAAACATTGACTTTCTGAGGGTATTGAGTATGCCCGTCCATCATCCAGTGAGGATTATCCTTACTCCAATATCTGCAATTCTGACGATTTACTGAAGCATTTAGGCAAAACGTAGCCTCATCAGAAAACAGAATTTGTTTTATAAAACGTGGATTGCGGTTACACAAATCCTGCATTATTGAGTTGTTGATGTTGTTGATCATTGAGTTGCTGATGTAGCTGTACTTTGTATGGATGGTACTTTTCTGCTTTTAGAATACGTAATACAGAACTTTGGGATATGTCAAGGTCTGCTGCAATTTGTCGTGAAGTATTGTGAGGATTATTCTCTACACCCAATAGAACATCAAGTTTCACGTTTTCTTCTATTTTAGGACGTCCAGCATTCGGAATATGTTTGACATGACCAGTTTCTCTAAATTTTTTCTCAATCTTACTGACTGTTGAACGACTGATAGGTCTATTTGGATACTTCGCATTGAACAAGTCGCATACCTCTTGCTGAGTTCTGGTTCTATCTCCGCATCCAATAAAAATTAAAATTTCTATGCGTTGGATTTCACTTAAAGTAGCCATAGTTTACTTTTAGAACCTTTTCACTTAAAATTTGTGAAGAATATTTGTTGATATTTCAACTGACATTTATTTGACACTAACTTGCCTATTATGGCATCAATTTGTGATTGTCTTGTGTTTCCATTTTAGGCTAGGAAATAGCTAACTATTAATATTTGGAAAGGATCCATTGGTGTAGTAGAGCACTGACTCACTAATCTGCCAGGGCAGTCTAAGGGATTAGAGCCTTGGCTCAAAAAAGTGGAATTTTGCATTTTTTAACACGCTTTTATTATCTTTACTTGTAACTAAATAACTCACAATGTAATAAAATCTTGCGAGTAAATATTCACCCACTTCCAATCTTCCGAATAATCTGAAATTTGTCACACATATCAAGGACCGATGACAATACAAGAATTTCCCAATCATAATGTAATAATAATAAAAATAATTTTTTTTGCAAAAGCCAACAATCCTAACTCACCAAATGAAAGTATTTGGTTGCAACAAGATGGTGCACCCCCGCACTATGCACGTGATGTTCGGGAGTTTTTGAATAACTGTTTTCCTAGGAGGTGGATTGGTAGACGCGGACCGATAGAGTGGCCCCCAAGATCTCCAGATCTTACGCCCCTGGATTTTTTCTTGTGGGGTTATTTAAAATCGAAGGTCTATGCAGATAGGCCGCAAAATCTACAAGAGTTGAAAAATTGAATTAGGATCGAAATTAACAGAATTACTACGGAAGTTATTCGCAATGTGCAAGAGGAATGTGTCCGTAGATTTGCTTATTGTCAAGAGACTGGTGGATAGCATTTCGAACATCTTATTTAACTGTTCTATTTTGTTGGATATAAAGTTAATCTCTTATTGAAATAAAATATTAATTTTTGTTCACCCTGTGGAAAAATATCTAATTAATTATTATCATTGAATGCAGTATTGAAAGGCCTTTCAGATGAGGTATCACAAGACATCTATTCCAATTTAAAAAAATTACCGATTACGTCACCATGTCAAAACCAGTGACATAACCTCTTTAGAATATACATAAAAAAATCGACATTTTGAAATAAAAATCGACCTATTTTAGGATTTTTGTCAAAAGTACATGGCTTGCGAAATATCGAATTTGTTCCATAATTTTGACGCGCACTGTATATTGTAAGCTTTTGCTCGCGGTTTTGCTTGTATGCACCCGATAATTGGGAATAATTTCTAAATCACGCCTCAGATGTGAGCCAAACACATTCTCTCTCCAAGCCTACCCAAATTACATTCGTAATAAATATGTACTTCATTATGGACTATGGTGCACATGCTAAAATTATATAAAAAAACAAAACGTGTGTAATATTAATGACATCAGCTGGGAGTACCTCCACGCGGTATATTACCTAAGTACAAGTAAAATAATAAAAACTAAACAAAAATTGTGAAGCGGCTCTTACTTTATCACCCGGCGGCTCTTACTTTATAACCCCAAAATAATTTAAACAAATAAAGTAAGTTCAAACCCAACTACTGAAAAATCACGCTCTAAAGAGTGTGAAATAAAAATAAGTTCAAAAACTAAAACCCGACTACTGAAAAATCCCGCTCCAAAAAGTATGAAACAAGAAAATATTCTCATCTGAAATTGTTATGTACAAACTATTCAATATTGATCGTCTTTCAAATAAACAACTTACACGTAATATATTTTAATGTATTTAATACATATTCATAGTGATGTCCAGAGTATAGCCGTGGTCATATGCCACCTACCCTAACAAAACAATACATTCTAACAGTAGTAAGCGATCATAAGCTTTAGGGCAAAGTGGCATATGACCACGGCTATCTTCTGAACATCACTATGAATATGTATTAAATACATAATATATTACGTGTAAGTTGTTTATTTAATAGACGATGAATATTGAATAGTTTGTTCATAACAATTTCAGTTGAGAATATTTTCTTGTTTCATACTTTTAAGAGCGTGATTTTTCAGTAGTAGGGTTTAAGTTTTTGAACTCATTTTTATCACCGACTCAACACCGTCCCACGGTCCCACTTTTGCCATTGTTTTAAGATAATCTTCTTTCTCTTTCAACAATGCTTTTACTGTCCACTTCTAGGCGATCAGATGAAAAACGGAAAACATCTGAAATATTTATTGAATGAAAACCTCACGTCCCGGAATTAGAGATTGAAATATCGAGGAATAACGGAACTTTTATATCTTCGCTGCAGCTTATGTGATGCCGTTGGAAATGTATAAAATTTACACGTACTTTTTTTGGTACTATTTCTGCAATCGACTACACAGCAATAGTGAGGGCTCATTGTTATTATATTTATGGTTTGATACCACCCAAACGTAGGTAATAATCCTGTTAATCGTAGTGGCAACGGTCACTACGATAACCAGGATTATTACCTACTCCTGCCACCATGGGCGCTGTCATAGAGTAGAGTAGAGTAGAGTTTATTTGGTGCAGCTGATTATAAAAATCTTTACACAAGTCATTGAGAAAAAAAAATACATGTCAAAGACGCACAGTCATATGTCCATATAAGTCAATGTGAACACATATACACTCATATACACATACTAGAAAACACAAAAAAAGATGTACACAATAATATATAACACAATGAGGTTTGAATAAATATATGAAAGTATAATAACACAAATAGTTAAAATCTATGTGTGGAAAAGGGAGTTTGGTAAACTGAAGTAGTCGTGTAGATTATATATAGTATTCGTGGAAAGTACTTTGTTCATTATTTTCTTGAATTTATAAATTGAGAGGTTTCTGGTTTCCTCTGGCAGTTTATTATAAAGTTTTATGTCCAAGCTATTTTTAGCTGAAATTTCCAATCTATATAATTATCAACAAGGTTGTTGGCGTTTCTTGTTTCATAGCAATGAATATCTCTGTGAGTCTGAAATTGTTGTTTCTTTTTGTGTATTTCTACAAGAGACTGATAGATGTACACGGCTGGAAGAGTTATAATATGTAGGCTTGAAAATAGGGGTCTACAAGAGTCCTTATAATTTGCATTTGCAATTATCCTAATTGCCCGTTTCTGCATCAGGAAAACCCGATTTGAGGAAGGGGAGTTGCCCCATAGATATGTACCATATGATAGGTGAGAATGAAAAAGCGCAAAATAGGCTGTGCGTAGTACCCCAGGACTTATGTAAGAGCTGATTTTCCTTAATAGAAAAGTTTGTGTCGACAATTTTTTACACAGCACTTCGGTATGATTTGACCATTTCAAGGATTGATCAATATGGATGCCAAGGAGTTTAACTGATTTCTCATGAGTAACAATATTTTTTGTCGAGAAAATAATAGATTCCGTTTTGTTTTCGTTACACTTTAGGGTATTAGGAGTTAGCCACTGCTTGATTGCGGGAAAAATCTGAGCTGATACTTGATTCAAATCGTTCAGATTACTGTCTGAGTGATAAAAAGTTGCATCGTCAGCAAACAGTATGCAGTTGATAAAGTTCATATGATCAAATATATCATTTATATAGATAATATAGTTCCCTACCCCCTCCAGCCTAATGCACACAGCGAATTGCATGTGCCCCACGGTTGATGAACGAATAATTCCAGAATTGTGTGAAGCTCTGTCTGCCATCTATTGATAAGAATAAACTGAAGATGCGAAAGATATACCATTGAAGATTTTCATCTGTACTATGTTTTATCGAGGATTTGCAATTATCTTTTCCTGTAGCCTAAGTTTCCTTCATTTCGACCTTTTCTCTCCTAAACGGCACCAACAAACTTTTTAGTTTTTAACCGACGAAACCAAAAAGGAGGAGGTTCTCTATTCGACCCGTATACTTTATGTTTTTCCATCATATTTTTTTATGTATGATCACGCATAACTTTTTACTGAGGCTTCCGATTCCGATAATTCTTTTTTCAGTTGATAGGGTGTACTTCGACTTTGGTCCCATTTGAATTTGAAAGATGAAATCCACCCCAAAGGGTAGCGAAATGAAGGATATTGATCACTCACCCTCTGAATTCTGGTCGGTTAACCGATTCTATCAGGCATAACTTTGTACTGGGTTCTTCGATTTGGATGATTCTTTTTTTAATGGATACCTTATATTTGGATTTCGAAAGGAATTAGCCACCCTTACGGGTAGAAAAATAGGGGATAATTGATTTTTCACTAGTGAACATTAGCACACACATACGTAGTTGACAATGACAGATCGCTACTGACATTATTCTTGTTCCGTCAAAATCAGTATATTTTATGAGAGGATGGAATGATATACAAAGTAATGAAATAAACTAACCAGAACAACGAGAATAATTTATATTACAACAAATAGTAAAAGTAGATAATCATATTATTTAACTGGTAATAGTTGAAGTAAGTATTTTGGAAGTAATCAAAAAACAAGTAGGTAGTAACTGGTAGATTTTAGCCACAAAAAATTGAAAAATAAAAACTTTTTAACAAAAAATTAAACCGACGAAATACGGAACTGAAAATTAAAAAATAAAATTTTTTTAACAAAAAATTAAACCGACGAAAAAATCAACTGAAAAGCAAAAAATAAAATAAACCTTCTTAGTCTAAATGATAATTGAGCTCCTAAACTAATGTAAGTAACTGATTTTGAGTCGGCGCCAAACAAACTAGCAATTGAATTAGGTGAAGCGTAAAATGATGCCAGCGAGATGCACGACTTCTTTCATAGATAATGATCTTCGATAATTGTTTGTTTGGCGCCGACTCAAAATCAGTTACTTACATCAGTTTAGGAGCTCACTTATCATTTAGACTAAGAAGGTTTATTTTATTTTTGCTTTTCAGTTGATTTTTTCGTCGGTTCAATTTTTTGTTAAAAAGTTTTTTTCCATTACCCATCGACTTTGGTGCCAAACTGACTCAACGCTGGAATGTTCGATCATCGGTCTAGACAGGCTAAATGGGCACGAACATCTGATGCCGTTTAGAATGAAACCCAGAAAATGGAAAAAATGATACTAATGTCCTGAAAAATATGTCGACAATATATGTCACTGCCTAATATAAAAAGTAATGATTGGTTCTGACAGGAATTCTGGGTGAAACCAGTAAAATACAATATGACCACATAATTGGGTCAATATTTTCCTTCCCACTTAGCACAAACTTGATGTAAACGAAATATAGACTAGGTGATTGGCATGTTCGAATTATAATATGTAAATATCCATTAGATTGAAGGTACACCAATTTAGTATGTTTCGATCGTCATAGGACGAGAAACGGAGGGAGAGGAGGCACTTAATTGCGCAATACATTACCATCAGCGTGACCCATACACAGACAGACGGTGTTTAACAAAGCACAATACATGACAATAATCTGTGACAAATTGCGGCAACCCAATGCGGATTTGCTCGGAATGGTGGTGGAACACATGCAGCAAGAGCAACGCGATTCGGAGATGGACTGGGTGTTGCTAACATGAATGATTCAAATGTACAGCATTTGGTATTCCTATTAATTTTTTGGGATTCCTTTGTCTTGGAACTGAAAAAGAATTAGTTTTTCATTTGTTCTGAACGAGTGGATTAAACAGCTAGTCCATGACTGGTGGAAGGCATGAAGAAGTGCAGCAGATGTTCCAAGTTGCACTTTTCCAGCAGTAAGAAAATGAATTCGATTAGCATCATCATTATTTTATAACCATTTTATCAATATTAGGTCAATGTATTATCCAAAGTTACACCTAAATCAACTATCTCATCAGGAATGGTCAGTTTGTCATTATTAATCCTGAGCGAAGAAATAGGTGGGTTTAGGCTACGAGTAAAGGTGATTCGACAACATTTCTTAGTGTAAAGTGAAAATTTGTATATTTTACAGTAATCCGAAAAGCGATCGAAATCCTCCTGTATTCAATAAAAGTCCGAGAGATATTTTATGGGGCAGAACTTTTTTATATCATCGGCATATAAGGTAATATTGGAGTGGTGGAAGCATTTCTCCAAGTCACTTAGATATATACTAAAAAGTAGAGGTCCCAGATGGGAGCCCTGAGGGACCCCTGGACCCCTGAGGTAACTGGAAACATGGCAGACTTGGTGTTGTTCAGTGCTACGTACTGGTATTTATCCTGAACATATGAGGTTAGAAGTCCCAACAAGTAACCATTATCGAAAGCCTTCGAAAAATCGGTGTCCACAGCACAAGACCCCCACCTCCATATTACTGTAAATATTTTGTGCATAGGGCACCAAGTTCGTTAGTGCCGAGCCATTTTTGTAAAAATCGTGTTGAGTAGTGGTTATAGAATTTTTAACAATGAAAAACATTTTCTTACAGATTATGGATTCGAATATTTTGCCAAGTGAACTCAGTAATGATATCGGCCTATAGTTTCTAGCATCATTGATGTATCCAGATTTTAGCGATTTTCCAAACTTTGGGATATGTAACTTCACACAGAATGTTAAACAGAATGTAAAGAAGTACAACTAAGCATTCCTTACATGATTTCAAAAATACTGCAGGGATCCCACCCTTCATTATTATCCAAATTTGATAGGGCAGCAAGAATTTCCTCCTTAATGATTTGTTTTATATCGAAAATATTAGATGTGCTTGATAGTTCAAGAAGGGATGGAGTTGAGTTGGAATCGTATACACTTCCAAAATAGTCACGAAAAATATTACAGATAGTGGGACTATCGGTAGCATGCCTATCACTGAGATTTATGTATCGAGGAAATAAGCTGCATTTCCTTATGTTTGACACAAACGACCAAAAAATTGTTGGACTTTAAATTACTTTCAGATGTAGCAACGTGCTTATCAAAGTCTTGTTTAATGCATGCTTTTTCCACTTATTATGAGTCTTATTTTTGGCACAGATTACCCTGAAAATACCACACCAATAATTTTTAACCAATCAAATTGTTTTTTTTGACAGATCACTGTGGCAACGTATGCATTTTAGTGGAATTTTTTTTCTCTCGGGTACCCAACAGCGAATTAAATAGGCGTTTTTTGACGTTTTAATGACAGAATAATATTTTTTGACAATACTGGTTTTTCTTTCTTTGTTTAATTTTGAAATGTTTTTCTTATTCTTCGGACACCTCCTTTCTTCTTAAAGGCGCAAAAGCTAGACTTTGAATTGAATGAATCAAATATCTATGTCTAATAAAATATATATAATATTTAGACACTATTTTATTCAGCATTTTTCCATTTAGCACTTTCAATTTTGAATTGTTTAGAAACAAATATTCCTGAACAATTCGAAACAAATTTTCTTCCTTTAAATGGAAACCACAATCTTCTATTAATGCGGGTAAATAAGACATAGTACGATGATTCATCATTACATCAGACAACTTTATGCATATTTTACATACAGCATTTTTAAAACAAAAAAGTTTGCGTTCGTTTTGACTGCACAATATTCTTTTTAGTACAAAACACGAGTTTTTGCTCCCTATGATGTTAGCTTAGTATACTAGATGTTTCTAGCCCACAAGATAATCCTACTACTCTTCAACGGCTCATTTCGCATAGGGACAAGCAAATGAATGCATTTTATTTTCTCAACTCAAAAACCGTTTGCCGGACGAAAAAAGGCAGGATACCATTTTTATGAGAAGATAGAGGACAATTACAAAAATAATATTTATTTGGAAAAAAGACAATGGCGTATCATTATTTTGATCAAAAATATGGCAGGGCATGTTAACAGGGACGCCACTGATGAAAATTAAGAAATCCTTTATCATGGAAAAAATGTATTTTTATGCGTACTTGCACGTACCAAAATTGAAAAAAAGCCAAAGCGGTTTTAGAGATATTGGGGAAGAACTGATTTTTTTGTTAAATTTCAACATCCTGTATCTCAGATTAATAATCCGCAATAAATTTTTTATTGTGCTTCACGAGCTTTGTATTTAACTCCCAGATTATACCTACATACCTACGTAAGTTTGTAATTTGGAAATTCAGTTTCGATACCGATAGCCTTTACTTGTTTTTTTTAATCAAATGAAATGTTTCCCATTCTCATCTGTCTGAAGTATTTATTTGTATGTATACTTCATTCTCCTCGTGTCACAATAGAAGAATATTCAATAGATAACAAATAGCACTTCCTGCGACCTGTTGAACAGAATAAGTTTTAGGATCGGCCTCTATTTGCTTCTCGTGCTTTCTTCATAGAGGAGCGTGTAGGTGTTATGTTTAGAAAATCGTTTCAATGTTGACTTTTGAATTTCTACGGCAAAACTCGAAAGAATGCACATTATTACCGGAAATGTAAACGGCATGTAAAGGTGACACAAACTCTATTGTCGTCTTTGTGCAGACCTGTTTCCTGGCATGTATGACGTGAAAACGGTTATTTGAGGAGATCGATGGGTAATTTATGGAGAAAAAAATCTGACGAGAGATATGTTTTGTGTTTTGGAAATATATGTTTTTATTCATCTCTGAACACAGTTCGAAATCAAATAATATTCGAAGTGAATAAGTTATCAATAATTGTAGAGGAAAAATTGGGGATTCTATGGCGATTACCGTCAAATAGAGGTGTCGTAGAATCAATTCGAGAAGTAGACCAATCAATAGAGATTTTTTCGTGACCAAAATACTACCAGGAAACCGACTGTGCCATCATACGGAAGACGGTCCGTAGTTACATCCTGTTATTTTTCCTACTCCAAACTGTCATTGCTTAATTTGTTATGAACATTTAAAGCATTTTTTTTAATTTTTTTATCGTTTTTGACTTGTAACTTGAAAACTAATGAAGCAATCTCGATAATAGAATTGTAGAGAATCAAAATGCAAAGAAAATGAGCCCTGGCACAACTCGATTGAATCATTAGTAACGGAGAAGAGCCGGAAAAAATCTGGATTTAAAAAAAATTCATAACACCACCATTTTTCAAGTTTTGAAGCGGCTCTCCACGACATAGTGGTGATTGATATGTACTTCATGTGTGAAAAACTCAGGTACTGTTGGCATAATTGCAATTTTTTTAATGCATTTCATTGCAGCAGACCTGGATGCGTCATAGGTGATCCGATTTCAATTTTTTTGAAAAATTTTGAGAGTTGAAGTATAGTACTACAAAATGACTATTCTCATTTACGTTGAAATCCTGCGAAATGGGTGAGAAATACTTGCAAACATGACCGAAAACCGGAGAGTGCATGAAAGCAGCTCAGGAGTGGGGATAGAGCAGCAGATTCATAACGGGCGCTGCGCGCTTGTATTGCTATACATACGCTTCCCCGCGTCTGCTGCTCTACCCCCACTACTCAGCCGCTTTCATGCACTCGCCCAGTTTGCAAGTATTTTTCACCTATTTGGCAGCATTTCAATGCAAAATGAGAATATACTTACTATACTTTTACTCTCGAAATTTTTTTGAAAAATTGGAATCGGACGCATTCAGTTCTGCTGCAATGAAGTGCATTAAAAAATTCAGAATACAATCATGCCAAAACTAATGATTCGACAGCGCCTGAGTTGAGTTTTTCACATATAAAGTACATATTAATCACTACTATGTCGTGGAAAGTTTGTACTACAAATAAAAAAATGGCGGAGTTATGATTTAAAAAAAAAATAATGTTATGCCCTGCTACAAATCCTTTTACTTGCGCCCACACCAATTCTATGGGGTTTAATTCACAGTGATATGGCGAAAGGTGGAGTATCGTTATATTCCGTTTTGAAGCGATTTTGTCGACAACAAGAGGTTTATTCAACTTTACATTCTCCGGTAGCTCCTTTTCCGCATATCTTTGTGAAATGGCTTCTTATTTGAACTAAGCCAATGAATGATGTCATTTTTTTGCAAGAAGACGTTGGTATTTTTTCGGATTTTTTTGAGTGGTAGCTGGCATTATACATGAATATAACATACCCAGAAGGAATAAAATCTAGCATTTGCTGGAAGAATTCTTCAAAAACATCAGCGTTCATGTCTTCATGGTAGTCTCCAGTCCGTTTTGATTGAAATGCTAGTAAGCCACCATTGACAATTCCATTTTTTCTACTAATGTGGGTAATTATTATTCTTTCACCTTTTGCCGAGAGTGCTTTCATTCCAGTGGACCATCCTTCCATGAAAGCTTGCCTCACGCATTTTATATTTTTATCCCGCCATATTTTACCAACAGTATATCCTTCATTTAACCAAGTTTCGTCCATATACATAATAGATATTCGTGTTTTCCTTTCGAAACTGTCTAACTGATGATTCTCTGTTTTGAATTTTTTCATAACGAAAATTCATTTCCTTCAAAGTTTTCCACACTTTCTTCCTACCCATGGGTGGAATGAAACTCGGAATGTTGAGTTGTGATGGCGAACAGCGTTGAACACATTGAGAATAATAATTTTATCCTTTTTAGAGAGCGCACTTTTACTAATCTGTTTCTCAGCAACAAATTAAGAAACACTAGCAATTTTCAAGAACGAACTTTTGCAACAACTGCCGTAAAGTAACTAAACATTTCAAATTTTCGAAACACTGAGGCACAAGTAGGTGCCTCTACCTGTGCCTCTACCTAAGCTTATAATAGTTTTTTAGAAAATCCCTCCATTTGTGGAACAAATCCGACCATATTGTTATCTCTTATCGCAGTAACGGATTTATATCTACATAATATTATTCGTAAAAAAAACTTTCGAAGTAAGGAAACGATAATCAGGTTGGTGACTGTAAATTTATTATTTTATTGTACCTGGAACAGGAAATTACAGAGCAGACTTAAGCGATGTCAATTGATAGGGGCTAATCATATTAACAGTTACGAAATATATTTAAAACAACTTTACAGGGTTAATGGTTATATTTGGACCAATAGATATCCTCCTTATTTGGAGAGTTAGAAAATAATGGTTAAATTAGGAAAGTTGTAGCATTTTTTTTGAACCGCCAGGAAATGTAAATAGAAAAACAATTGAACGTTGCATTAAAAAGTTATGATTTGAACTTTACTTTTCTCTAATGGGACACCCATTATATTATGTTTCATTCATTGATGTCTTATATCTACGTGCACATTCCTATCTTAGTTTTTCATAAGCTATCCAATGACATCAACTTCAGATTCAACCTCGTACGCCTATGGAATACGGCGAAGACAACTTGGTTTTACAGTTCTATAATGATTTATTACTCTCTCACATCAGAAAACAGAGTATACATGATATTATTGTTCATCTCACTAGTTATTGATATAGTTTCTATGAAAAAAATACTTCACAATTTTAGTGCATGCGATGTCATGTTCTTCGCAAGAGTTATTCTAATAGTATTGATGAATTCTGATAGTATTGACTTTTTTGCCAAATATTCAATTTAGTTCAATGATAATCATCTGAAAACTCTACAAAACAAGCAGAAATGGATTTAAAAAATAATATATGGAAAAACATACAGATACCCAACAAATTACCTATTCATAGATACACAACTGCTAGATATCCAACAGCTCTACTTCCAATCTCTAACTCTCCACCACTACAAACACAAAAATACCTGCCACCAGATTGAACACCAATATGCGACTCGCTTTAAAGCTAAAACCACAAAAATACCAAAAAGATACCTGACTTACCTCTGCCCTGTACTGTACTGTGAAATACCGGATACCTTGAGAGATACTCATCCCCATAAAGCTTTCAAAAGAAAACTCAAGATATGGATCCATGAGATACATTTACTTATCAACAGAAACTCTTAAATCAACTCGACATTGAAACAAAAATTATTAGAAGAAATTATATACATCTGTCTACATTTCATTAATCTTATTTATATCAACTTATACTTGTTCATGTTATGTCTCCATGTTGTCATAATCAAATAACCCATTCGTATTATAAATAAATTTGTTCATATATAGTCATAATCAAATAATTTGGTTGCATTATAAATAACTTGTTTATGTTTTCGTACCATCGTACTTAAATAATGACTATCAAAAGCCCATGTTCTTTGGGGCAGTAGCTCATTATTTGTTAATGGTGCTATTATTACAGAAACTAATTTATAATGGAAATAAGTTCAAAAACTGAAACCCTACTACTGAAAAATCTCGCTCTGAAAAGTATGAAATAAGAAAACATTCCCATCTGAAATTATTATGTACAAACTATTCAATATTTATCGTCTATTTAATACATATTTATAGTGATGTTCAGATAATAGCCGTGGTCATATGTCACCTACCCTAAAAGAACAATACATTCTAACAGTAGTAAGCGATCATAAGCTTTAGGGCAAAGTGGCATATGACCACGGCTATCCTTTGAATAACACTATGGATATGTATTAAATACATTAAAATATATTACGTGAAAGTTGTTTATTCAATAGACGATAAATATTGAATAGTTTGTACATAACAATTTCAGATGAGAATATTTTCTTGTTTCATGCTTTTCAGAACGTGATTTTTCAGTAGTCGGGTTTTAGTTTTTGAACTTATTTTTAATTCATACTTTTTAGATCGTGATTTTTCGGTAGTCGGATTTGTGAACTTATTTTTATTTCACACTTTTTAGAGCGTGATTTTTCAGTAGATTTTTTATTTAAATTATTTTTGGATTATAATTTTGTGCTAAAGTATTTGCAGAGCCGCTTAACATTTTTTTTACGTTTTATTGTTTTACATGTACCTAGTAGGTAATATACCGCGTGGAGGTACTCCCAGCTTATGTCATTATTATTACACACGTTTTGTTTTTTTATATAATTTCAACTGTGTACCATAGTCCATAATGAAATACGTATTTATTATATATGTATTTTGGGTAGTTTTGGAGAGAAAATATATTTGGCTCACATCTGAGGCGTAATTTTAGAAATCATTCCCAATTATCGGGAGCATGCATGTAAAGCCGCGAGCAACAGCTAACATTATATATACAGGGTGGCCCATCGAAAACGTACCGCTAGACATTACAGGGTGGGAAAGAATGTTTCGCCAAAATCCAAAAACACGTCAAGATTGTTTGTCAGGGGACACATTTTGACACAAAAAGCATAGTAAAACCTTCAACCCCCTGAGTAGGGGTGTCATCCCAAAACAAATTTCAAATGGGAAAGGGGGTCAAGTGATATTTAATAAAAAGGGGCTTGTCATTCCCTTTAAGGTGCTGCTTAGTTTTTGAAAATCGATCCACTCTTTTAGAAAATATGGAGCGTTCAAACTCCAACAATAATGTGTGACGAAAAATGCAAAAATCGATTCAATTATACTTTAAAACTCATTTATTAATTAAGTAAATGCTCGAATTGCTGTCCGCCAATCTGCATACAGTGGTACAAGTTATTTTCAAACCGTTGTCGTACATTCTGGAGCATTTTCGGTGTCACTTCGCGACATACGTTAATAATTCTTCTTTGCAACTCTTCTAATGTGTCTGGTGGTGTTTTGTAAACAAGGCTTTTTAGGTGTCCCCCACAAAAAAAAACTGAAGGACTTAAGTCGGGTGGCCGAGGTGGCCATTCAATTGTGCCCCGTCGTCCCATCCATCGTCCTGGAAACGTGTCATTTAAATAATTGCGCACATTTTGGGAGTAATGCGGAGGAGCTCCGTCTTGTTGGAATATCAGTTCCTGTTCATTGTATGCTGGATCGTTCTCAATGATATTTGTTAGAGCTGGGTCGACGGAATTTTGTAGTAAATCCAAGTACATATTGCCTGTTCAATTTCCAGGAAGGAAAAGAGGTCCTACAATGGAATTTCCAAAAATACCAGCCCACACATTTAACTTCTGGGAGTGTTGTGTGTGTGACTCGTGGAAAATCCTTGGATTGGTGTCAGCCCAGTAACGGCAATTGTGGCGATTCACTATACCATTTAGGAAGAAGGAACTTTCGTCCAAAAAACACACATTAAATAGGAAATTACCATTGTTTAACGCTCGCTCACTCATAACTTCGGAAAATTGCAAGCGATGATCAAAGTCGTCTTCATTTAGTTCGTGCACTGAGCGAATTTTATAAGGAAGGAATTTGTATTTTTTTAATACCCGTTGTACGAGACACACCCGTCGCAATGGCCAATTGTCTTGTACTTAGCGTAATATCTACTGCAACTTGCCCCAATCTCCGTAGGTTCATTTAGTACTCGATTTTCAAGCTGCCTCTTTTTGTTATGAACCGAACCTGTTTCGCGAAATTTTGTCACAAATTCGCGAACAATTTTTCCAGAGGTATATTTGTCAGGATGCCGTTGGTTAAACAACCCCGCGACCCGATGTCCACATTCATAGTTTTTGAAAAAAAGCTCAATAATTTCCACTCTTTCTGCAATTGAATACACCAAAATGATAAATTTTAAAGTCAACAATTTTTAAACACGTTAACCACGACAGGTATCTAGCAACTACTTGACCTAATTTAAACGTGCAGAAAGAAACCCAATAATTTTTTACTCACTAAAATGAGCCAAAAAAATCTGCAAATCGGCAAAAACAGCGAATTCATTTGAAGGAATTTATTTCAATAATACCTACGATAAGTTTTAAAGTACAATTGAATAGATTTTCGCATTTTTCGTCACACATTATTGTTGGAGTTTCAACGCTCCATATTTTCTAAAAGAGTGGATCGATTTTCAAAAATGACAAGCTCCTTCTAATGAGGTATCACTTGACCCCCCTTTCCATTTGAATTTTTTTTTGGAATGATACTTCTACTTAGGGGGTTGAAGGTTTTACTATGCTTTTTGCGTCAACATGTGTCCCCCTGACAAACAATCTTGACGTGTTTTTGGATTTTGCCAAAACATTCTTTCCCACCCTGTAATGCCTTGCGGTACGTTTTCGATGGGCCACCCTGTATTTTTAAAATGTGCTTATTTAGCCCGTCCATTTGATACCCCCGGCATCATGAAAAAAAAATTTTAGTTCATGACTTTATGTCCTCTAGAGGGCGCCATATTTAATTTAATGTGATGTCACATTAAATCAGCGATACCTCTCATTCATCAAATTATGATAAGTAGTTTAGAAGTTATAGGGAACAGATGAACATACATACATACCCACATACATACCGGTCAAAATCATAACCCTCCTTTTTTAACGCCGTAGTCGGGTAAAAAATGCTGTTATTCAAACCTTGCTATGTATTATAGATGAATAAAATTGATTGATCAATTGATTGAGTTATTAATATTTCTGTATCTGCGAAAGGAATCATATAACAAACATTAAATCATATAGTTATGTGAAAACTATAATATTTTTATTCGAAATCTGAACAATTCCTCCTACTATGCCATCTCAATAATTTCGTAGTAATTTTCGAGAGAGTTGGGACGTTTCCTGGAAAACGGAGGAATACAGTGGTAGGCAGAAATTAATTATTTCTTTCATTAGCAAAAGTTTATTAATTAAGGAAGCGCTCGAGATTCGTCTTCGCTTTGTTTATTCAGCGTCATCTCAACCCTTCGGCACGGATGAGAACAACTTCAAAATGGAAACTTATAAGAACCTCTTGTAGCTTGAAACAAAATTAATTATGTAAAATGTAAATATACTAGTTTCGTAAAAATTATACAGAGAATTTCAGCAATTTGAAGTTCATCAATATTTATGAGCGATAAAATGAATATGTCCCTGCCGGAGCACGTCAGCATAGAGAACAACATTGCGAACAAGAAAAGAAGTGTTGTTTGAGTAGAAGCGAAGTGACATTCTTATTCAAATCCATAAAAATCGAAGATGTAAAGAAAATTAAATGGAATACATCAGTTTCACAAATCAAACTTCGGCAGGTTTTTGGCATATTTGTTGCTCTGCAAAGGAAACTATTCGTTTGAGAACCTTGGCTCAAGTGCCATCGTAACAATTTAAGTGTTGGTCCTTTTTACTGAGAAAAATATTTTTCTCCTCCTTATTCTTTTTTTTTTGTTCAATTTTGGTGTCGAAGTTACCCTGGTTTGGGGGTAACTTCGGGTTAACTTCGACCCTAAAAAGAGTAAAAACTATTATAAATAATCGATCAGAAGTAATAGTCAACAGTTTTAGACGCCTAAATTAGACAAATGGGACATTAAAAACAATACTTGCATAAACTCATTTATTCCGAACAATTGGTAATGCATATTTGGCATATAAATCTAAATTAAAGATATTTTTTAACTAAACAAAAACAAACTCATTAAACAAAGTAACAACAGTGGAAAATATCCAAAATATACTAAGAACATAGAAACCAGTTTGGAACACATTTTTAATCGTTATGACGTGTTTTTCTAGGGTCTGTTTTAATAGCCCTCAAACTCCTGGAAAGTCACGTTATTTATGACGCCAGAATATTATGCAGGAAATATTTTCCTTTCTCTATTTCAAATTTCGGTCGCCAGATTTTTTTGTGGTTTTCTCCACGCACTAGGGTAGCTACAGTAACGTCCAGGGGTCTGGTATGTTGACACTTTTCGAATCTTTACAAAATACTGTAGGCTTTAAGTACAATTTTTGGATACTGAACGCCGATTGCTATTATGTCTCCCATATAGAGACAGATAGTCAGAAATGTCTTTGTTTAGTTCGTTTCAAAAGTTTTACAACTTGATTAAGTACGTCTGCTGAGTTACTTCAATAATTTATATGAAATGGAAAAGTTTTTTTTTAATGTAAACACAGTGTGTAATATGTATTAAATTATCTGGTATATTAAGTGCTCAATACGATTTGTCACAACAATTTTCATATACAAATTTTTGCTTAAATCTAAAAGTCGGTCTGGCGACCTATATATATATATATATATATATATATATATATATATATTGTAATAATATGATGAATTGTATGAATAAAGAATATTGTTATTATTATTATTATTAATATATTTTTGTTGCACCGCGTTGGGCGCCAATTGTAATATAATGATAATTTGCAAATATAAATTGTTGTTATACAATGAAGATTGCTAATAATTTTCGCTCTTCGTTGTGAGCCAAATTGTTATGACATAGAATTAAAAAAATTTTATGATAATAGCTTTTTGTTATGAAATATTGATAGATAATTATTTTCCTTTTTAACGTCACTGTTCTCTCGTCACGTTGCTGCCAATTGTTATCACTTTCCTTACCACAGCTAAACTCAGTTGGTACGCCTCTCGTCTCAGATAGCCGGTTCAGGCAATTGAGCCACTAGAATATACTGCTTGATGTCAAATCTCAATCTTTTCAATGTTTATGAGTATGATTGCTGATAATTGTGGAAAACAAACGACAAAGTATCAAAAAGCAATTATTTCCTTTGTTCAGGAAAACTTAAATTAACCTGGCCTACGATAAATAACTTATTCTATGGTCAATCTACAAATTTCCATGGATAATCATGAGAAACAGGTCATGGATAAATAGACACAACCTCACTTTTACCTGGACAGTGAAATTTATTCAATAGTTCAAAATCAAATGAAATAAAAGTTCTTCTGATGGGATATGAGTTATTAGTGAAGTTGTTCAGTTCGTAATGTGCACTAGGAAAGTTTATACCTGACGCTGGAACTGTCGCTGTTCAATATACACCCAGAATTTGGATTCTCTCTCAATCCAATGCTCTCGGAACTCCAATACCAAAAGAAGGAACCATACAAATTCAGCAATCAGCTTTGGAATATTTGTATATGGTGTACAAATAAGGTAATGTTGATTTTCTGCTTATAATGTTGAAATTATTGAATTTTTCTGTCTCCCAAATAAAACGTGGCATTCGTTTTTAAATTATTTTCGGTTTCCTCGTGGCTTTGTTTTCTCGTTACTTGGATACCATTTTTCCTCATTCCTTTTGATTTGAATTTTTGAATTCGCGCACTATGTTCTCACATTTTCTCTGTTTGGGGTTATTTGTCAAAACTTATAAATGAATCTATTTTTCCTTTCTTACAGACTATTTACAATATTCAATCATAATTGTCTCTGACACTTTTCCGTTCTTATTTTCTCACAATTTCCAATCTTACATTTGACCATACTGTTCCCTGATTGGCTATTGTCATCAAGAAGTTTGTTGTTCTCCCATTGGCTATTTTTAGTTACATACAATTTCATATACTGTATGTTTCAAGCTTATAATTTTGTTTATCACATTTTATTCAGGATGATTTTGTAAATCTAGTCCTTTCTTGTTGTCTTTTGAATAATTATGGGTTGTAATCATTATGACAGTGTATGAAATTGATTGTATTATAGTATTTGGATATTTTTATCTATTCATATTATACAGAGGCTTAATAAAGGAAATATAATTTCAAAATTATGTAAAAACAATCTCTTGAAACTAATAGCTATTAAATAATTATTCTTTTTGTGGGTTTTTTCCTTTTAAGATATATAACTGGTTTTTCATAACATAACAATATATATATATATATATATATATATATATATATATATATATGAAATGATATTTAAATTCACGGTATATTACTGACCAAATGAACTGTAAATTCACGGCAATCAAGGGAACAAATGAAATAGTATTAATAGCAAAAAAAAACGATTTCTTCCTGAACACGGTTAACTGACTGACTCAAAAGTGATTTTCAAGTTTGTAGGCAATTTGTTTTACCTTCCCGACTTCCCCTTGTCAATCCCCAAAACAAAATTGAATACTACATTCCACTCGTCTATTACCTGAGCTTCACGTTTGCAATAATCCCGGCTGTGATATTTTTTATCTGTTCCTTAAAATAGGCCCTTTTGGCTACGACTTTTTTTTTTTTAAAGATTTATATATTTGGTTTTGTTTTACTATTGTTTATGCTCGGCGATTTCCCTGACCTTAAACAACGTTAACAACTGGGCCTGGATACAGACTACAAAGCATCACAGTGTTTTTGTAATATAAAATAACTTACATCTCCTCAATGGAGCTAATAACGCTTAGTTACCAAATCACCTTCTCGAATCGCAAAATTTAATATTCTTCCTGAGTATGACTATTACTTGTAAAGTTCGTGAACTTTTGCTCTGCACGTATTTTCAGACACAAAAAAAAAATTCAGTTAATTGTATATATCGCGGCCGTTGTTCCGATTTCGTTAGTTCCTGAATCCGAACAACGGGGAAAAAATAATTGTTGTTATGTAATTTCATTATACGTCAGTGGCTTGAATTCAGCGTTTTCCCTGAACTCAAGACAATGGAAAACTGAAATTCACTAAATTGAAGTGGTGTAAACATTCGTGTCAGTTGTTTTCATTCGGAGTTTACCCTGAACTCAAATAACTGAAAATATAACTCAACAATATATGTGAAAGATTTCCCTCGACAAAAACACCTGCAAGAGCTTAATTGAAAATTTCTCTCCGCGGGGACACCAATATTTGTTTCAGAGAGAAATCTAAATGAAATCATCCACTTTATATTATTCAACTTGGCAAATAAATCATATATATTTACCCATAATCCAACCAACAATTGACTAATGTTCCGGTAACTAGTTGAATCAATGAAGAAATACTATTGCAGAACTAATATTTAAATGTCACGACAGATAATTGAATAAATGAAATAATAATAATGCAAGCAATAATATTTAAATTCCCGGAAAATAATTGAACAAAATTAAATAATAATAAACTTTGGGTGCTTCAGCACACGGAGAAACCAAGCCCAAATACAATGTATTCACAATTTCCACTTACGGATACCTCAACGCTTCTGGATCACTCTACTATTCAATACTCTTTTCAAACCAGTTTCGCTATCAAGTGACTGGAACCAGCCTTAGAGAAGCACAACAGGAACAAGCCCCGTTCCTTTTATAGGTATCAAATTTATGTCAAAACTAGACGAAAAAGCCCATTAAGAAAGGCTTTTTGTTCCTTTTAGGGTAAGAACGGCGCACTTTTTGTTCGATAAATCGAAACTGGACCGGCAATCTGAAGGATGATTCCGTGCCTGTTACAAAAAATGACGTGGTTTTTCCAATCGTGATTTTGGTTTATTTCCCGTCTTTTACAAAAACCATCACCGGAGCTTTTCACCCTTTTTATAAGATGTACAAAAACTCCGTTATATTTTATGCATGATGTTGACGTGAATTCTAGTAGCTTTGGTTATGTACATTGATAATCTAACATGACAATTAAATATTTAGCCAGACCTGAACCAAAAGAAACCCCAAATAGGCAGTAGGCAGGGACGTACCAAAGTTAGGTTAAATATTCTTTAGCCGTTCTTAATAACGGAGCTAAAAAAAAATGCTTCGTTACACTATAAGGAGCAAATCAAATACTCACTTCGCTTACACGAGCGTACCTATATGCGAAGTAACGAAACATAATGTGTAACTCGTAAACATTCCCCGTCGCCAAACGGAAGATCAAAAGAGGCGACAGTCAACGTGGGTTTGAGTGACAGCTGTCTAGTTCTGCACCAGATTCGCCTGAGCCAATCAAAACGGACCGCAAGCCAATGATGATGCTTGTACGTGTGTCCATATGTTGGCGGCCACGAAAACTAATAAATCATGAGTTATATTTGTGTTTGAAGAGGTCTGAATGAATAAAAGCCAGTAGCGTCTCTGGTCTGGGATCGAAATAGGTTTTAAAATATTCTATAGTTCTGTTGTGTTTTGTTGGAAAATATGGATATTTTTTTCGACCATAGGAAAATTAAATTATGATGATCCGATTGCCTATTAATACATACTTCCTCGCTTATGGCACATTTTTTTCATTTAAACGTATTTTTAAAATATTCAAATATCTAAATAAAATTAGTTATCTCCGCCTCAGCTGCTCAAAGGATACTGCTTCAAGACAGGGAAACTTGTTCTTTATGCTTCTGCAATTGTAAATGGTTTAACTATAACCAACATTTTTTACTTGCAGTGGGAAAGAAAACCCAAAATATGGAAAGAAATATTCCGATACCACCCTAAAAACTATTCAGATGTTATTCAAATCGTATCCTCATCCATTTGCCTGATTTCTCCTGAGACACTAAACCTAATCTGAATATATCCATTTGAGTATAGTAGATATCTTCTGGGATTGTTTCCAATAACTCGTCGACGCGAGAAATGAAATACAATTGATTCAAGGCGATAATTTTCCCAAACATCTCACATCCTAGATTTCGCTTACCATATATGCCTGAACACATATACCTGTTATAATGAATACATTGTTTGCTCTAGTCGATGTCAATGTTTGTCCTGTCTGACATATTGCGAATGGCGAAAGGTAATTTCCTGCCCGCTTTTACTCTTCTATTTCGATATTGCATCGCGTTCACCCCCTATCCATTATTATATTAGATTTTACTGCTTGTCACAGGAAACGTATTGGCGAAGATGTTAGAAATTGCGTTTCTTCTCGGAAAAAAGTTGAATGGTTGTATATTGTATCCATAAAATAACCCTCAACATATTCCTTCTAATATTGTATCTCCCCCAAGTGACAATTTGAATGAGAGAAGATGGATTTATCTTAGTTTTATGAAGGCTTCATGGAGATTAGATGGTGGCTATAATGATGTGGGTAATTTATTGCTCCCAGAACAAGTAATTTTATGTGCTGGTTTCAAAGCACTCCTGTGATATAAGATTATACTGCTGAACATTCCTACTTGTTCTACCTATATAGTAACTATCCGCACATCCATGATGAATCATTCTGGTCTACAAATGTACACAGAAAGAAATATTGGACCTGGTATTAATGACCACTAATGATTGACTGCAAAATCATTGCCACAACGTATTTTTCCTTGAGGCAATGACTAAACATAATGAAAATCAGTCCATTTTTGTTATCAAATAATCAACGAAATCATTACAATAAAGTTACCATGTCTGTTGTTTTCACTCTTCAATGAATGACTTGTTTGACCGGAAATCACCCCAACTTTCGATTTTTTAATGGGACATCTTATATATTTTTACTTATTTCGATCGAGAAGGACAATCTAAATCCAACAACACCTTACTTGTCAATATTTGACTTATAAAGTCATTTTTATTCCAATTTTTATTTTTCGATCTAGAATGCCATGGATCGTGTAAATCGTTCAATTCTTGATCAAGTAAAAGTGAGTTTATACAGAAAGTAAAATAAAATAAGAAATAAAATAAAGTAAAATAAGAAGTAATAATTTTTAAAGTGTTTATAGAGAATGTAAGAAGTAAGAAAGCTGTCAATCGAAATTTGGGATTTTATGTTGTTACCTCAAACTTCAATGATGAATACTCGAAAATTTGGTCCCCGTTATTGTTTATTTAGTAAAATATAAGCCATTGTTGACAACACTACCAATATTATAAAATCTAGTCATTCAAAGACAAAAAGAAATTTAAAAAATGCCAGTGAACACACCGTTTTCCGGTTATGGAAACAAAAATATGATGACGACTGCTATTTATATCATGTCATGTATCATCCTATCTCGTCAATTTGTCTAAATTATTCAATATGTACATATGCCTAACAACTTGTCAAGTAAAATAAAATAAAAGATAAAAGTTAACCATCTTTTATTTTACTTCCTATTTTATATTACTTCTTATTTTATTTTATTTCTAGTCCAGTCATTACGTCGGAAAAATCGGCTTAAAAATGAAAATGAACCGAGAAAGCCAAATTTTGGATATCACGTGGGGGATGGCTAGAAAAGCTTAAGTTCAAATTGTCGACCAAAATAACCTTGTGCAATTTCCGCCATCTTGAAAAAACCCTTAAATTCTTTTTTCATCATAACCCCCGTTAAGATACGAAAATTTTTATGGAATACTTTTTTGTTGCTCTCTTCACGATCTACAATTAAGGTTCCATACATTTTTCACGTATCGATCGTCGTTTTCGAGATATCGATCAAAAATATCAAAAATTTGGGAAGAATTTTTTTTATTTCGCTATTTACTTTCTTCTGGTGAAAGATATCGAAAAATGATTGAAATAAAACTTGTAGAGCGTGTCCAGACCTACAAATTTTTATTTTTCATTTCCGACAAAAATTACGACCTCCAGCGCGCCACAAAGTCGGCCCCAGCGCGCCCGACGCGTCTCCATGGCGCGCTCTATGGCGAGACGCCATAGAGCGCGTCACTATGCGACCGTTAGAGTTTGGGCGTGGGTCAGGTATAAAAGACCCTTTTTTCGTGTTCGTGCCGGAACATCTGCTCCTTATTCGTAGCATTCCAGTCAGTTGTGAAAGTGCAGTCCGCCAACACGTTTTCCGGACATATCTACAAGTACAAACATGGCTCGGAATTTTCAAAGATCCTCAGGAATGGGGTTGGCGACAAACAAATTACGGGCTCGAACCAATTTGCACCACAGCCGCACCCGCTCCACCTGAACTTTTAAAACTCATTTCGTGCAAATGCAAAGGAAAGTGTGGAGCTGCTTGTGGCTGCAGGAAAGCAGGAATCCATTGCTCCGTTATTTGCCTGCACTGTAATGGACAGACATGTGACAATGTCGCCAGAGTCGAGATTTTATTCAACGACGATCACGACGATGACGATGATTACAATTTTTCGACCGTCACAACATCATTTCCTGCGATTGAAGAGGTTTCACGACTCGAAGAGTTTACCGAGGAGGAACTTGAACAGCCAGGACCATCCGAACGACGAAAAACGTGTGAAAAAAATTACCACCTGTAATCATTAGGTATTTTTGCTGCATAAAAATTATTTCATCAATAAATTTCATGTATTTGATTTATAATTTGGCTGGTTTATGAATTTTTTTTGTATTGCAATAATTCCCTGAACCATTTTGACGTGTGGATACAACCGAGCGAGCGGCTAAATGAAAACCGGGCACAGTTTTACTGACTTTGTGGCGCGCTAGAGGAAGGAAAAAAAATTTGGGGAATTTTATTTCGAACATTTTTCGATATCTTTCACCAGAAAAAAGTAAATAGCGAAAAAAAAAAATTTCTCCCCAAATTTTTTCGAAAACGACGATCGATACGTGAAAAATGTATGGGACCTTAATTGTAGATCGTGAAAAGAGCAACAGAAAAGTATTTCATAAAAATTTTCGTATCTCAACGGGGAACCGAGTTATGATGAAAAATGATGAATTTAAGGGTGTTTTCAAGATGGCGGAAATTGCACAAGGTTATTTTGGTCGACAATTTGAACTTTAGCTTTTCTAGCCACCTCCCACGTAATATCCAAAATTTGGCTTTCTCGGCTCATTTTCATTTTCAAATGTATATAATGACTGGACTATTCTGTATAAACCTGTTATGGATGTTGTGTAGTTTTAACTTTTTAAATTACTTTATTTTATTTCTTATTTTATTTTACTTGCTGTATAAACTCACTATTACATGGAAAAAATACGACTTTGAGGCTTATGACTTCACAGTCGTTTTAAGAATTATTTAAAAGTCGCAAATATGATTTTTTCAAATGGTGAAACCGGAAGTGAAAAATATGCGAAAACTCTCCTCTTCACATACCATTTACCTACACCAAATCTCATTTCGATTTTGATACGTAGGTAAGTAAAGTAAAATGAACACTAGAACCATTTGCAATCGAATACTAAGTTTGTTTAGAGTATAAATACCATGGCAGCATCAACTCCATTTCCATTGTTACTATATTACAGAAGAAAGTTAAGTAGGATTTATTCGGTGAAAAAGTTTACTCTAAAAAGTAGTGGACCTGCTGGGAACTGGTTTGGAGTGAATATTCACTCATTTTTTTTATGTGGATGTCAGTTTCTCGAATACACCGCTGCGGACCTACTCTCCAGCCATTGGTCAAGTCGTTGGCAGTCGTATTTTATTACTCCACATCTCTCTCAATTTCCGATTTCCTGTATAAGGGCCAGTTTCATTCCGGCTCACCTTGTATTACATCGACGTACGCTCCAAACCAGTATGGACTAAGCAAACACGCATGAACATGCATAGCTTTATGGTCCCATGATTTTATCAGGCCACTCTCTGATTGGTTGTTTACATAAGAGGGAGGGCCATCGACGAACCCTAGTTCCGTTCTGGGGGGGTCATACGATATGAATGCAGCGTTGCCGCGTGGTGGAGTTTGTATTGTTGCACAGGAATATTATGCGAAGAGTTGATAGTGATCTATCGTCACTTTTATCACTTTCTATAATTTTTTAATACTTCTTTCAACGCCATAATGTCTTCCAACAAATTCCCATAGTACTCGAACATAAAATTGATTGAGTGTATTCAAAATTGAACCCAAACAGCAATGTCCTTCCTAATATTTCAATTTCTTTTATGATTATTGACTGGCAGATAAGGTTTCCTTTCTGTGTTCGAAGAAGTTTACCTAGATTAATGGAGAGATGATCACCTTTCAACAGGTTCCATATGCTTTCGCACATGAGACATAGAATAGAAAAGTAGAATCTTGGTATGTTTATTGGAATAGTTACCTTAAAAACTGGGGAAAATATATCGAGTAAATCTATACGCATGTCGAAGAGTTATTTGAATTTATTCAACAACAAAAAAAAAAGTTTGTTTTTCAGGTTGATATCTATTTCCCTTATTTTAAATGATTTAATTTTACGGAAAGGACGTTCAGAGGAGAGAAAACCAGGCTTTATGTTTTATTTTGAAGAAATTTCTCTGGAAGAATGGGAATACTATTTTAAAAGACATCAAGGAGTTCAAAGAGATTTCGGGTTTGAGACGATTGAACTATCACGTGACACACATAATAAAAATATGATCTTCCATTAGTGAAAATTACTGCATAAGCTTGGCTCGAATTTTTCAGCATCACTTGATTTCCAGTCAAGCTCTTTATTCCAAAAAACTTGAATCAAGTTATCAAACCGGCTTGAAATACATTCTTAAAAAATACATTCGAATGAATATAATAAAATATATATTTTATTCTAGAACAAAAGGGGAAAAACCTCATGAAAATGAATTCAACGATAATATCTTCCCGTATATTTTTGAGTTTTTTCTTCCAGATATGAGTTGAGACACATAATTTTCATTCAGTCGGTTTTTTATTCGTAAGAGGCGTTAAATCTGGATGACTTAATAATGAATATTTATTCTTTCTGATTGTATATATCTGATATATATGTATATATGGGATATATGGGATATATATATATATATATATATATATATATATATATATGAGATATAATGAAATTTGTCAACAAAGTGGAAATTGGACATGAAAATATTTTCTATCAATGTCTCGGATAAGTTCAAAGATGGGCCAATTCGGTCCAGTAGATTCAAAACCTGTGGCTGTTGAAAAATAAGAAAAAGTCTCAATTTTTCACTTTTATACCAATAGGTAGCTTCATTTGACTCATGTTACTCATACATATATAGGTATATATATGATTTATAGTACGTCAAAGTCACAATTTTATGTAGAATACAAACAACAGGAAGATTAAAAAATTAGATATAATATAATTAATCACAGAAAAGAATTACACGCAACAAAAAAAAAGTAAATATACACAACACGGATGTAAACAATTGGTGTTTGATTACATTCATCAACAGAATAAAAGCAATGTCCAAGAATGATTTTTTTCACATTATTTTTGAAACATAGTTCATTCATATATCTAATATGAGAAGGAAGTGTTTATTGTATGTACAGTTTAAAATTCAACAAGTTCATTTCTGGACAATCTGGATAGAGTTAACTGAGTCAACCCATAAAACCGTTCCATAGCTGATCAAGGAGTGAAATAGACCAAAATATATATATTGTTCAACATACTTGGATTGAGGCATTGTTTAAGTTACCTAAGCAAAAAAGCAAAAAATCATTCTGGAAAGATTGGTACTCAGAATTTCCTCGTGGTGTGTCTAATCCAGAAAGTCATCCATAACAATCCCAAGCAGTTTGCAGTGCTTTCCAATCGTGATTTGGTTGTTACATCAAATTTTGTGTTTTTCCTCTATTGAGTTGCAGATTGTTTGCAGAAAACTCAGCCTCTGCTTCGAATATTAGTCTCTGTTTGGTCATGAAGGAGTGAAATGCAGCGGTCCTAGAACGGATTTTGGGATACTCCGTGTAGAATGGATTTGAGTTCACATTTAGGATTATTATTCAAATGTCCATATCGCTGTTTTTCTCCCAGATAAGATTAGAATAATTTCAATGGCGTGCCTTTTATGCCATAAAATAAAAGCTTTTCCAATAGAAGTTCATGGGAGACACAGTCGAAGGCTTCAGTTAGCTCCTCCAGATCCTCGACTACGTTTTCACGATCTCAAGAAGAGCCTTAGTTGTGGATCTTTTACTACGATAGCCAAATTGGGCATTGTGTAAGAGCTCAAACTTCTCAAAATATCCCAATAACCTAATTTTTCAAACCACGATAATCTTAGAGAAAATTTCAATTGTAATGGATATTGTTCGATAATTGTCAACCTCTTCACAATCCCCTTTTTGATGCAGAGTATAACTTTCGCAATTTTGAAGGCACTTGGAAAAGTACCTTGAATAAAACAGTCGTTTATCAAAACCTTCCAAGATTCCACTTAACTGTCCACCGTAACTTTCAGAAGATTATAATTCAAGCCATATACGTCAGTTGTTGAAGAATATTTTACGTATCTCGTGTGGGTAGTCCCGTACAGAAAAAAGTTTCAGATAGTCTGAGCTCCCAGTTGCGAGAAGTGGAATATTCTTGATTATTTCATCAGCTATTGTATTGAAAAAATTGTTGGAATCATTTGATGTTACTGAATTACTTATTTTTGGAGCAGATTTTCTATTACATACAAAATTCACTAATTTCCAGCTTGCCTTATTCATTTTACTGGAGTTCCACAGAAATGAATCATATGTCATCATTTTAGTTGTTACAACTGTTATATTATAATCTTTCTCGTTCTTTATAGAGTGACTACTTCAGAAGATCCTCATCAATATCACAAACATTTTTCAGAGATGATAAAATATTCCTTTCATTGATGAGGTCCTGAGTGAACCACTTTACAGGTGCGCAATTTTTTTAATGAATTGTCGTTAAGGGAAAATAATCTACAACTGTATTTTCATATGTATCGACTAACCAATTAGCAATCTTGTTAAAATCGTGCTTGCAATACCAAGTATTGTTACCCAAAGATGATCTAAATTTCTGCAATCCAGAATCGGTGAGGATTCTTTTGGTTACTGAAGTGGAAATGTCTACCTTATCATTCAATACCAAGTATTGACCTCTATGATCAGCTATGCAAGTGCCAATATTTCTCATCGATGTTTGTGATGCAAGTGGCCGTACGTTCGGTGACTCTAGTATCATCCCAAATGGTCGGTACCAAACCGAAAGAATTGCATAGGTTCAAAAGTAGCGTCAGATTTACTGATTGCATTTTCAAATTAATGTTTATGTCCCCGACAAGTATGATTTTGATCTCGTGGAAAACTATAGGTCTTTTGATAGAGCTTTATGACCTCTACAACTTGAATTCTTTTTTCTTTAAGATGTACACACAAATCAAAAAACCAAAAATTGCTGTAAATTACCGTTTATGAGAATAAATAATTTTTGGTCACTCTGTATGCTCCTTTCATTTGAAGTTTATTCGCTCGTGTGAATTTGATTTTTCCTTCAGCCGGCAAGTATTTTGACATTTCTGGATTTCGAAGTTAAATATTATATTTCATATTAGGATTGAAACCCAAGTAAGTACCGTCAACATCATTGTGTGCTGGTTGTACTTCTTCCTTTTGATTTGAGTCAGATTACATAGAAATATTAGAAAGTATTTAGTTCGTTCAGCAAAGTTCCAAACGAACCATGATAGATACAAATATGACTAGTTGGGAGCTGTCATTTTCCCAACCAACGTGTGTGTTTTTGGAATCGACTTGATTAATTTTCTTCCTGTATATTGATATGTATGTTCTCATATTGTTTAGCGTTTTTTACAATCCATGTTTTACTGTATGTATTATTTCCACGACACAACTCATGTAGAGATAAAGTTCAACCATATCATGTTTCTTAACCTATTATACTGTGCCCTTTCTAGCTTTGAAAAAGAAAATAAATGATTTTCGAAACGTTAGCAATAATGAAATGGTGTCTGACTTTCCAGTCCCCAGTACCCACTCTATCCAAGCGTAAATTAAATTATAAGGGATGCGAAATTGAAATTTTGGTCTACAAGTTATATCATCACGACAAATAATATTATAAATAATAATGATTATAATAGCCAGCTTGACATACTTGCTATTGACTGTACTTTTAGGTAGATTTCAATGGAATACTACCCATTGGTACCGTCATCACAACAACAATAAATTTTGATATATCTTCGCTGAACATGGTCCCCAGAACTCAAAAATACCATCAGTTCGAAAGTTTATATATTATTTTTCAACCAAATGGAACGGTATCCAGCAGACAGATATTTTCCATCAATGCTTCGGATAGGTTCGAAAATTGGTCAAATCGGTTCAGTAGTTTCAAAATGACGGCTGTTGAAAAATTGAAAGAAAAACTCAATCTCTCATTTTCATACCAATATCGGCCAACTATAGGTCCTTCGATAGAGCTTCATGAGCTTCACAACTTTTTTTCTAAAAGTTTTTCTCTAAGATGTACTCATAAAAAAAATCGCTGTAAATTACAGTTCATGAGAATTGATAATTGTTGAATTGTATGCTCCTTTCATTTGAGAATAATTCGCTCGTGTCAACTAGATACTATTTGAGTTTTCCTTCCGCCGACAAATAGAAAATCATTGTATCTTTAACATTACTCGATTTCAAAATTAAACTATTTGATTGAAGACAATTTCAGAATCAATGAATAAATTCTGAAATCTACCTCATATATCCACGCATATTCATGTGAATCGGTCGATGATAGAAGAATTGGAGCTGGTGAATGTGGCAACACTGCTTGGATGCAATATCCGTTTGTTCCATAGTGGGGGAATTATATGCCGCTTAAATAATTCTGTAAGTTCGTTCTGGTTTATCAAAACTCTTTGTGATTTGAAAATTATCATAAATTCCACGAATTCATGATTTAACTGAAATGCCCAATTTATCTTGATGATCTTTATTCATTTTTTGTAGTCTCACAATTGAATTTCAGTTATTGTATTAGAATATTATGCCAGAAATGAGAAATTCAGTAATCACCTTATAGAACTGGAATTATTCATTGGAAAAACACATCGATGTCAGATAAAATACACAAATTCAATTCACTTACTTGCCTTCTCCCTAATGTTCGATAAAAAATTGGAATTCGTAGTTGTTAAATCAATTGGACTACATAAAATCGTTAGAGGCGAGCATTGACTTGAGCCCAGAAACCAATGCTGTAATATCCTGATGGGTTGGGCATGGAAAAAACTGAACCATAAAAAAGTTATTATAAATTTATCGCTAAAGGAGTGTTTTTCAGTGGTTAAATATCTCCGAAAATGAATATATTATGGTACTTTTTTTAGCGTAAAACCTATCAAGTAATTGCTTCAATTTCTTTTTTCCATCAGTCGCTTCGCAATATGCCTAATATTGAAAAATGGGAGTGCATGCCTTGATTTTTTTACATAAAAATGATAAAAATCTTCATAGAAAATGTTTTGAAAGTTCTTCTATCTATGTTTTGGAAAGATCAACGCTCTTTAGAGTAGAGTGAAGTTTATTATCTACATTACATATTTTGTATAAATTTGTAGTAGGTCTTTTAAAATAAGAATTATTTCTATATCTAAGAGTTACAACTAATATTACCCAGTTAACATTATGATTAAAAAGACAAAAGACAATCCAATCTGAATAAAATAAATCGAAGCACAAATATCACCAAGTTGACATTCTTATCAAAAGACAAAGCACAATTGAACGTGAATAAGACAAATGGAAGGCCAAGTGTTTCACAAATCCTCGTTCGTGAATGCATAGATGAGAAATTCATGTTCCAAGTGAAAACAGTTCGTCAGTAAAAAAGATTTAACTTTTGTTTAAAATTGTGGAAATTCAGCCTTCTTATTGCTTCAGGTAGTTTGTTATAAAAAACTGAAAGCCTGTATCTTGTCGTTCTCAACAAATTTCCCGATTTCGTATGATACTGATGTAAATCAGATTGCAAAGCATAATCCGCTCTGTTAATATGTATTTCAAAAAGAGTAAATATAAGCACTTGGAAGTGGCATGATCTGAAACCGAATGAAAAGAGCTCGGCAGTTGTCTCTGTAGCCAGCTAACACATGAATGATCCTTTTTTGGAGAATAAAAATTATATTTGAGTGACTCGAATTGACCCACAAAATGATTCCTTAAGTCAAATGACTATGGAAAAGTCCATAGTAGCTAGACCTAAGAATATCAATACCAACCAAATTCTACGAATCAAGAACGTAGCATTAGATAATTTATTTCTCAATTCATCAACATGGCGCTTCCACTTGAGCTTGTTGTGGTATATACAGTGCGGTCAATAGGTATGGATTAAATTCATTTTTAGCGTTATGTATTTGTTTAAAAAACCTGAAACAGATCGATTTCTATTGTCAATTTGACAATTTACAGTATGAAAATATTACCCCCTTCTTGCATCCTCTCTGAATTATGAGCACCCCCCCAAAAAAATTTAAATAATAAGGGGGGTCGTGTGGCACCTTGTTCGAAAGGGATTTTCATTCTCTGTTCAGCAATATTAAGTTTTTAAATTTGGTGCAATTATAACTGAGAAAATATACTTTACGTAGAATGAAGGAAATAATGTCACTTAAAGTTTAGGAAGTATTTTTCAATTTATTTTACAATTAAATTAAATGTTCGAAATGACCGCCATTCGCTTCTTGACAATAAGCAAGTCGATCTTGGAATTCTCGTAAAACAATGTGTAGGACCTCAGGGGTTATGTTGTTAATTTCTTCCGTCATCCTAACTTTTAAATCTGCAATATTGTCTGATCTATTGAAATATACTTTTGATTTCAAATAACCCCATAAGAAGTAATCGAGAGGAGTCAAATCGGAGGATCTAGGCGGCCATTCAATCGTTCCACGTCTTCCAATCCACCTATTGGGAAAAACTTCGTTCAAATAATCTCTAACAAAACGTTTGTAATGCGGTGGAGCACCGTCTTGTTGATCTATCTATTTGGATCATAAAAATCAAGAAAAAGTCTTTTTAATGTAGGCTATAAAAAGTTCATAAAAAAATCTAGATAAAACTCACCATTAACGGTGCCTTTCAAAATGAGGGCCAATAATTTTGTTGTTAATGATACAATTTTTTTAGGATACTGTGTGTGAGCCTCACACATTCAATGAGGATTTTTTCTGCTCAAATATCTACAGTTTTGTCTATTAACCGTTCCATTTAAATGAAAATTAGCTTCATCAGAAAAAACAATTTTGTTTATGAACTGCAAATCTGCTTCCATTCTGTCCATCATCAGTTCACAGAATTGTTGCCTTTTATCAGGATCATCCTCATTTAACTCCTGAACCAACTGAACTTTATAAGGATGGTATTTTTCTTTATGTAAAGCTCTCAATATCGATGATTTACTTACATCATTGTTCGGCGACAAGTTTTCTACTTGTCATAGGGGGATTTTCCTCAATAGCTAACAGTACATCTAACTTTTTTTCCCCATCCAATTTAAACTGTAGACTGTGAGACGTGTTGACCAGGGTATTTATTATTAAACATTCCAAAAACTCCGTTTTGAGTTCTTATTTTATTACCGCATCCAATCATAATTGAAATGTCCACTCTTTTAGTTTCGGATAAATGAGCCATAGTTAAATCAAATACACACACAAATATTTTTCAATACACTGACGTGTGACAGTAACTTTTAAATATCAAAATATCAGTAGTCTACTAGATTAACATTATATTATTTATGTGGGTTTTGTGAATAATTTTTTGGTGTCTTGAACGACTTTCTGCTGACGTTTACCAAAACAGATAAGAAAATACCTAATTATTTCTTATTGGGTTATTTAAAATCAAACGTATATTTCAATAGACCAGACAGACAATATTGCAGATTCAAAAGTTAGGATAACTGAAGAAATCAACAACATAACCCCTGAGGTCCTACAAAATGTACGAGAATTCCAAGATCGACTTGCTTATTGTCAAGAAGTGAATGGCGGTCATTTCGAACATTTAACTTCATTGTAAAATTAATTGAAATTGAACTTTATGTGACATTATAAGTTTCATTCTACGTAATGTATCAAAGTTTTACATTGTCAAAATAAATTTTCTCAGTTATGATTGCACCAATTTTAAAAAACTTAATACTGCTGAACAGAGAATAAAAATCCCTTTCGAACAAGGTGCTCATAATTCAGAGGGGTTCAAGAAGGGGGTAATATTTTCATACTGTAAATTGTCAAATTAACAATAGAAATCGACTTGTTTCAGGTTTTTTAAACAAATACATAATAACCCTAAAAATGAATTTATTCCATACCTATGGACTATGCACTGTATATATGAAGTAAAAAATTGCGTCTGTGAAAAATACATGAAAAGAAAAATCAAATTGTGGCATATCAGAAGAATTAGACAAATTTTTGAAATAATAAAAAAAACATGCCCAAGAGGGATTCGAACCCACGACCTCTAAATCTCTAGTCATATGCTCTACCAACTGAGAATGTAATGTTAGTGCTAGGAAGGTAGAAAAGATCTCGAGTATTCATCAGTGCGGCCATCAAGACCAATTAACCTTTCACCCTAACATCACCATCGAGGTTCAGGAAGTCGATCTCCTAACACTGACGAAATTTTGCCAAATATAATAAGAAGTGGAAAATTCCGTCTGTGAGAAAAAACCCGCTTGAGAATGATTTTTTTTTCTTCAATTTAATAATTTGTCTGATTTTTCTGATATGCCACAGGTTTTCCTTTTTATATATATATATATATATATATATATATATATATATATATATATATATATATATATATATCTGTTAGAGTTGCATTGAAAGATATAATGATATTCTGGTTTTTCTCAGAATTGAGCAGAAGCTTTTTAGAGCCGAACCATTCACCTGCTAATTCAAAAGTGTGTTTGGCGGATTCAATTAGTTCTTCCATATCACTATTACGATCGATTAAAGTTGTGTCATCGGCAAAAAGAATACTGTTTTTGGGCGAAATATGATAAAAGCGGAAATGTATGTATACAATGCCTAGAGTTGGTCCCAAGACAGAGCCTTGAGGCACCCCATGTATGAGTTCTTCCAAATTTGATTCAACACCGTTAGTCAAAACACACTGTGGTCTACCACATGAATAGGATTCAAAAAAATCTAGATTAAGCACACGAATCCCATAATAAAACAGCTTTCTGGGGTTGTAGAGCGTTAGAAACGAATGTTCCCCCAATTCTAAGCCTACAACTACACTAGAGATGACTTTTCTACAGTCAATAGTTTTAGTTGTTGATCGATTCTACTTGAATCCAAATTGTCCAGGACAAAGCAGAGAGTTTGCTTCTAGTTATGAAATTATAATCCTTTTTTAACTAGATAACGCAATTTCGGGTGACTTCAGCTCACTTTGGAATTTTAAAGAATCTCTACGATGAATTTGGAAAAATAAATTGGTATTATCACCCACCAATTGAAGGTGGCTTTGACCCATGGGCCTATATGTTGCGTGATTTTCTCTTTCAGTAAGAGGAGCAATGTGGTTCATGCACGATGCATAGTAGCACGTCAATTTCTGGATGCAACTTATGGCCACCCAGGTCACCGGATTTAAATCCCTTAGATTTCTTCCTTTGGGGACATTTGAAGTCCTAGGTTTATAAAACTCCAGTCAACACTGAAGAAGAATTAATCCAATGGATACGGGATTCATGTGATCAGATAAGACATACGCCGGAAATATCTCAACGTGTTCGGCAATCGATGTTAAGACGAGGTAATGCTTGAAGGAGGACATTTTTAGCAACTATTTTAAGTTTTGTGTTACTTATTGTTAAATCTCTTCTTACTGAAAAAAATTGCGTACCATTTGTTTAAGTGTGGTTTTAATAAAGGTTTCTTCTTGTTTCATGTTTTTTTTAATTTCCGGCCTTACCACAAAACAATAAAGTGATTTTTATTTTTTTTCTCAAAAACAAAGCAAAATACGAAAAAATGCTGAAAATGACAAAGTTGTAGTTTTAGTAGCTTAATGCGAAAACAATACAAAATTGCAAAAAAAAATCAGTGGCGCACTTTTTTTTGTCAAAAATATTGGTTAAGTTGCCTCCCGGGACGCCACTGGACATTATATTTTCAATCTAGTCAGTGTTAAATCAGCCCCCTGCTACCCCAAATAACACTGCCAAATTTTTACAAAAGCGGCTGAAGGATTATTAAGATATTCAGGAAAAAACGATTTCTTTTGAAAATGTTGGCACCCTGCATCTTGAAAACGAAGCATTACCGGACCTATGTCTATATGAGGTTTTCGTCTAAGAATCACTCGAAGAATCATCCCTTCAAATTTGGCCACATACTTACATAACACCCTGTATATATTATTTCTGGAGTATGGATATTCCTTGAGCATTAATGAAGTCAATAAAGTAGGTCCATGAAATAACTTCATAACTGGTTTGGGTATGTAAGAAACCAAAATACGACCTTTGTACTTTTTTCCAAATTATATTTCTGTTGATCATAACAGAATCTAGAAAAAATACAGTTCACCCAATATTAATTATTTGTTGTGACAAAATCTTTTTTGTTTTATAGTGTTTAGGTAAGCTAGTAAAGGCACCAGATCATAACCATAAGTACCATATGAGCCGTTAATACATCTTGAAGATTTTGAAAATGAAAATTATTTGATATTAGGTATATGATACAAATATTGACGAATTGTTGGAGGTACTAAAAGGAATAATAAGTAAAAAAGCAGCTGTCTTTGATGGCATTTCCATGAACATTTTCGAAAACCTCCCAGGAGTTGCGCTCAATACATTAGTCTCACTAATAAATCTATGGTTTCGTGATGGTATATTTCCGTCTTTTCTTAAAATAACCATAGTAATCCCATTGCACAAAGGCAGTAATCTAGACGATCCCTCAAATATTAGACCAATATCCCACATACGGACCCTTGCAAAAATAATTGAAAAACTCGTCAAAAAAAGTCTCAGTGAATTCCTTAGCACACACAACATCATTCACGCAAATCAATTTGGATTTCAAAATAGAAAGAACACGCATGATGCAATTTTTTCCATTCTGCGTGAGCTTTACTCTGATATAAATGAAGGAGATATTGCCGCGGCAGTGTTTTTGACCTTACGAAAGCTTTCGACGCGTGGATCACGAATACTTCTACGGAAGCTTCGCCATTATGGATGTAGAGGAGTAACTTTGAATTGGTTTGAGTCATACCTCACAGGGCGTAGTCAAATAGAAAGACTAATGAAATTTCAAGGACCACTGAGATAGATTCGGGAGTGCCACAAGGATCGGTTCTAGGACCAATTCTGTTTTTATTATACGTTAATGATCTATCCTCTCTTAACATTTTTGGTGAACTAACATTATTTGCAGTCGATACTACTATTTTGTGGAGGGGTAAGACCGTTCAAGATCTAAACGAAAAAATATATCGAGATATAAAAATTGTCAAGTCCTGGTGTGATTCAAACCTTTTATTATTTAATATCACAAAAACGAATATAATCTCCTTTAGATGTACTCTTCTAGATGTAACCTTAGGAAATGATATCATTGAGAATAAGGATTGTATCAGATTTCTGGGTTTGAATATAGATAAGAAACTGAAGTTCGATACACACATAAAACAATTGAGAAAAAAAAATCTGCCGGATGCTATGCAGTTAGAGTAATTTCTAGAGAGCTTGGAGTATCTACTGCTAAAACTGCATATTATGCTTTGATTGAATCTCATTTGAGTTATGGTATACCCTTCTAGGGTAGCATACATTTACTTGACTCGGTCCTCAAAATACAAAAAAGAGCAATTAGAAATATTTGTGAAATTGGACCACGTGATTAATGCAGATAACATTTCATAGATAAGAAGATACTGACCGTCATTGCTCTTTTCATCTTGGAAACCGTTTGCCGTGTAAGGAAACATATTCTGAAATTTGAAATCATTTCATCTCATTATTCCACACGACAAAGCTCTAAAAATAATTTGTAATTACCCCTACCTTCGTCCTCTAATCAAAGATTCATTTATTTATAACGTAGTTAAGATGTATAATCATTTGCCAATCGAGGTCAAAGATTCTAATGTAGAAATAGAGTGTTTTAGGAAAAATATAAAAAGACTACTGAGTACAAGATATTTCACAAGAATTTTTTGACGATAATCTGACAATAGAATATATATATTTTACTTACTTATTTATTTTATAAACGTGCATTTCTGTGTATTTTCGGCCAATATTTTATATAATATTTTATTTATACATGTATTTGAAGCTTTGTCAAAAATATTTTATCTTTGGACAATAAAGTATATTTAATATTATTATTATTATTACTCCATACTCAATACATTTGAAATAACTGAAATTGTCTTTTAACTGAAACACATTGTTCACAATTTAGAGCCTCATTTTCCAACTATTGCCATGCTTATCACTTAGAATGAAACGTTCACCACTCCTTCAACTGTTTCGTATACGAACTGAAGTTCAATTTATCTTTCGATTATTTCGATGTCTAATACGTAGCAAATACCTAATAACCTTTCATGAGGGCTTTGTCACCAACTACTAGTTGGTGGATGGATGAAGGAGGGCTGAGTCCCATGAACAACCCCGCCAACTGGATCTTTTAAACAAACATCGAGGGTTACTTCCCTTTCAAGACTACTACGGTGCTAATACAGGCGGTCATGAAAATTACGGAGCAACTATCACTTCGTAGGTATACTTCCTGGATGTCTGGGATATGTACCGGCTGTCCCTTTCCACGAGTCTTCAAAGAGCTAAATTATTTTTTTCTAGGTAGATGGGTTCGATAATCGTATACGCGACGGATGCATGAAGTTTGATATTTGAATTCAAATACTTTTATTTCTTCATTTATTACCCAAAGTTATGTGAGTTACATTTAAGGTACCTAGTCAATGAAATATAATGTAAGCAGGTATTGTTATAACAAACACTAACAAGTTAATTACAATTACAAAGAACATTCTACTCCTACGTATTCCCTATATTCCGAACATTTCGAATCGACCTTCGACCAATGTCCAACTCCCTGGTTAAATAACTCGTGGGATTTTCTATGACACTCAATGGAACATTTAGTTGATTTTCTTCAGTGAGAAGTGTTTTAGTTCTTTCACTTTTTGCGTAACAGTTCAATTGAAACGGTCTATCAAGCGCAATATATATATATATATATATATATATATATATATATATATATATATATATATATATATTCTTCAATTTCTCGGAACAAAGGTCTGATTCAGTCAATTCATATAATTTCTCTTAACGACCTTTCGACATGGCATTAACAATAGAAATGATATCAAAAACTCAAGCCAGATTTATAACAACCTTTTTTAACTTTGTTTATAGTAATAATAATGAAAACTGATCTTCGCATGCTGCCGAAAAAATACAGTCCGGCTCATATACTTCAACTCAATATAAACAATCCGTCGTAGGTACTTACTTCTTTCTTTGGGGGTACGTGAAAGAAAGGGCTTTTAGAGATCGTCCATTAACTGCAGATAATATGAAAAAGAGGATCATGGAAGCCTTCCGTTCAACTAATGGAGCAATGCTTGCTAGAGTGAATTTTTTGTCAACATTCAAAAATTCAATATGGCGGACAAGTTTTGTGATTATGGTCCGATTCGATTCAAAATTGGTATGTGGGGGTCGGAGATTAGGAATTTTATGTCAAAATTCATAAATTCAAGATGGCGGCTACAAAATGGCAGAGGAGTTTTGTGATTGTAGTCCGATTCTATTCAAAATTTGTATGTGGGGGTTTTCGGTGTCGGAGATTATGAACCTTTTGTCAAAATTTATGAAATTGAAATGTCGCCTATTGGAAATTTTGTTAGAGAAAAAAAAACAAAATGGGCTTTAAGATGGCGGAGAGAATTAGGTTATGGTCCGATTCGATTCAAAATTGGTATGTGGGGGTTTCAGGGATTGTGCATTTTTCATCAAAATTCAAAATTTTGGATTAAAATGGCGGCTCCAAGATGGCCGATGATCTCTGTATTTATGGTCCGATTCTATTCAAAATTGGTATGTGGGGGTTTCAGGGATCGGATCACAAATTCAAGATGACGGACGAGTTTTATAATTATGACCCGATTCGATCCAAAGTTGGTATGTCGGGGTTTGTGGGGGTCGGAGATTATGAATTTAGTCGAAAATTATTGATTTTTAGTTGAGATTCATAAATTAAAGATGGCAACTATATGATGGCGGATGAGTTGATTTTAAGATGGTCCCCTCATTGAAGGACTAGATAGCTCAAAACTTACAGGAAAAAAAGGCCTAATAATAACGATGCTTTAAAAAAATGCATATACAGGGTGTTAGTGAATAAGTTTGACAAACAGCAGGGGGTAATACAGCATGGAAAAATAATGACAGTTTGGGATATAACTTTTGTCCGCAAATGCTTCGTTTTCCGAGATACGGGGTGTTAAAGTTTTTCTTAAAAACCGACTATTTATTTATTGCTATGAAACCGGTCGAGATATGCAAATTAAATTTGGTGAGTTTTGAAACGTAGTTATTGCGCATTTTTTGACCTGCAAATAGGAATTTTATGTTCATCATTGGCGCGCATACGGGTAATGATCTGAAATTTTTAGAGAAAAACATGGTTCGCCACTGAGATATCTCAAATTAAAAATCATTTTTGGATTCCTTGTTCAACTCGTTCAATTTGTGACAACATTCTGTTGAATACGAATACTTCAACGAAATGACAAATTAGCGTTTCTTCATTTTCAAGCTTTTAGTTTGGTATAACATTAATGATAATAATTAATTTTTCTTTTATCGAAAATAATGGAAAATTATACAAATGCGGAAATGTCAGATATGTATCTTGTCTATGGTCAAAGTAATGGAAATGGTCAGCATGCTGGACGATTGTATGCTGAGTTGTATCCAGGACGTAGGGTACCCCATCACACAATATTTGCTCGTCTTCACCAACGTTTGCGCGAAAATGGTACATTTAAGAAACAAATAGCTGACTGCGGGCGCCCTCGAGAAGTACGAACTGTGCAACTAGAAGAAGCAGTTCTGGATTCAATTGCGGAGTCACCTAAAGAGTACCTAGAGACTTTTTTCTGCGCCTAGTTTTTTGCCATTGGATTCTTCATCAAATCGCTCAAATTCCTAATTTCTCTGGACTAGGAAAATCCACATGTAATCTTTAAAGCTCATATTCAGCATCAGTTTTCAGTAAATGTATGGCTTGGGGTACTTGATGATCATTTAATCGGTCCAAATTTCATCCCACAACGACTAACAGGCGACTCTTACCTTTATTTCCTACAGGAAGGGTTACCTGTTCTTCTTGAAGAAATTCCTCTACAGCTGAGACATGCCTGATGGTGCATTAGTCCATTTTAGCATTATTGTACGTAATCACTTAGGTACAGTATATCCAAATTGTTGGATAGGCAGGGGAGGTACGGAGCATTGGCCTGCTCGATCTCCGGATTTAAATCCTCTAGATTTTTGCCTTTGGGGGTTTTCTTCAGTCATTTGTTTATTCCAATCCCGTCTAAAATGTTGAAGACCTGAGGAATCGAATTATAGCCGGCTGTGAGACAATAAGAAATACACCAGGAATATTTGCGCGAATACGACAATCGATGAGGCGAAGAGTTGAATCTTGTATCACGTCTGAGGAAGGCCATTTTGAACATTTGTTGTAGCTTTGCGCCTAGGTATTTATTAGTGTTATTTTCTGTTATTGTTCTGGTTTAACGTTATTGTATCAGATAGTTCTTGATAATGTATTAAAGAAATGAAAAATACGCGTTATGATGTTTTATTTTTTTGCATAAAAACGGCGCCACATACGAAAAAAAGGCAAATGAGATTTTTTGTCACAAATTGAACGAGAAATTCAAAATTATTTTTTTATTTGAAATTTCTTGGTGGCGAACCATTTTTTTCTTTAAAAAAATTGAGATCATTACTCGTATGCGCGCCAATGATGAACATAAAATTCTTAATTGCATGTCAAAAAATGCACAATAACTACCCCTTGAAACTCATCAAATTTCATTTGCATATCTCGACCGGTTTCAGAGCCATAAATAAATAGTCAGTTTTTAAGAAAAACTTTAACACCCCGTATCTCGAACGAAGAATTTGCGGACAAAAGATATATAGCAAACTGTCATTATTTTTTCATGCAGAATTAAGGCGTACTTAAGTACTAAAAAGCACAAATAAAATAATTAATAAAAACACTTTTTAAAGACAAGCTTTCATTCAAATGCACTAAAAAGTAAAAATAATTGCTTTCGATGTGTGACGTAAGTTATTCCGTGACTTATAGATTCAAAAGCTTGTCGCGCAAAGTTCGAACACAAAAGCGGCAAGCTTTTGAATCTATAACTCACGGAATAACCTACGTCACACATCCAAAGCAATAATATTTCACTTTTTAGTGCGTTTGAATAAAAGTTTTTTATTAATTATTTTTACATTGTTTCCTGTTATCAATTTTCCCGTTCTTGTGAAGATTACTGGAATTGTTTCTCTTGGCACTACGTGAAGACCTTGTACAAGCTATTGACAAATGCATGTTGTTATTCATTAATCAATTTTGAAATTGTAATTTTTTTTTTGCAGAATAGTAAATGAAATTTATTCAGCATCATACAGATTGGTTACATAATAAAAATGTTTACATAAAATCTGAATAAATTGAAATTACCACAGAAGGAGGGAAATCTCCTTGTACGTGGTTCAATACAGAGTGTTACAAAATATATCTTAATATAAAATCTTATATATAGTTTCAGTCATATGTCATGCCATATACACTTATATATACATATAGACACGCATACATACATATTTACAGATCACATTAGAGTTATTAATAATAAAAGGAATATACACAGTAGGTAATACAATAAAAATAAAAAATAATTAAAAACGCAGTGGAAGGCCTTTTTTTTATTTCTTTTTTATTTGTTGTCAATCAGTTTATGAATCGACAGACGATGCATTTTAGTTATGTGGTCATGGACAATTTTTTTTTGTTTATGAATTGAATTGAATTTTTGTATTTCTTGGGGTAAACTATTGAATGTTTACTTTATACATTTCGAAATACAATTTACATTATCATAGAGTTTCCATATTATTTTCTCTGTGATGTACTCCTGTTGCTATGACAATTTCATTTTGTTGAAAGATATTCTTTTCAGAATTATAAAGCCTAAGGAATCGACTGGAATATATGATTTTTTCTGTCAAGTCGATAGCTTGGATAGTCACTGTGGTTAGAAACTGTTTAACATATATGACTTTTATTTTTTGTATAAGCTAATATATATTTTTAAAGCGATTCAAATTTGAAAACCTTCTATTCGGTGTCAATATTATCCATGAAGATTCCGCGCAAGAAATTATTTTAGAGGTAGTTAAACTTTTTTTTCAGGCAGAGTTTGTTTCTTTATATGTTTGTGCAATCAAAGGCAGTTATGTAGCCTATTACATCATATTGTTACGGGAATGGGGTCCGTGACTATCAAAAAAATACTCAACTAATTAATACCTGTTCATTCCATTTCACTAAAGGCAACACAATAAATCAATTACAGTTTACAACTAAAATATTTCCACGACATTGTTTCTGACTCACATACGATTCTTCACGAGTGAATACAATGTATGTACTCCCCTCCCACAGGTTAGGCTCACTCTCATATAGGTCATTAAGGACGAGAATATTCGTAACGGTCGTTCGTCGACCTTTCTCGAGGTTGCTAGATTGATCCTGATTATTCCAGACAGTTTTCTTGGAATTCGCAATTATTTGGTTGGAAAATCAGGAGACATTCTTGAAATTGACTGGACGTGAGCAACAGGCAGTGGAGTGGTGGATACACTAGGCCGGAATAGTTCCACCGGAAACTTCCGTACCTTCGTTATTCAACTTTTTTGTTTAAATCCTTTATTCACCCTAAAAAAATTACAAGTATTTATATAAGGGCACTCTGCCGCTGTCTTTTTCTACAATATTTTTATACAGGAGTGAAAATACCTACAACAAAAAATGACATACAAAATTATACAAAACATATACATACATACATGCTATACACAAATACACAAGTCAATTTTACATATTTAAAAATATGCACCATGAATAGTTATGACAAATGAATACATAGTGCTCAATTGAAGCTCAGATCTCCATTTTTTATTGTTTTTTTACTTTTGATTTGAATTTTTTTCATTGATCTTAAAATTGCCTGGAAGATTATTATAATGTTTTACACCCTAATAATAGATGGAGCACCTGCCTTGTCGTGTTTGGAAATTAGGTATAGAGATTTTTGTTTGATTTCGAGTAAAATGTCCATGTATTTCATTCCTGTGAACAAGGTTTATGTTTGAGTGACTGGTATTATTTAAAACTTGGTGAATAAATATCATATTTTGTAAGAAATTTATGTCCCTATTAGAAAATACTTTGAAGTTTTTATATAGATCAGCTGTGGGATGTCTTCCGTCAAGCGAATATACATTTCTGATTGCCTTATTTTGGAGGATTCCTAGTGATTTCAGATTGTGTTTAACAGAAGTTGCCCATATTATGTTCAAGTACTGTAGATGAGAATGTTATATTAAGGCTTTTTTTTTAAATAAGATAATTCAGTCGCCTCAATATTCCAACTGGTGCAGATATTTTCTTTTTGATTTTATCAATGTGTTCACTCCAGCTTAATTCTTCATCTACTATCAGTCCAAGAAATTCAACTTTATTAGATTGTTTTAAATATCCATTAATCAGATAAAAACATTCCATTGCCAGGTTTCTTTCTTTTACCAATAGAAAGGACGATTTTTTTACATTCAGTGTCAGTTTATGACTGCATAGCCATGATTTAATTTTTTTCATATCTTCAAGAATATGTCTGTATATAGTCTCAGTTGATTCTGCAGTGTATAGAACTATGGTATCGTCAGCATACAGTTTGATGTTGCCTTTCAATTTCAGGGTAGTTAACGAATTAACATAGATAGAACAATATATTGCTGTTTTCGTTCACTGAGATAACACCAGAACCATCTGAAAGTGATACCGTTTTCAATTTTTCTAGTATAATGGAGTAATTCACTGTGTCAAAGGCTTTTGCAAAGATCAAGTGACACGAATCCACATTTACCGCCCCTATCATAAGAAGACTGAATTTAAGAGATCAAGTCAACAGTGAAGAACTCGTGTCACTCGATTCACGGCAGCCATATTGACACCTCGACAAAACATTTATCCAATTCAGATGTGAGACAAGTATATAATTGACAGTTCTTTCAAACATTTTGGATAGTATTGGGAGATAGATATAGGCCGATAATTTTCTGGCTGCTCACTGTCGCCATCTTTGAAAAGGGGTTTTACATTAGCAATTTTTATACCTTTTGGCACTTCTCCCAGTTTCAAGGATTGATTCAGCACTTCGCACAACACAGGCACTAACTCTCTCATGCAACTTTTTATGGTAGTAATATCGATGTTAGCCCATCCTGGCATTAATATAGATGATTTATTATTTATTTACATTTTGACAAATTCATGTGCAGTTTACTGCAATTATTGGTATATAATATTGTCAACAATCCATTCCTTCAAAGGGTTGTAGTGAATGGATTTTTTATTCGAGTTTGTTCAATTTGATTGGTCGCATCAGATAAATATATGAAGAAAATGCCTCGTCTACCTGAGTGATGCATTACAGTATCCTTGACCCAGAAAGGATATATGCAGTGTTCAACAAACAAAACCAACTGAGAGCAGACAACAAAAGAGTACTTACTCAAACTTATACGTAAGTACATCTCGAGTACTTCTCCAGACTGGCTAATGAACCGAGCAAACATAAATGCAAGCGAAAAGATTCTCATTCGCAAAAAATATTCAATTTAGTCCACATCGGGCAAATATTGAAATAATCACATCACAAATCCGTTTTTAAATGCAAGCGTTATTAAAAATTCGCCTCGAACCCTCAGGCTTGTTGATTGAGTAAAGTTTATATTATGAATTTTACTGCTCTTTCATCACTGCGGGCCAGGATTTTTTCAAATACTCTGTACACATTGCTTAATACATTGTTGACTTTTAGTTTTGAGCCGATATAACCGAAATTAAATATAAAGTAAATTCAAACAGTTTAATTTCCGCGATTTTGCGGACTTCGCTGAAATTCGCAAATCTAATTAATGTAGAATACGTAATGACGGTCGTATTTTTGTGAAAGTTGAAGGTTTCCTTTTTTCATCTACATCATTCATATAGCTATTGCAGGTTCGTTCAGGATACCATATTTCTGCTTCTTTTATGAACTATGTTCATTTGAAAACCATCATCGTTTTTTCTTCAAGTATGAAAGATTCTCCGTGTTTGGGCAAAACACTCATTTTGGCAAACAGAGATTCAATATTTGTTCGTCAATATGACAATACTTGACTATCTTTCCATTTCTCGGTTTTATTTAACAACATTCCGACACACGTCGACTTTTGTGTTTAGGGATTTTTTTGGGCCCTTAGATAGATAGATCTTTATTCAATTAGGAATCCTGATATACATATGAGAAATATAGCATAGTACTGCAATACATCTAAAAGATTCATTATTATTCATCACCGATAAGATTAAGCGGTCGACCGACCTCATGCAGAGACAAACTCGATACAATGATATTTTCACCCAAGATAATATCTGTAATTGGCGGCCTGTCCTGATTATTTTAAGAAAATTAGTTTATAACATAATCCAAAATTAATATAAAAAGGTTAAAAATCAATCAAATTAGTCATAACTATCAAATTGCATGGACAAATTTTAATTCGCATATGAATGTGTAATATACGATATTAACTACGTATTTTTGAATCAGTACCTGGATCCTTAGACCCTTTTCTATGCCATATCACACCACGAACAATAGGCCATTATTAGATTATGGGATTAGATTTATAATGAGTCTCTTAGATCTGTGGCAAGCGTATAATATTAAATGCCAATACTTATAGATGCATATACGCATAGAAAAAAGTCATTTAGTATGAATCGAGTATAGTAAAAATCGAAGCACATAAGTAGTACTTATATAATATCCTGACTTGAGTAACACTACTAAATATAACAACCATGTTTAAGAAAAAAAAATACATGACAAACCACTTTAAAAATGTTTTGTTTTCAAAATAATCCTCACTACACGATTTTATTGAGACTGAACAGGTATACAATTGATGCACAGTAATCACAATGTGGCTGAATTATTGAATTATTCACTGTGATTTAAGACTCAGTTGACAAATGTTGAGATATTCGGGCGAAAAAAAAAAGAGTTTTTTGGATTTATCTTATAGATAGATATAATCGAGGAGAAAACCCAACTGGACGAGGAACACAATGCAAGTGTAGTAGAGAAAATGAGAGATACTACTAATCTTAATAAAGAAACTAATGTAGCTAATGTGCCTACTATAAGTTCTTTAAGTTATAATTCAATAGCAAACTCGAATACATTAACAAGTAGTGCACCAGGCCCAAAAAATACTAATTTTTACAACTGTGTATTCCACTGCAATTCATGCAATTTCTAGATTGTATTTAATTTGTTAATTTTTATATAATTTATATATGTAGGTAGGTTCATATGTATGTAAATTTAAATAAAATTTCAAACTTAGCACATACCTTTTTTTTTTACTCCGGAAATATTCTACCGAGTTACACTCCTGCATCAAAATAAACCTGATAATTTTCCATTCAAGCATGTTATCAGTAAAAAACTGCATTCGGTTATTTTCATATTTTGTTAAAAGGGCCCTATTCCTTCGGACTCGGGGTCTTATGCAGTTTTTAGACAACATGCTTTCATGGAAAATTATTGGTAATTTTGATTTTGTGTAATTACTTCCGAAAATTTTCTACCTACAAAATTGCCGCGGGAATTCTTTGAGGTATTTTGTTTTTATTGTCTGACAACGTATATTACGTGAGTTACACAAGCTTTTATTTAGTTTCACTTGTTAGTTCGTTCGTTAGTGTCAAATCTTGCAAGTGAATTTTGACAAACTTCTAATCGTCCGATTGATTTGAAATTTGGCAGATAATCATAATTCCGCTGATAATGCATTATAGAGTTTTTCTTAGAGAAAAAATAATAGTTTAAAAACTAAAGAACACGCTTTAATAGAAAACTAAACTAAAAAGTAGAAAATAATTTTAAATGAGTTTGAAATAAGAATACAGTGATTAGCAACAAATTTATTTCATCGTAAAAAAGCGTGGGGTGCTTAATGTCAATTGTTGTTAATATTTCATGGACATATATTGATAAAAGTAGAATCATTATGAAAATATCTTAAAAAGCTCCCTACGCTTTTTTACGATGAAATAAATTTGTTGTTAATCACTGTATTCTTATTTCAAACTCATTTAAAAATATTTTCTACTCTTTAGTTTAGTTTTTATTAAAGCGTGTTCTTTAGTTTTCAAATTATTATTTATTTTCAACTTTTTAGTTTTGTTTTCTATTAAAGCATGGTTTTTAGTTTTTTAAACTATTATTATTATTATTTAATTTTTTTAACTATTATTCTCCAATTTTGAACAGAATCGGACCATAATCACAAAACTCGTCCACCATTTTGGAGCCGCCATCTTGAATCCTTCAATTTTGACGAAATAATCATAATCTCCGACCCCAAAAACCGCCACATACCAATTTTGAATAGAATTGGACCATAATTACAAAACTCGTCCGCCATTTTGGAGCCGCCATCTTGGAGTTTTCCAATTTTTACAAAAGAATCATGATATTGGACCCCAAAAACCGCCACATACCAATTTTGAATAGAATCGTACCATAATCACAAAACTCGTCTACCATTTTGGATCCGCCTTCTTGAATTTTTCAGTTTTGACAAAAGAATCATAATCTCTGACCACGAAAACCCTCAGATACCAATTTTGAAGCGAATCGGACCATAATCACAAAACTCGTACGCCATATTGGAGCCGCCATTCAAAAATTTCTTAATGCATTGTCACCGGAATTATGTACACCTGCCAAATTTCAAATCATTCGTACGTCTGGAAGTGGGTCAAGATCGCGCACAAAGGAGTCGGTTACAAACATACGGTTACAAACAAACATACAAGCGTGTAAAACACAAAATGGAGGCTCTAAGATGGCGAAGGAGATTTGTAATTATGGTCCGATTTGATTCAAAATTGGTATGTGTGGGTTTTCGGGGTCACATAATATGAATTTCTTGTCAAAATTCACAAATTCAAGATGGCGGACGAGTTTTGCGATTATGGTCCTATTCGAATCAAAATTGGTATGTGGGGGTGTTTGGGGTCGGAGATTATGAAATTTCTGTCAAAATCCATAAATTCAGGATGGGGGCCCCAAAATGGAGGACGAGTCTTATTCGATTCAAAATTGGTATGCGGGGTTTTCGGGGTCGGAGATTATGAATCTTTTGTCAACATTTTTAAATTCAAGATGACGGCTCCAAGATGAAGGAGGACATTTCTGATTATGGTCATATTTCGTTCAAAAGTGGAATGTGGGGGTTTTCAAGTTCGGATATTATGAATGTTTTGTCAAAATCTATCAATTCAAGTTGGCAGCTCCAAAATGGCGAACGAGTTTTGTAATTATGGTCAGATTCTAATCAAAATTGGTGTAGGAGTTTTTGGGGTCGGAGATCATGATTTCTTCCAGCTCAAAACTTACGGGGAAGAGAACTTGTAATAACGATGCTACATTAGAAAAGAACAGATTATGGCTAACCAACTGAAAAGCAAAAATAAAATAACTAATATAAAACTTTTTATTTAAGCCGTGTACTGAAACGTATAAAATAAATTTAAGTCATCGCTGACAATCATTTGATTATTTTTTGTTGAATTATTTGGTTTCAAAAAGCTTGTCGCGCGAATTGTAATAAAATTAATATTTCGACAAGTTGTTACTCACCAACCATTCATTGTCCAATGAAATTAATTGGTATCTACTTTCATGAATACTTTGTTAAAATCAAATGCTTCGACAAGTCCTCACTTACCAGCTTTTTAAAACCAAATAATTCAACAAAAAATAATCAAATCATTGTCGGCGATAATTTAAATTTATTTTATACGTTTTAGTACACGGCTTAAATAAAAGCTTGTCTTTGAAAAGTTTTTTTACTAGTTATTTTTTTAATTTGACGTTTGTCATCAATTCGCATGAAAAGTGAAGAATGAATCAAAAACGGTTTAGTACATCGTATAATTTTTGCGAGGAAATGTGCTCATGATTGTAACAAAAAATAATCTATAGAATACCACACGAGAGTTCGATAAAGTAGAAAATAATTATCCAAATTTTTCCTCAAATTTGCATCAAGTTTTCTAAAATCTATGAAATTATTTCCACTTCATCCTCACTCTCTTGTTATTTTACAACTGATAAAACCACAGTCTAATCGATATTGTTTTGCAATAAAACTACACTAAGGTCCTGTCAAAATTATATGTCAATTCCTATATAGAGAAACAGGAAATTCAAAATTGATTAAATAAGGGATTCTCAACTCACTATTACAGCGATTTGATATTTTAATTGAAATACAACCTTTTTCAGCATGTTAAAAGCCTCCGGTTGTCAAGTAAGGCAATTCATTCCGTTATTTTCATAATATCAACAACAGTTCTCGTGGAGTAGTGGTTAGCGTGTCAGTCTCTCATCCGGTAGGCTCGGAATGGGAATTTACCAATTCAAGGAGCTTTTTTTTTAATCGGTTTCAGATACAAACATATTTGAATTGATAGTGAAAAATTTATATATATTTTAGGTTTTGTACACATTTCCGTAAAATTATGTGTCATTAAATAAACAAAAATGTCCGTCATTGGGTCTCGAACTCCCCAATATCTTGGAAATGAGTACCGAGGAGATAGATAATGCAGGTAGATCGCTACTAACAAACTCTCTGTATATGAAAATCACCTTCGACAATGAAGCATAAAAATCGATATGTTGTGACATGATTTTCAAATTTCTATTACACAATGTCAGTGATACGAGGGCAAAGAATATCCCGCTAATGCAGTGCGTTCGCTCTGAAATTATCTCTCTACCGGTTCGGCGGTCTCTCTCTGACACGTCGCGACGGGCGTAAGCAAGAAGGTCGGATTGATGGTGGCGCGGGGGAAAATGCGAAATTCTCCTCTCGCGAGTGAAATGTGTTTGCTTTTCTGTCCTATGTACACATCCTTTGTCCGGACTCACCGATATCGTATTTACTAGACATCTGCTCTCTCTCTGTACGCTGGTGCACGTCGGGTGCGGATCAGGAATGATGGGTTCTGATGGGGAAACGCTGAGCTCGTTGAAAGAATATACGTTTTTTGTATTCTTCTTGCTTTTGAATCAGATGATAGAGCATCAACCTATATTGCCAATGTTGAGAACCTAAGCAAGAATGCGTATAAAATTCCGAAAATTATGATTTTTAATCACATAATCTTATAGGGTTGGATCAAGAGAAGAGTTCTTGTCATGTTTGCCGAGGAAAAAAAATGGAAAACACCATTTTTGGTCACGTAAATTTTCTTCGCACCGATTTTCGAAGAAATTAAAAAATTCTGTACAATTATTACCGCTAGGAGATCTATATAGGCACACCACTACGTAGTGTTTTCCGTTATACAGTGACCGGCAGAAAGTACGCATCATATGGGAAATTCTTTTATTAATAAATTTTGACGAATATCGATATGTGCAATCGCTTCTGCATCAAAAGCAACCCCAAAAGGCGTTGTACAGTGCCGTTCGTCTTTTCGTGTTTGGCGGGAAATTTAAAAAATTTAAAAATTATGTCTCAAAACACACTTATTTGGGAAAATATTGAAAAATGTTATTTGGAAAAGTTGTTTGGAACGACATTTTATAGCTATGTATAGGTTTGGAAAAAAATCTGAGATGAAAAAATAAAAATAAATTTTTGCCATAAAAAAATTTCAATTTGTAAAAATACATTTCTGACAAAGAAACTCATTAGTAAAGCCCAAGAGTAATATTTTGAATAATATTTTGTAAAGATTCACCAGCTACTTCTATTTTATTCGAAGAAAATTTTAAATCTGTGGATTTGCCATGTGTTCAGCTGCTTCATAAGAGGTCACAGAAATATCTTCAGGACATTGTAATCCCGATACTGTTTATTATTGACAAAGAACCATGTATCTACAGAATTTTAATATGAATTTTTTATTAGAACAAAAAATGTATTCAATTTTTTACATAATTACATTTTATAATAAAATTAGAAGCTGAAATAATTATAAACCAAACAATTTAATACTCAAAGTTTGTTCAATTTATTTTTTGTTTGAATAAAAAATTCAATTTGAAATTATGTAGATACAAGGACCTTTATTAATAATGAACAGTATCGGGATTATAATGTCCTGGAGATATTTCAGTGACCTCTTATGAAGCAGCTGAATACATGGCAAATCCATAGATTTCAATTTTTTTCCGAATAAAATAGAAGTAGCATGCGAATATTTACGAAATATCATTTGAAATAGTACTGGTGGCCTTACTAATGAGTTTCTTTGTCTAAAATGTATTTTTCCAAATTGAAATTTTTATTATGGCAAAAAATTTATTTTTATTTTTTATCTCAGATTTTTTTCAAAACTTGTACATAGCTATAAAATGTCGTTCTAAACAACTTTTTCAAATAACATTTATTTTCCCAAATAAGTGTGTTTTGAGACATAATTTTTAAATTTTTAAATTTCCCGCCAAACACGAAAAGACGAACGGCACTGTACAACGTCTTTCGGGGTTGCTTTTGATGCAGAAGCGATTGCACATATCGATATTCGTCAAAATTTATTAATAAAAGAATTTCCCATATGATGCGTACTTTCTGCCGGTCACTGAAGAATGCTGTAACTGCACCTAACCAATATTTTTTTGGTACTGCTAAACATTGTGTACTACTAATTTTGATATCATTTCTGAAATAGATGTGGACTCCCCCTGTATGTCTTCTGTCACTATTAACCCTCAAATTATTATAACCTAAAAAACTAATTTCTGAATCAAATATGTGATCAGTTACATGCGACTCAGATAGGCAAACAAAGGGGGGTTTTCTCACAAGAATTGAATTATAAATCTCATCATAGTGCGCAGGAAGACTTTGGGCATTCAAGTATAACAAAAAACACTCCCGGTGGGTGTCTTTGGTGACTAGTTTTTTGTAATTTTTTTTGTACAATTTGAGTTTTTTTGATATTTAGGTCGCATAACTGATACATCAGGTGTTTGACAGAAATTCTTTGGAGAAATGGTACCCACACAATTTTTGTTAAGTTTCACATTCTTATCTCTGCTAGAACAAAGTATTTCTGATATTATTTTATTTACAATAATTGTTTTGTCCAAAAGCGAGTTATTTATATTTAAATTCATAAAAAATATATTGTCTTGTTCCATTATAGATTTTTGTAGCCTCAAGTTGAAATTAAAATGTTTATTTTCAGTCTTTTCATCAAATTTACCAAAGGGTGCAGACACCATTACAATATTAGTATTTTTGCAGAGGCTAATTTTAGCAGTAATTTTTTCTACGTTAGGTACTCTATTACATTTGAAATCATTGATTCCTGCTACAACAATAACAAAATCATTCTCACTGAAATCTTCAGATAAACTGTCAATATGCTCGACCACAGATTCAAAAAGGGCACCTGGTTCCAAAATCGATACAATATTACAGTCTTCTAACTTCGATTTAAAAATTTGTCAATACTACGTCCCTGTTGATAACCAAGTATCATTTTCTTCATCTTCGTACTTTAATTCTTCAAAAAATATCTTTTAGAGTTCATCAGTGGAGTAATCTTCTCTTGGAAATTCATTGTTAACTTTTCATGCTCGTTATTTTCTTTCTTTCTTTCTTTCTGTTTTTCAAGTGATTCCATTTTAAACGGAATTTTTTTTTTTTAATTAAAGTAATTTTCCTTGGTAAGCACTTCGATTGAAGTCAACATACTTTTTCGCTTTTCGGTTAGTTCTTTCATGTCCTCTTCTAGTTTTTTCACTTTTGATTCGTTCTTCTCATTTATTCTTGTAGTAAATTTGTTTTTCTCATTTCTTATTTCTTCTTTTTATTTAAACTTTCTTCTGCTTCACAGACTTCGTCTTCAAAATCTTTACTTCTTCTCCTGAGTTCTTTAATATAGTTTTCCTTGTCCTCATTATCTTTTTTTAGAATTTCCTTCTTGAGTTTAAGAAATGTATCTTTGTCGCTTGGTATACACCTTGTATTTATTGAGGGACATTTTTTTCAGTTTGTGAGGTATTTTTCGAAACCTTGATTGTAGTTTGAGAAGAATTCTGGGACCTTGTCAACCTTAGTGACATTGTTTCAATTGTATTTACTAATTTTTTTTCAGTGATTAATTATGAGTTTCTTTTTTCTCTACTTTATATTATATATTATAAGAACCAATATTGTAGGCTGTTCTACTATTCCACCAACCAGTGGATGAGTAAGTAACTATGCTGGTTTCTTGAATTATATGTGTATAATTGGCATAAAAGTACTTATGTATGATACGCCACTGGATGGTCAATAGTTCTTATCAATTTGATTTTATGGCGACTCTCAAGGCCTCTTCAAATCTAAATCTAGACAAAATTTCTCGTCTTTTTTTGTCCAGAAATAAAAATTCTTGTCTTGATTCGATATTGACAGATTTTTTTTGTCTTGACGTCGAGAAATTTCAAGATCTAGCAGTCGAGGCTCTCAAAAGACATATTTTTTTCTCCTAACGAAAGTAGGATTGCTGATTTTCTCAGAAAAAAGATAAACCACCATTGGATCCACTGTTGGCGGATTTTCTGGAAAACGCACACCAATTTAAGTTTTATGGCGGCTCTCGAATCTAAATCGCTGACAGCCGTGATTTATTTATTTATTTTATTTATTTACACGGTTCTACAGAAAAATATTTCCAATTGCAGAACAGGAATTAAATAGAAAAAAAATGTACAATAATACTAACATTGATAGAAACTTAAGACTAATACGCAATTTGCACAAAAGACTAACAATAGAAGAAAGCTTAAGTCTAATGGACAACTGTTGAGTAAATATAAAATTTCACTGTTGATTAAGAAAGCAGGCATCGAAAAGCGAAATCATAATTTAACTTTTATCGAAACCGTGGAATGTCCCAACATGGCAGCTGAACGACTTGAGGTATCATAAGGACAAAATACTGTTCTAATCACTAATGATGACAATGATCAGGGTTTTCCCACAGAACTCATAGAACTAGAAGGCTAAAATAAGTGGAAGGAATTGATATGATTCTAACCACATGTATAGATGGGACACACGTAATCATGCGCATATCATCAACAACATTGCCAGTTCATGTACTTGTACGAGAATTTAATATAATGGCATTATGATGTAATTATATTCCCATTGAAAGATCCGGAACTACTCGACTATCGACTACTCAGGATCCTTAAGTTCTTTTGTCATTTGTATTCAGAAGATAATATACAAGTTAAGTGGAGCACGTAACAACTGATGGAATCGTAATAAGAATTATGATTTCCTACAAACTCATTTGGCAACGCTGTTTACATCAACATCTGTTATTTAGTCTGACGACATTTTTATTCAGAGCCAGTCTTGCGTCTGTTGTTAATTTGTGTTCTCGATAGGATATTTGATCTACTGAATTCTAGAAATCCATTGGGCAAATTCTACAAGGTTCCAATAAAGGAAGGCAACAATGATTTCTGGAATCCTTTTTTTGAAAATGCCTTAGGATACTGGAAAAGTCTCAAACTACTGATGGTGGACTCCAATTTGGGATTTCTCCATCACAATAAATTCAATTATTGGAATGTGTAAAGAGTCCATTGACAAACATTAACATGTTGAAATACATATTAACTTAACATTCCAAATACTCATGTATTTTAAAATAATAATGATTACCTTTTTAGGGAAAGAAATGGTTGTAATGAAAACCCAACAGCATTTCAGTTTTATTACACCGAGGCTCATGTCGCAACACGATATAGAAAATGTTTATGGAAATTGTTTTACTTAGGACAATACTTCCATTTTAACAAATTCCCAGAAAAAAATCCTACCTGAAATAACACTGCATGAAATGCCTTTAATTAAAAAATATTATTTAGATATTAATGATAGGATTATTGACAATGAAGAATTTCAAGGAAGATTCAATTCCTTCCTGCATTATGCAACTTGACAGAAAATGTTGATACATTGCAGGTTTTGTAGTGAAGAGCATAAAAAAGTAATAAAGTGTAAGGTGTTCCTTTCCGTACTGGAAGAAAAAAGAAAAGCAAGTGCAGATCTTGATTACTTCAAATTATTACATATAAAATACAGAACTGCCTCTTTTTCTGGATTAATCAAGACTTTTGCAGATGTTGTGAAGTGTTGTATGTTTACAGAGAGAAAAATCAAGCAAATAATGGCGGAAGAAAAAAAATACGGATGTTTTTGTAGAACTATTTTGGGAACTTTCTTCGAAGATGAAAACATTGTTTTCTTAATTAGATGAGCATGTTTTTAATATATTTATATACGAGATGTAGCACAAAATGAAAGTGATCAAAATTTATTATACAAATTTACGGTAAAATACGTTACCATAGTGTTTGTTGCTTGGTTGCAAGCAGAAAATGTAAGGAAAGAACTGAATAGGAAGAAGCTATAAAAAATTGTACTTTTTTTCACATCAATAATATTATACCAATAAATTATGTTAAATCTTTTTTATAGCGTGTATCAAAAAGTACTAGTAACTTAAAAATTGATGAAAAATCAACTTCATTAGTATACCTCTGATATTCTAATCTGATTTGCCCATTGGATGACAATTGAATATCCCCAATGGTTTTTTATGAGTGCGCGGCATGGGTACTGAATTTAGGAGTCTTGTCTAAGCGACAAGACGAATCTCAAAGCTAAGGGCCGAGTCTCAATAGATTGCAGCATGGAAACAGCTCTACCAGGTGCAACACCTTGCCAGGTACGTGACTCGTCTACAGACAACTCCGAATTCCAATATCGAAAGCAATGACAGGAAAGGATACGACCTTAGAGGCATTCAGGCATAATCCCACGGATATTAGTTTCGCACTACCGCCCGCACCAGCAAAGTTTCTTGATGACTTTTCTAAAAACCGATTTTCTTCACTAACGAAAAACTTAAATTCATTTTTCGATAGCCCATTACACGTTACTCGATAGGCACCAACTTTCATCAAAAATAAATTTCATACTTCTTGGGACGATACGCTATATTCATAGTATTCACATTTAAATTCCCCAATATGTTTACTTTGTGCCAAAATATTTTTTAGGCAATAAATACTTGGAAATTGTTTGTTACTTTAACTTCAAAACTGCAAGGGAGAAGTGAATTGTGATTGTCTTCATCATACCTACCCATTCTCTTGGAATGATAATCAGAGAAAAAAACCAAATTATCTTTGAAATAAAATATATTATCATGTGAAACACTGCATACAATTTAGTTCATGTCAAATACATAATTCAGAGAATGGGGAAGTGAACTTCACAATAGCCACTAAAAATTTTTCCTTTAAATAAGCCTACGTTCCCGAAACCTTACGGATATTGGGTTCAGAAATTCCTCATAATTTCAGCAGCACTCCACTATTCAATTCAATCTCAAGTACACCCATCTTCAGAAAGTTTTCATGGTAAAAGTCAGTATGTTTCAGTTAATAGAGGTTATAAATTTCACTGAAACCCCTCACTGAAACCCCTGGCAGTGGTTTTACTGCCCATGTGTGTGTACCATGCGGTACAGTAGGGCTCGTTTCAGCAAAACGGTATTGGCCTTCTAGTTCTATGAGTTCTGTGGGTTTTCCTCACAGGCAGAACTTGCTTGTCGATTCATAACATCCTCTAAAATAACCAGAAATACAAAGTCTAGTGATTTACACCAACTGAATAATCAATCCTTCAAGTAACAGGAAAAATTCTGTAGATATTCCCAAACGCTCACTTAATATCATGCACCAGAATGTGAGGTGTCTCTCTAATAAAATAAACTAGAATCAATTTTAGATAGTAAGAATATAGACATTCTGTTATTATCAGAACACTGGCAATCGTCTGAACAAATTAAGGAGCAGATGATTGATGGTTTTTGCATGACAACCTTCTACTTTCGCCAGCTACTTGCACGCGGCGGCACGGCAATTGATGTACAAAACTCAATATTAGGAATCAAACCAATTGATGTGTCACAGTTCTCTGGTGAAAGGGTTTTTGAGTGCTGCTGCATTGAGGTCACTTGTCGCAATATTATTATTGCCGTGATCTATAGACAGCCAGGCAGTAATTATAACATGTTTCTTGATAGCTTCACAATGTTCATAGATTTTTACATAAAAAAAGGCAAAAATATGGTGATAGGTGGAGACTTCAATATAAACTTTCTAGGAAGTGATAACAGTCTGTGCCTGCTCTCTGATACAGTTGCTGCTTACGGATTAGGGATCACGCCAACAAGGATTACGGAAACATCCAGCACATGCTTAGATAATTTTGTTATCTCTGATTCTCTGGAAAATTATAAAATTCTCAACATTGATTACGGAATTTCTGATCATCATTGTCAAATTATCAACATATTATACGTTGAAGAACTTAAAAAACAAGATAACCGTTATGAAATTGGTAGAAATATGAATTCCGAAAACATAGAGAGGTTCAATAATTTCCTGTGTGAAGAAACCTGGTAAGAGATCTCTAATAACGATATAAATATAGCTTTTGAACGTTTCAGCAGTATCATATCTCATTACTTCAATCTCTCTTTTCCCATAATTAAATATAGCAATAGGAGACAGAGAAGAAAAAAAGAGTGGATGAACGAGGATTTGTGTGAGTTGGGGAGTAAAATTTGCTTGTTTTCAGATTTAGAAGAAATACCCAGAATTAAAAAATCATTACAAGAAACTGAACAAACAATATTTCTTGGAACTGTCTAAAGCAAAACGTAGTCACATTGGTAATAAAATAAATTTTTCAACAAACAAAACGAAAGCAACGTGGAACATCATTTCGTAAATACAAGGTGAAAAAAAGGCAGCCAACTTCAAAATAATAGAAAATTATAAACAACTCGATGATGAGGTAGTCGCCAATAATTTCCTTAGACATTTCAGTCTTGCAACTGATAAAGGCGGAAATGATGTAGAATTTCTAACGTCGAATATACAACTTATGAGAAATCATTTTTTTTTGGCACCGGTGACTGAGCCTGAGGTAGTCGGTTTCATAAACAAACTGAAAATGTCTAATTCTAGTGGTCTTGACAATATATCGAACAACATTTTGAAGCGGTGTAAATATGGTATCAGCCGGTGTTCTCACTTTCTTGATAAATTTAAGTTTCACCCAAGGTACTTTCCCTAACAAACTAAAATCTTCCGTGGTTAGGCCACTTTACAAAAAAGGTGACACGAATGAGTACTCCAATTACAGAGCGATTACCTTGCTGTCAAGCATATCAAAGCTTTTCAAAAACTTTTTTACAAAAAAGTAAACCGACGAAATACGGAATTGAAAAGTAAAAAATTATATAAACCTTCTTAGTCTCAATAACTAAGCTACTGAACTTATGTAAGTAACTAAATTTGAGTCGGTGCCAAACAAACAAGCAAATGAATCAGGTAAGGCGTAAAATGATGGCATCGAGTTGGGCGGTGACATTCTGATAATTTTTTAGAAGTAATTTAATGATCTTCGTTGATTGTTTGTTTGGCGCCGACTCAAAATTAGTTACTTACATTAGTTTAGGAGCTTTGTTATTAAGACTAAGGAGGTTTATTTTATTTTTTGCTTTTCAGTTGATTTTTTCGTCTGTTTAATTTTTTGTTAAAAAGTTTTTATTAGGCCTACAACTTCAATATTCCTTTACTGGGAGTTCGGACTGACATATTTTCCGAACGCCATGTTATACATTTATTTTTGTTAAGAACACTAATATTTATTCCTCCAAAAATACATGCATAATCATTAAAGGAATCAATTAAAAATGAATTGTCGTGAAGATTCGGACGCCTCAATTGAAAATATAATAATTCTTGACCATATGAATTTAGAGAATCCTATATATTTTAGAACATCAAAAGCCCAAATTCTCTCGAACCACGACACCTCAATAAAAGAATAAACTAAACAATCCACCCATTCAAAATTCACCCAAAACATATTTCTGTCCTCTTTAAGCGAAACTTAAGAATGAATGACGTTTGTAGTATAGTACGTGTCTTCTGTACGGTATGGTTACTTTGATCGAGTGGCCACCCTGACAGTCCGACAATGGACGCCACTCTTAATCTAGTGCACTCTGTCACCGCCACGGTTTGTCGATACACTGTCGAATAACAAAAATAATAATTGATGCCGACCAGGAAAACCCCGAAAGCGAAATTTCTTGCAAGTGACAGTCGATGGAATGCAGTAATTGTATGTGGTGGGATTGCATATGGTCACTTCTTTTAAAAGTGGGTCTTTGGATAATGATTGTCACAGCTCAATCATAATAAATAATAAACTGTACAACGGCCATACAATTATTATGAACATTTTATACCTGTTAATTTCAGCCTATCAGATGCTTGCATTTTGACATGATGATATGACATTAACCTATTTTTTTCTGAAATCACCCTACCCATAAGCATCTAGCTAAAAGATTAATAAGTGGAATCTGGCTTGACAGCTGTAATAAAAACAGGGTCGTGAAATATTTTTGATAAATATTTACTTTTATCTTAAATATATAGGTTATGATACTTATCGATAACATTCGTTATAACTATCAAATGTCTTAGTGCGAATTTACACGATCCAATAAATTGGTCAATTTTGTGACCTTGAATTTTATTGATAAGTGTAAACAGAAAATTGTCGTCAATTTGAACTTGACCAATAAATTGATGAGTTTAGAATCGGTTCTAATTTTTCAACAATTTTTAGTGACAATTTGCAGTAACTTTCGGCCATGAATTGGATGCCTGCTAGAACAGAGATTTTCCGGTTATGTTATTTCGCGATTTCACATATCCTACCCTAACCGCGAGAAAAATTATTGTTTTAAAAAAAACATAATTTACGTTGCATTACATTCGTAGCAATGTGCATTGCTGAACATAAAAGAAAGAGATGTAGAAGATGGTGGATTAGACCTTAGATTGAGAAAAGAAGGAAAGGAAACTTGACATTAGTCCACGAAGAATTTCTGAGTGCAGATCCTGATCAATTCAAACGATATTTACGAATGGATTAGAGTCAATTCAATAAGCTATTGAATAATATTCGGAACTTTTCCTATAGTTGAACCATTTCTTGTCAGTAGGTTGGTAATCCTGAGTAAAAACTGTTTCCAAAATTGACCAATAAATTGTCAGGTGTAAATATAACCCTTATTGGTCAATTTTATTGTTCAATTTATTGATCAATTTTATTAGATCGTGTAAATTCGCACTTAGAAATCCCTTTTTTCCTCAATTTCAAGTAAGAAACCGTTGATTTTCTTCACTAGATATCTAATATTCTCCATGAAATAAAAGTAATACTTCGACACCATTTTGTTCATTTCCACACTGGATTTATGGGTATAAATATGGAATAATTTCACGAATAATGTTGTTCGTGTCCTTAAACAGATCTTATTGTTCAGGATTTAGGCCAGTGTTGTTCATCAAATATGGTAAATACCTACTCAGATTCTGTACAAAAAGAACAAATATTATAAGTATTGCAATTCATTTTATTATTAAATATTTGATTACCTCTGTTTTTTACGAACCCAAGTCAACAAGGGATTAACTACAAGGAACTTGTCAAACCACAGCCAGCTTTGATTGTGTTATTATAACGGGTAAAATTATCATTTATTTTGTATGCGTTATTATTTAAAAAAAAATTTACACACTCCACAAAATGCCCACTTTGAATACTGAAAACAGTCCACAAAATGCCACTAGAGCGGACTTGTACTGAAAGTCATCATGGCAACACTTTAGCGGAATGTATTTATTTATTGAGAAAACTTATAATTAATATCCTAAAAACATTTCAGGAGACTCAATAAATTATAGATTATTTTAAATTTTGTAGTGACAGCAAACGTTTTCTTCGAAATATTCCTTTGGAATGCTTATTTCATGTAAAATGAATACTAATATTTGACAAATGTTTCATTGATAAACAATCATGATTACTATCGTTTTGGACGTCCATCGTCTTAATGTATTTAAAAGGTTTTCACGACGTTTCGAATGCTTTTATCTGCAATCGTCTTCAGGTGAATACTGACAAGTTTAGGTGAATACTGACAAGTTTAGGTGCTTCTTACTTACTTGTCAGTATTCACCTGAAGACGATTGCAGATACAAGCATTCGAAACGTCGTGAAAACCTTTTAAATACATTAAGACGATGGACGTCCGAAACGATAGTAATCAAGTTACCACATCGCCTACAACCTTCAAACAAACGTTGATAAACAATCACTTGCTAGATGTTTGCACAACTTCCTTATACTACCGTAATGTATTCACGACGAGGAAATATGTCTAGTATTTATGTTCTGTTCATTTGGAAAGCTAATACAAAAAAATTTTGTATGCAACACGTACGCAGCGGACATTATCTTCATATTCCGTAAACATTCCGGTTCGTCCGCTAAAGCCTCACTTTGCGAACTTGTTACATAAACTACTATTTAATACTTTTCCCTTGTTTCTAGTAGAATAAAATTATGAATCGTATGAAGAATAATATTAATTTCAGATTATTATTTAAACTTTGCTTTACTAGAGCAGAGAGAAAGTAAAAAATATGCAATTAAAACTGCTTATGATTTACCAATACAGTGCCCACTATTATTTACAACAACAAATTTTTTTTTTCTCCTTTCTCTAGTACTAAGAGTTATGTGATATAAGTAGAATGTTTTCTACTTCATTTGATTACCTAAATATTATTCTACTGGAGCATGGGTAAATTCAAATATTTGGCATCAAAACCGTGATTAATGATTAAAGGTACCCCCGATATAAAATCAGTAGGGTCCGATAGAAATAGGCATAAATTTTTTCCCTTATTGTGTAAATATTGTGCTGTGAGTAGAATATCATCTACTCTATTCAATTATTTGAAATTCATTTTACTAGAGCACAGGGATTTTAAAAAACTTTTCAACAAAAAATTCAACCGACGAAAAAATTAACTGAAAAGCAAAAAATAAAATAAAACTTCTCAGTCTAAATGATAATTGAGCTCCTAAACTAATGTAAGTAACTGATTTTGAGTCGGCGCCAAACAAACAATTATCGAAGATCATTATCTATGAAAGAAGTCATCAAAACGCAGCCGTGCATCTCGCTGCCATCATTTTACGCTTCACCTAATTCAATTGCTAGTTTGTTTGGCGCCGACTCAAAATCAGTTACTTACATTAGTTTAGGAGCTCAATTATCATTTAGACTAAGGTTTATTTTATTTTTTGCTTTTCAGTTGATTTTTTCGTCGGTTTAATTTTTTGTTAAAAGTTTTATTTTTACTTTTCAGTTCCGTATTTCGTCGGTTTAATTTTTTTTGTTAAAAGCTTTTATTTTTCAATTTTTGTGGCTAAAATCTACCAATTACTACCTACTTGTTTTTGATTACTTCCAAAATACTTACTTACCCACCTTACTTCAACTATCACCAGTTAAATAATATGATTATCTACTTTTACTATTTGTTGTAATATAAATTATTTTCGTTGTTCTGGTTAGTTTATTTCATGACTTTGTATATCATTCCATCCTCTCATAAAATATACTGATTTTGACGGAACAAGAATAATGTCAGTAGCGATCTGTCATTGTCAACTACGTATGTGTGTGCCAATGTTCACTAGTGAAAAATCAATTATCCCCTATTTTTCTACCCGTGAGGGTGGCTAATTCCTTTCGATATCCAAATATAAGGTATACCCTATCTATTAAAAAAAGAATCATCCAAATCGAAGAACCCAGTACAAAGTTATGCCTGATAGAATCGGTTAACGGACCAGAATTCAGAGGGTGAGTGATCAATATCCTTCATTTCGCTACCCTTAGGGGTGGATTTCATCTTTTAAATTCAAATGGGACCAAATTCGAAGTACACCACTGAAAAAAGAATTATCGGAATCGGACGCCTCAGTAAAAAGTTATGCGTGATCATACATAAAAAAATATGATGGAAAAACATAAAATATACGGGTCGAATAGAGAACCTCCTCCTTTTTGGTTTCGTCGGTTAAAAAAGGACCTCGCACCGCATCAATGGGAAATTGGATTTCGGCGAATGTTCTCCAATTTTCCATATATTGCAGTACTCGTGATGCTGATTAAATGTCTCCATTGCACCACCGATGTAAATTGAACAGTTTAGATTATATAGGGTGCTAAAGATAACTTTTCCAAAATTTCAAATGGCCATTGTGAAGATACTTTTTCGAATAGATAAACCAAATCGAGTATGCATCGATTGTTCATACGGCCGATTTGAATACACAATTATTCCTGCACGTACAGACGATATACAGGGTGAGTCCAAAGATAGCAAGTTTTTCAGTGATTTCCAAAAAATAGATCGGTGGAATTTCATTCATTTTCAGATATTTTGTAGGATACCAATATCAATTGCGATTGATGATATTAGCATGTAACTGACATATCTATTATGTATTTCTCACGAAACTGCAACAGTCCTGCTTATTGATATATCCAAACGCCTGAAATTCCGGAAAAGTCGGTTAAAAACTCGATCTTTCACGGTGACAGTTCGCTCTGCAGATACATAAAATATACAGGGTGGATCAAAAACAAATGTCCTTTATTGATAATTTCCTTGAAGTATTTATGATTGATATTGATGTCATTGAAGCATTTTCAGAAATACATTCTGTGCGACACACTTCTGCTGAAATATTTTGAATAATATTATTAGTAAATGAAACTTCATCTACTACGATTAGTAGAACAACTCCAATGATAGTAGAAGGATCTCGAGAAATATTGCAAATAATTAAAACAGAAACATTCATTTACAACAAAATAGGAAACGAAATATGCTCATCTTCCATTAAAAAAACATTAATATATGGAATGTCTAGGTTGCTAATGAAGAACGACAGGAAATCCAGAATTATTCAAGTTTCACTGTTCAAATGACATCCTGTTGGAAACCTTGGGCTCACCGCCGGACAACTGTCAATTGATCTTGATTGATGATGTATTATATTACCTACTTCAATATCAAAACAGAGGAATTCTTTGAACGGAAAAATAATATATAACAGAGTACCAATGAACTTAAACGAATGATGATAATAACAACGTACAGAAAAGGATGATAGAGTCAGAACACCTGATTAACTTGTCCCTCTCTATGTTCAGCATCCTCTATATGGATGAAAAGGGCATTTGATGGATATCTTATATACTCTTCATGACGTGCGTAGCCAAGGTACCAGATAACAACATCCAAGGGTCCTGGCTCCAGTTTTACAAGTGCAATAATATCCAAATATAACATCGTCAACACTATTGATTTGTTCAATATCCTCTACATTTGCTTGGAATGCTATGAATAATTGATATTTGGTGGCAGTACGGAATCGTGAATGAACTCTCATTCGTAAAAATCCACGCTCATTCGTATTTGCATCCATTTGAAATTAATTTTAATCATGATGATATACAGTATCTTGTATATACGATGCTGCCACTCCTACCTGGTATATGCCAACAGTTATATCTCGTACCAATTGTAAATCGAAACTTGGGAATTCATTGAAATGATCCTGTCTGAGTAATGTCCACTGTCTCATATTTAGATTTTCTGCTTCAACTCTAGCTTGAACTACGTTGACTCTATTAGCCTTTTCCAATATTATATATTATATTTTTTATATTGGCATCTCTCATTTGAATAAGCGGATGGTACTTATTTATTATCGCACTTGCTATTTGTAGGAAACATTTTATATTTTTAATATGATGTGTATCAATTTTGTGATAAAAAAATTTGAACATTGTCTTCAAATGACCATTCCGTGCCTAAACTATCCATCTAGTTTTGGTTAAGATTTTGGACTTGTTGGCTTCGTCAGTTAGTAGTTGTCTTTGTCCTCGAAGTGAAACTGAAGGCATTTCACAATGAATGCCGATATTCTGAAGAAAAGGAAGAGCATCTCCCTTTGTGTTGAGAATATGATAGTCGTAATACCCAGGAAGTTGCAACTTTTGTCGATGTACAAATAAGTTCCATCTATATAAACTATTTCTTTTGGTTCATTGGGTTGTGGACTGTACAATTGATTCGCAAAAACACTATAATAACATGTCGTTCTATAAATTGTTGGGGTATTATGGGGTACGAAACGAGTCATCAAAGATTCTCGCACTTTAGTTATCATTAAACTTGTTGCCAGGCGGCTTGAATAATTGAATATGATGGTTGAAAATTCATCAGGAATACCTTGTCGAAGTTTGCATAAGAATGCCAATAAATCTTTTTTAGAAATATGTCTCTCACCTCTATCTTGTCTTGGTACAGATACACAATGATTATATAGCCACCAACTTCGATTTTTTCAAATGGAACACCCTGTATGTTCAATGTTTTTCGGATTCTACGGCTCAAATTATATACGACAGTGTTGCCAAATTCTTCTTTTACAATTGAAGAAAAAACCTATATTTTTTAGCCCAGAAGGCCTTGATCAGGTTAAAATCTATACTAATGTACATCAGTAACTCATAGTAATAGTCATTTCATCGATAAGATCAATAACAAATCCTACAGCAGGAATTGAAATTTACTGAACGCATTTCAACGAAAAAATGTTTTTTTTCAAATGGTTCTTACCGAGGGCCATCTTGCCATTTGATAGATAATTAATTACCAATTCAACGATATACATTATGTACCCCTTTCTTTTAGTTCAAAACGTAGAGAGCCATCTAACAAAATGAAATCTATCTGAAAAAATTGGATCTATTCATTCTTTCAAACTTTACTTCAGGATGTTAACAATTAATTTCCAAAAATAAACGACTTGACAATATGTTATGATCATAAACCCATTACACAAAAGATAACTTTGAATAAATCTAACGACTGAAACAGTGAAACATTCAACGTACAAATTATTACTCACAATACCATTATCCTGTTTTCAATAGGAGAGTTTCACAACCATCGAAAAGTCATTTAATTTATTAATGACAATGATTTGTTCGAAGTGTTACCCGTTTTCCCTAACATAGACTAGTTCTATTTATTGTACACCTCATCACATTTATCAGTTCTTGAGCAGGAATTTTCTGAAACGCGCGCTCAACTCTATCTCTCAAGCCCTCCAAAGAAGTTGGACTCCTCGAGTATACTTTGGATTTTATGTAGAAAAATTAAATCGGGCGTTCTGGCTGGCCATCAGATTGGACCATTTGTTCCAATCCACCTCTGCCCATAGGTATCACTAATATATTGCCGAACAATATTAGCATTATGTGGTCCTGCACCATCGTGCTGAAAAAATATATTTTCCCTGATGTTCTCATGTAAATCGTTGATATTATTTTGAATATCGTTCTCTAAGAATTGTAGACATAGTTGGCCCGTCAAAGGCCCGTCGAAAAGAATTGGTCCTATGATTCCTACCCAGACGTTTGAATCCAAATCTCTCTTGAAAATAACCTTCTCTCAGCAATCTAGGATTTTCTTAAGCCCAATACCTTGTATTATTCCTATTGAACATACCATTATTCGTAAACCTAGACTCATCTGTAAACAGTATCTTCGAGACAAAACCATTATTCAAATCATGATGACGCAAAAGCCAATGACAATAAGTTAGTCTCCGTTCTGGGTAATTTTCATATGGATGCTGATGCAAACTATATTTATAGGAGCGATATTTATGTTTTTTTAATACTTTTCTGGCACTTTCCCTGCTGATTCTACATTCACTTTCCAATTCTCGCACTGAGGCAGATGGACAAAAATGAACATATGCAAAAAACATTAGTTTCCGCTTCACGATGAAGTGGATGTGGTTTTGATCAGCTGGGTCTTTCCTTAGCATCATTTTCAATTTCCTGAAATTGGCCCCCGATGGGTGCCGTCTTAACGGATAATGAACGGCGTATAGCATACTAGCATTGACAGCGTTCTTCTAACATCATCCGTATATCAATATCATACCGATTTGTTCATTTCGAGAATAACGATTATTATTTTCCATTTCAAAAAAACTTTTCACCAGAGCCGGATTAAGAGGGGGGCAAACGGGGCGCAGCCCCGGGGCCTCCACAAGAGAGGGGCCTCCACAAGAGAGGGGCCTCCACAATATAAATTTTCAGGTAAAATTTCCTAACAAATACCGAAGGATATGCAAAATTATATATAAAAAATCTGACAACGAAAGAGCAGTTCTCCCACTTTTTCCTCTCATTTTTCGTTTTAAACATTCAAAAACATGTTTCGTATTCTTGTCAAAATCTTCGATCTGATGAATCATGTGTATATGCGAGAAAAAATCACCAAGTAAAACATCATACTATTATACAAAATATTATATCGTATCAAAATTAGCTGTGAAAACAAAAACAATTGAATTTAAAAAAAAATTTTTTTTTTTATTAAATTAAGGATTTTCTTTCGATGTATTCTTTGAATGACACAAGCGATCTAGATTCACAATGAAATTCAATAATCATAAGCAAAAGAAAATAATATTTCAATTTATGAATATGATTGCATCAAATTATTTATAAGAGCCCTGTGCGCATTCCATAATAGAACAAAAGTTCAAATTCTGTTGACTATTTTTCTGCCGATTCTACAAACACTTTGCCCGTCTATATCTCTTTTTCCTATTTATTGGCGTTGACAAGTGTCCGCTGAGTGGCGCGCTTGTAACAGAGAAATCCCCGAAATCTGAAAGTGTGAGTCTAAGAGAAGGATGACATTCCGCAACAAATGTAAATCCTTCTGAAAAAGGACTATCAAAAAGACCAATCTAAGATGTTCTACTATCAAATTCTTAAAAACCAAAATTTCAGAGCTACATTCTCAAACATTGAAATTACAGTGATTATTTTTTGACATTGCTAGAAACCAATGGAAACGTTCAATTCAAATAATTCATATTCGTTTTGGCCAATCAATAGTGGGAATATTCTACCTAGGAAATTGTCGCGGGTATAATTTGAGGTATTTTGTTTTTATTGTCTGACAACCTATATTTTTAATTTAACGTCTGTCATCAATTCGCATGAAAAGTGTGAAATGAATCAAAACCGGTTTAGTACATTATATAATTTTGCAAGGAAATGTGCTTACGATCGTAACATCAAAAAATAATCTAAAGAATACCACACGAGAGTTCGATATAGTAGAAAATAATTATCTAGATTTCTTTCTCAAACTTGTTGGCAATAGCCACTCGAGCCAGTTGGTCTCTCTTGTCTATTGCCGGGCAACAAGTTTTCACTCTCTTGTGATATTACAACTGAGCATGTGATGATGTCAAATTGCACTGGAAAGCGCTCATTTTCCAAAATGAAAAAAATAGGGGAATTACGATGAGACAAAGCCGCCTATCAAAGTTATCGCTTCTTAGCATTGAGAATGATTTTCTCCGGATGCTGGATTTGACCGAAATCATCAATGATTTTTCGTCGAAAAAAGCTCGCAAGAATCCCTTTGTTTCGCTGTAATTTAATTTATTTCTTGTATTTTATTTTACCTACATATGCTCGTGACAAAATAATTTGATTTGTTACGCAATAAATAAAAAAAAAATTGTTTGAAAAATAATTAGGGGCCTCCACTCCTTTGTTGCCCCAGGGCTTCCACACCTTTTAATCCGGCCCTGCTTTTTACAAACGAAACGAGATAACAAGTAAAATTGGTATTTCACTTTTGACATGACATTAATCACCTAGTGTTTTCCATGATTCCACAGCTACCTTTCATTTCATCAAACCTAAACGGATAACTCATTTGAGTTTGTAGGCATCGTATAAAATATTGTACAAATTCAATAATTGATCGTTTTCAGTTTTGAACAAGAAGAAAGTGGTACATAATGTATATCGTTGAATTGGTAATTGAAATATCTATCGAATGGCAAGATAGCCCTCGGTGGGTACCATGTGAAAAAAACCGTTTTTCCGTTAAAAATGCGTTCAGAAAATCCCCATTCCTGGTGTAGGATTTGTTATTGATCTTATCGATGGAATTACTATGAGTTACTGATGTAAATTAGTATAGATTTAAACCTGATCAAGGCCTCCTGGGCTTAAAAAATTATTGGGAAATAACTTCTTTTCAATTGTAAAATGTCGTATGTAATTTGAGTCTTAGAATCCGAAAAACATCAAACAAACAGGTTGTTCCATTTGAAAAACGAAAGTTGGTGGCTATTCTGGCGAAACCGGAAGTTGGCCATTCTGTTTCCATATGTTTGTCAATTTGAAATTGTGTCTCATATTTATGTACAAAATTTCATTCAAATCGGTTGATAAGTGAAGGAGATACCTATTGTCACCCGGTAATAGGTATCCGAAGAATTTGTCGTTACAAGTTGTGAATCCACACAGTGAAAAACAATTAATTGGTTAATGATTGACTGGAGCATAGGGAGGGGGGGAGGGTGAGGTTTAACGTGCAGTGGCGAAATTGGACAAACTGGTCCAGACAGTATTACTTATCCCCATTTACCGCTGTGATAAAAAGGGTGTCTACAAAGTGCGATAGTTCGAATTTTTCGGTCGCAAACGTCAAAACGGCATTTGTATTGTGATTCGGCGGGTAAAAGCTTCGTATCAAAGAGAGGCCCAGTGTCGAAAGTGCGCGTATAATAAATGAACGACAATGAACGATTCGGCCACAAATAACCTCAAATCAAATGTTTAGACGTCCCTCGGTAAGCGTGTATGTATGAAAATACTGCGTAGACGTGTTTACAGTCGCCACAAGCATTCGCTCTGCAAGTGCAGGAAGTTTTTGTAACTTCTCTGGAACAATAAATCTACGAAAGGAAAAGAGGTTAAACTTTCACATTGATATAAACAATTAAATATGTTCATACTAATAATTACAGTAATCTAATAATTACTAACGAAACATATTTTTATTCATGTACCTAATATACATTCAAAATGATTTTTTGTCAAATTCTGACAGTAAACGAACAATATGAAAAATATGTGAAAATGTATGTATGTAGAAAAAAAAATATTTCCAATATATTTTTATATATTTCTTACATTTTTATTAATATTTCTTTAATATTTTTCTACTCGTGTAATTTACTCCTACATCAGACATGTAAGTTTTAATTGAATTTTGTCAATTGTTTGTGAAAATATTCATTCTCCTCTAATTCGACAGAGTACTGATTTGTTATCGCTGCTGGTTGGCTAATCACTTTCGCATGAATGCTGGAATAATATTTTTTTTACTTCCCGCACCTGACATGACCCGACCGCACTAATGCTGCTCCTTTTTTCAGAAACTGATTCACGAAAACGATGATGTGGCTTAAAATGGGTAAAACTCCATTTGCAACTACTTGATCTATCATGAATATAAAACATTTTTCAACTTGACAATAAATTACATGTAAACATTACGACGACAGGCGAATTACGTATTCGCAGGGCCCGTGTTCAGTCGTTTAAATGCGGTTCGTAGACTACTCGTCTCAATCTGCATTTTATTCATTACTATGGCAATTTCCGAAACCGGAGCTCAATTTAATTCAAAGGTTAAACATGCCGAATCACAACGCAACCGCAGTTTTCACGTTTCCCAAGTAGCATTTTAAGTGGACGGAACGTAGCGGCCACGATTCTGGAAAACTTTGAAGTGTTTGGCCACGACCACTGCCACGTAATATTCACGGTTCTATCACGCGGCGGCTACCAAAATGGGGAACACTTTTTTGGTGGCTGCTACGTTCCGATCTACGTTCCTGGATCTCAGATAGCCACATTCCAACCACGTTGTGGTCACCTGGCAAAAACGTGGATATGTAGTGGCCGACACTAGACACGTTAAACAACTGACTGATATGTAGCTCGATCTCTGTTCAGCAACATGTTTTTGTGATAAATGTTCCTCAGTTTTCCATTTTGCCTGATTCATTTCTAACCCCCGATCTACTTTAACATATAAACATACAAACGCGTAAGTATATTGAATTTGGATACTTCTGATCGGGATAAAATTAAAACGATTGAAAGTTTTATGTGAAATATGGGTGTTGTAGGTCGATTGTGAGCGAGCGCCATCTGAATACACTTTATTTAAGGAAAACATTATAATTTTGAAAATAACTCGCCTCTCAAATTATGTACTTAATTCCCTCAAACATTGTTGTATCAATCTTGGTTAGTTGAAACAAATACTTACGTAACAAATTACTACGTTTGATGCAGTGCTGATGACAAATAAATCTTTATTGAATATTTAGATCATTTCTCTAATAATGGCGACCCAGCATATTCCTGTAAATATGGCGGATTTTTCATAATTAAACTGGCAGAAAGTGCTCCTCCCATCATAAAGTGCCCAGTGGAACTAAATTATTAACTTTTCCACCACTGGAAAGTGGCACCCACGTCGCAGGCCCATGACTCACCACTTCAAAGTTATAACCTTAAAATTACAATAGGTCTTATACCCTTGAAAGGGGCAAACACATCGGGATACTATAACCTGCCACTTCAAAGTTTTGAACTCGAAATTGCGGGTACATATTCATTAATTGTTAAAAAAGGACATGTAGCAAGTATAGTGAATTTGTGCAGCTCCAATCAATAATTATCAAGTAACAATTATCAATGAACAAGTAATGAAAACGATGGCATTTATGCAAACAGAATTAACAATTAAAGTATAAATATTAAGCAGGAGCACAAGTCAGAGATCCGATCTATTTAAATTAACCTTTTCATACATAATCAAGGGAAATTGTCTATTAATGCATAACCCATTTCATATTGAATGTATATCATTCACATTTCACGTAACAGATAAAACGAACTTTTTGTAAGCCACAATAAAACAATTTGAGAGAAGTTAGGTTAGTTTTCGTCATCGCACGGACCAATCCACGGTCACTTCAGAATCAAGGAAAATTGTCTATTGAAAACGCATAACCCATTTCATATTGAATAAAATCATTCATGTTTCACGTAACAGGTAAACAAACTTTTTGTAAACCACAATAAAATAATTTGAGAAAACTTAGGTTAGCTTTCGTCATCGCGCGGAATGGTGAATTTTGAAGGTTATCACTCACGGAGATAGCAAGAACGTGGCAACCATCACCACATATCACAATCAAGTGCCTGCCACATTGAAGGCTTTATGGAAGTTACCAAAACTATCATACTCTCTTGAAAGTGACTGTGACTTCTAAGTGATATTTAAGTGGTACAGGATGGTTACCGCAAACGGTTATTTTCCACTTTTGAGTTCGAAAACCTTTAAAGTGATTTGCTCAGTGGCCATACTGTTTCAGACACCTCAAATGACACTAATAAGTTATAGAACTGTGGAGTGGCTACCATAGATGGGAATTACGTGACTACAACCATACACATACAAAATTTTAGTTATTCTTACTGTATAGTGGTAGATTTAGTGATAACCACCGAGTCGAAGTTGCAGTATCAGTTTCTTTCACTATAATGCTGCTTGGGTTGTAACAAACAAATTCAAACTGTTGCACTTTAAAAGCACTCTTTTTAACAAAGGGGCAAATACGGATAATTTGTGCTATCTGGAGTAATTCGCCCGATTCCGCCACTGCGGCGCCACTTACAAAGGTGCTCCAGGTCCATACATCGATCAAAAGAATGATCGATTATGCTACTAGAATTTTCTGTCACCCTAGAAGGCTCATTTATATAACAGGAAGAGGCATATTCCGACATAATGTTCAAATAATAGAGAGTTGTATTTGATAATTTGTCCATTATATATTTAGGTTAATGTAGGTGTAATGTAGGTGTAGGTTAATGTTTATAATGTTAATGTTTGTATATTTTGGTTAATATCTCCCATGAATATTCCTATATATTTCCTGAGTACTGAAAAATATCAGTCTCTTTATGAAGGTAGTTCAGATGTTATCGAAGCCTACACGAACTTTTTCAGTTTGTTATCTTATGCTCTAGACATAACTTGTCCCTTGATAATCAAGACCAATGTACAAATTACAAGGAACGAATGGATAACCAAAGAACTCAAGGCTGAGGGTAGACAATTGAAGGATTTTCATTGGTTAATTGAAAATAGTGATGATGATAAATCTCTGAACATGTATCATACGATGAAAAAAACAGCATAGGCAAAATATTAAAGAGTGTAAGCGTACATACTATCAAAACAAAATGAACAAATCCGGTAATATACAAAATAAACAAAAACAAGTTTGGAAAACAGTCAATGAATTAACAGGAAAAAAAAATAACGAACATCCACATGAAATGTATATTGGAAATAAGTTGACTGATAATAAAGCAATCATATCGAATACTTTTGCCAACCAGTATCCAACCTTAGTTCCAAACAATTTGAAATAACATTTCCGTAATGAAACTTCATCAGGTACCAGTTACTTGAATACAACCGTGAATAGCTTCTATTTTCATCCTGTTACCCTTTTGAAGTCCTCAATGTTCTTGCAGAGCTCAAAAATAAAAATTCCACTGGAATGGATTGCCTCTCCACGAAAATAATCAAATCTGTTTCCGAGTATATCATAGAACCTTTAGCATTCATCATAAACAGATCTGTTGAAGAGAAATTGTTTCCAGACTCATTGAAAATAGGAAAAGTTATTCCGTTACTCAAGAAGGGCGATCCTTTTGATATTGAAAATTATAGACCTGTGAAAGGTGTATTTACAATAAATTATTACCCTTTTTGGTAAAAAACAATATTATCAGCGAGTGTCAAAATGGATTTTGCCCAGGGAGATCGACGGAAAGTGCTACTGCAGCTTTCTTAGAAACTATTTATTAGTAAACGATTCACATATTGGTGTCACAGAAACAGGCTCATAGTCAATCCAGATAAAACAGTTTTAATTCAATTTTTTGGCAGGAAATAAACATATCATGAACCTCTGAACATTGAAATTAGTAACGAGACAATATATCCATCAGAGACGACCAAATTTTTAGGATCACACATTGATTCTGGACTAAGTTGGAAATTTCATATAAACCATGTATGTAAAAGATTAAACAGCAGTTCTTATGCAGTAGTACAACTGAAAAAGATTTTGGATGAAAACTGTTTGAAGGATGTCTATTATGCCATGATAAATTCAGTTCTGTCTTATAATGTACTCCTGTGGGGAGATGGAACAAACATAGAAAGAGCGTTCGTAGCTCAGAAACGTATTATTCGTGTATTATATGGTCTTCGTTACACAGATTCCTGCATACCAATTTTCAAAGAAAATAATATTTTAACATTACCCCTGCATCTACATTCATAGTTGTCTACTCTATGTGAAAAAAAATGAATACAGGTTAGGAACAAATTCCAAGTGTCACATATACCCAACTAGAAACGGAAACCTACTAAAATTACAACAACATCGTACTTCGTTGTTTCGAAAATCACCTTCTGCAGCAGGCATAAGGCTCTTCAGTTGTTTACCACCAGCCATGAAAATTATTTCAGAATTACCTTCGTTCAAACTGAGAATACAAAAATATTTGTTGGAGGGAAGTTTCTATTCTATAAACGAGTATCTGGAATACTCTAGTAGAAAATAGTTATGACAAAGCTTTATATGTTTATTTTAATATTTTACACTGACGATTCCTGTATATTTATTTATATAATGTATCCAACTGACTATGTCCCATTGATCATTTGATGTATTCGAGGAATAATTTTGGTACTATTATATCACATCTTCAAGACCTCTTTACAGTCCTTTGTATTGTGTATAAGCTTATTTAAATGTGTTTATTTATATGTTTGCTTGTATATGAGTGTATATATGTGTGTATTTATACAATTTATATTATCCTTCTTCTTTTTTTGACATGTCCAATAGCATGTAATATGGTCTTACTGGAATGAAGTATATTTGTATTTGTAAGTTCATGAATATAAACAAGCACGCCATCGTTTTGGTTTTCAGTTCAGCCAGTGTAGTATTGGTTATAATTGGGTATATAAAAATCCCTCACCCTTTGAATGTTTCTGATAAAACTGACACGTTTGTGAACTGAGTTTGTTTCTCTAAATGAACTAATAAGTCATTATATTTTTTTCTGATATCGATTAATGAAGAACAGTTGTCAGAAGTTTTTTTCTCTAAATAAACTAGTAACTCGTATTTTTTTCTGATATCGATAAATAAAGAACAGTTGTCAAATATCCACCTCTTTCTCTTTTGCAGATGGGATGAAATATTCATGAAAATTCTGTAAGCCTGTAGATTTTGTTTCATTTTGTTCACCCAATACCATTTATCACAAATAAATGCCAAGTGCAAATTCAGAACAAATGAAATGCTATTGATAAATAAATGAACAATATTGTATTCAGCATGAAAATTGCAACTCAGAATTTTTCATGTATTTGAAAAATTAAAGTGATACCCCCAAGAAAACAAAACCTTTCATCTTAACTGTATATCTTGAAGGTTTTCCCAAGTGGAAACAACAAAGTGCCTTTCGTTTTTACCATGATATAGGCTTGGAAAAAACAAACAATAAATCTTTTTTGTATAATTCAAAACCAGAAAAAGTAATTGTAAATTGTATTCTATTAATTGTATTTTTTTGCAAAATTTCAGTTGGCCCCATTCGGTTCGAGGTATTATTTCTTTTTGCACTTTTGTAGTCTCCAATTAATCCGAGAGATGCCCGTCCTTCCCCGTCGTCCCTGTACGGTGTATATGTGTGTGTGTCGAGCAAACAGTGGGTGAGAGAGGAGAGAGTAGAGATGCTGTAATTTATTGAGTACACCGCATACCTGGCCTTATCGTTGCATATAGATAACACGGCGAACACCGCCATCCGCCATCTTGAGCAAACACCGGGACTGGTTTATGGTCACGTTATGGGATGTGTCTCTTTTATATTGCTTATCTTGGGAAATTTTCCAGGAACTCCGCGCGACGTTTTCGTTGGGTTGATGATAACAAGTTCTTATCTCGCGCGGCTCCCATCTTGGGCGTGTTGTTGAGAAATGCAGGATGTACGTTTTTTATCGCATTATATTTCATAATCTAAATCACCATAATCTCAACCGACTCCGCATATTCTTTATGTAGAATTGATTTTTGGTGAATTCGGTTGTTTCGGAATTTTCAAGTTTACGACTGTCAGATCATGAGTGTTGATGGACCTACGACCAACGGTGACGAAATTCCGTTTTTCACACCACCTTAGAACAAAAGTTTCGCCCAACTGTCTGGGATTTTATACTAATCGATACTTTCATCGAAAAAGTGAAAGATTCCTTTCTCAGTTTATCTTACAGTGAATATAAATATTCCAGATTGAGTTCATTCAAAAAATAAAAAAATTGCTGAATTCGGCTGGTTTCATATTTGCTCCCGAACAACCATATGGAAGAGAAAATATGAATATTATCATTGTCTCAAGATATATAGCCAGTCAACCTTTGCGGTAAAAACATTGGATGCAATTGTGAGAGTTCTCAAACTGTTCAAAACTAAACTTCCAGAAAATAAAAATTCAAAATATAATTCATTCTAAATTTGTTCCACCTTACTAGGACATAGGATATATCAGTTTTTCTACTCCCGTGATATATACAGTGCTCGTCTAAAGTCCGGTCCCCCCCTACTAATTTTGGAATCACCTGGTATATCGCAACGAAATTTGGAGGGCTTGAATAGGAGATAAAAACCTACTTCTTCATGGAAAAATCACAGCTGAAAGTTTTAAAATGGCGGCTGAGCGCCATCTTCAATATATTTTTTTAAATAATTACACCCCGTATATTATTCCATTTTCAAAATCTGCTCATAATTCTCTCTAATACACTTTACTCCTACATTCAATCGTTATCGAAATATTAACGTTTGAAAAGTGACATACCGGTTTAAAATGAAGTATGGATTTTGGTCACTTCCGGTAAAACATTTTGCTAACTAAACGTTATTATTTATTTATAGTTAAATCTTTAAATGAATTCGACTAATAATAGGCGTAAAGAGAGTTTATTAAGGATAAACAGTACCGCTTACCGGAAAATCTCGAAGCCTACGAATGTGTTCTGTAAATTCACAATCAAAACAAATTAGTTAGCAAAAAAATTATAATTTATTTTTGAATAACACTTTTATTTAACCCCAACAATTATTTCATCAAGTGTTCAATGTGGCACCCTCCTAAATCTTGACAATAAAGTGCCCTATTATAAATAGCTTCTCTTACGTTGATGAAAGTCTGTTCATCTATTTCTTCACATGTATCTATTATTCTGCGTTCTAACTCTTCTATTGTTTGACATTCAGTGGCGTAGATTTTTGACTTCAGATACCCCCAAAGGAAAACATCTAGAGGTGTAAGATCCGGAGATCTTGGTGGCCATTCTATACTTCTCCTGCGACCTATCCATCGCCCAGGAAAGTTTGTATCGAGGAACTCTCTAGCCATGCGATCGAAATGGGGAGGTGCCCCATCCTGCTGAAATATGATTTCACGATTTTCAAACTCTTCCTGATTGTTTAATACAATTTGTCTCATTCGAGGTTCAGTTTCAGTTTCTAAAAGATTTCTGTAAAGAACTCCTGTAACATTGCCTCTGATGAAAATTGGTCCAACAACGCGATTGCCCAAAATCCCCGCCCAAACATTCACTTTTTTAGGAAACTGGGTATGTCCCTCTCTAAAAATATGCGGATTAGTATTGCTCCAGTACCGTACATTCTGTTTTTTTACTTTTCCATTGAGAAAAAACGTGCATTCATCTGCGAAACATACACAATTTAGGAAGCTTCGTTCTCCTTCAACAGGCTTTTTCATTTAGATGGCAAATGACTAACTTTGTTTACCTGTCAGACCCAACGGCATTGACAACGAATTTTTTTTTAAGGAAATAAAATATTTCCGAGTTTTCCTATGGATAGTTGACTTGAATTTACATGGAGAAGAAAACTCACCATTAGAAAATATTCGTGTACATTATTTTATCTACGAATGAAAGGTTTTTGGCGATATAAAATAGGTAATAAGTACTTAACCTACAAAGAAAGTTACGAACGCCAATGTATGCAGGTGCATTTGTCATGAAGTTGACTGTTGACATAATGTGAAAATACCGCTAATTTTGAACTAAGCCAATCTCAAATTGTTATTTCGAAACTAACCAATGGCTATTCACTTTCCGAATAGCCAATCAGACTTTGGGTCTCAAAACGAGCGCATGCGCCTTAAAAAAATCATCTAAATGAAAAGGCCCATTGTTCTTTCTTGTTAACCACTCACAAAATTCAACCCTCCGGTCTGGAGCATATTTGCGCAAATATGACCTCGAAATAGGATTATCGGGAAATCTATCATTAAACATACGGACTGCTAGATGATAATTTCTTCCAGCTTCTCCAAATATCAAAACTGCTTCGAATTTATCGTCTAAACCACAAGCCATGATCACACTTTTCATAAAAAGATTTAGGCGCTTAACGGACTATTTGACTGTTAGCAGTTCAGTTTGGCAGTAAACAAGATGTTACCGCGACAACGATTTTTTCCAATGCAAACTTGATTGAAACATTAGTGTTTTTGGTTGGGTTCGAAATGACCAAAATGTCACTTTTCAAAAGATAATATTTCGAAAACAATTGAATTTAGGAGTGAAAGGTATTTGAGAAAACTGTTGAGATTTATGAGCAGATTTTGAAAATGGAATAATATACGGGGTGTTGTATTTGGAAAAATTATTGAAGATGGCGCTCAGCCGCCATTTTAAAACTTTTACCTGTGATTTTTAAATGAAAAAGTAGGTTGTTATCTCCTATGTGAGCCCTACAAATTTCGTTGCGATATACTGGGTCACTTCAAAGTGACAATTTTTACAAAATCCCTTGCATATTGCAAGTTCGAGAAACACAACAATTCTTTAGTTTCCAAGATTTGATTCATTCAGTAATTCATTGTGTTGAGAATAAAAATAATAATAACCTCTATGCGAAACATATTGTATATTTCAGTAAAGTACGTTGTTATAGATATATAATGAAAAAAGTAGAGTATTGTTTTATAGATGGAAAATAAAGAGTTTTCTATTTGAAAAAGGAAACATTATGTTCGTAATAAGTTAAACTCCCATTATTTTCGATCTAAATCTGATCACAGCAGTATACGCGTAAATTGACTGAAAAACAATATTCTTGCATTGCAGTTGGGATCTAAGTCTCATCCCAGCAGTATACGTGTACATTGACTGAAAAACAATATTAGTGCATTGCAGTTGGCAATAAATGTCCTTCTAAAATAATAATAATAATCATTTATTCTCCATAAGATAATTTACAAAATTATATAGGAATAGTCAAGTTGATGAAAACAAAAGTATCAAGAGAAAAATTCTCCCACACTATAAAAACATTTTTCTTGTAAAAAGGATCTGAGTCTACTTTTGAATACAGGAATATTATTACTGTTTTTGATCAAATCTGGTAAATGGTTGAACATTTTAGGGCCAAGATAGTTTGGGGAGTCGGAAGTAATTTTGAATCTTGCGTATGGAACATATAAAAATTCTCGGTTCCTTGTGTTCAAATTATGAATATTGGCATTCAGTAAAAAAATATTTATGTTCTGGAATACATATACACATATTTCATATATGGCAGAATATGGTATTGGATAAATATTGCTCTACATGAGAACGTGTTTGCCTATACTTCGAACAATACGTTTCTGTGCAATAAACACATTTTTAGACATTGAAGAGAGGCCCCAGAGACTCACGCCGTACCTCAGTCTAGAGTCCACCTGCGCATGGTACAAACTCAGCAATTGATCTATTTCCAGTACAAAACGTAGATTCACAAAGGAGTTCAATTTTGAAATTAGTTGTTCACAGTGAGCTTTACAGTGACTAACAATTGCCACTTTGAAGTGACAATTGTCACTACAAAGTGACAATTGCCAGTTTAAAATGATATTTGTCACTTCAAAGTGGCAATTGTCATTTCAAAGTGGCAATTGTCACTTCAAAGTGACAATTGGCAGTTCAAAGTGGCAATTGTTAGTTCAAAGTGACAATTGTCACTTCTTCAAAGTGACAATTGTCAGTGACAATTCAAAATGTTTTTGAAAAATATTCCAGGACTCGCCTACGGCTCGACCTAGAATTCTGTCTATTCGTCCAAAATGACCCTATTTTCCGTACTTGTTACGTAAATTACTATTCTAACAATTGGAGAGATATGCGGACCAGTATTTTTTTACTTTCGATGTACGGAATCCTATTGAAACAAATGTCAATGGAGCAATTCATCCTTTTTTCTGCTGGCTTAGAAGATCTTGTATATATTCTTAAACTCAATTCTATGGAATAATGAGTAGTAACAACGGGGACGATAATTATTAATCGCGCGAGGATAAGCTGCCCGCCACTTTCATCAACCCATTGTATTGCCCCGCTAGAAAACCCACGCAACAATAACACCGAGGAGTAAAGTGTAATAAAGACCTAAGCAGCTAGCAGGGTGACGAATACCTCGGTCGCACGCCTCACACGCGCCCCCTTGAAGCGCTCCCCGCCCCCGCCAAACCGTCAATCAAACAGGCTCAATTTGAAATACTGGGTGACCCAAATTTTTGGCGTTGGAAGTATGATTTTAAATGATTTTTTCTCGACATATTTAAACCAAGTTGATAAAATATTTCAAAAGCCATTTCTCATTTTATCAAAATCTAGAAGTATCAGCTCCCTGGTTATTTCCGAACCAATCAAACGGCCCGAAATTTCTCAGAAACAACCACTCGAATCAGTTTTATAGTGATAAATTAACTCCTATATGAAATGTGTCATTTAAAGATGACTGTTTTGTCACTTTAACAGCGATAAAAGAGGTGCATCGTTTTTTATCACCGATAAAAACGCCTGTTCCTCGTAAGCGTCTACATCTAGTATGCTTACGTCACTTTAATGTCTGCCCTGTCAGTTATTTGAGTATTGTTGATAATTGATACTGAAACATTACAACATGAGTCGTTTTGGGGAAGTTTCGACTCAACAAATAACAAAAAATATAGAAAAAGCAATCCCGAATCCACAAAATATACTAAAGCGTCAATATGGAGACAATTTATGGAGTTTTGTCAAGTACGAAATTACGAACTGTCGAAAATAACTCCGTTACAAAAAGTAGCAGATATATTAAAGGATTGGGCCTATAATATGAAAAACAGGAATGGAGGAGATTATAAAGAATATGCAGTTAAATCAATTTGGAATTCAACTGCGAAGATGATTCAAGAAAAATATTTCAATGAATACAATATTAAATTTGATCCTTTTGCCGACATAACTTCTAAAGAAGCTCGTGATGCAAGAAATAGTAAACGGAAAGAATTACAAGTTATTCCAGAGAAAAGAAAAGTAAGTTCTGTAGCATTGAACAAGAAAGATATAGTAAAAATGGCAAAATTGTGGAATATAGACAACCCAGAGGGATTACAAAAAAGATTATTTCATATAGCTTCTTATGAATTAGCTTGGAGGGGGGGAAAAACTGCAAACTGTACAATTTACCATTTTAAAGAAGAAACAATCCAGATGGAACTTCAACAAGAAGATTTGAATACAATACAATATTTTCAAAGACGACACAGGGTGGGTCGAAAAAATTGGCAGACAGCAAATGGATAACAAAAAATGAAATGGCTGAAGGTATTTGTCCCGTTGCATTGTTAAAATTACTGTTACAAAAAAGAAATGAAAACATAACATCTGAACTACTTTTTTTAACTCCAAATCCCTTTTGGAAAAACAAAAATTCCAAAGGTTGGTACAAAAATGTTCCACTTAATAAGATTTCTACTTGGACCAAATATTCTGGAACAAAAATTGGACTCGACATTACAAATAATAAAATTACAATCATTCGAACCGTGCTAGTACAGTTTCCCAGTTAGCCAAAGCAGGAGTAAGTGACCAACAACTTATAAAGATAACGGGACACTCATCATCATCTTGTATTAAACCCTACCTCCAAATTGATCCTGAACATCACGAAAATCTTATTAGTTCCTCACGAGCCTCGAGTGAGAAAAATCAAAATGAATATTCTACATGATGTGTGAATACCAGAGAAGAAAATTTTGAAATCAGTTCACCAAACCAAACAATTTATAACAATTGTGTATTTAATAACTGTTCATTTAAACAATTTAATTGTATCAATAAAGATAATTATTGTTGTTGTTCATTCATATATTCGGTCGTTAATTTATCTTGCCAAAAAACACTCGAACTTTTCTTTTAAGGATACATTTCTTTTTAACTCAAAATTTTTCCATCAGTAATCTTGCTCGAAAAACTGACATTTTGTCATGTCAGTTTTTGTCGTAAAATTACTGATTGGCAAAATTATTTCGTTACAAAAAGAAATTTATCCGATAGAAAAAAAGCTCTTGTGTTTTTACTGTTGATAAATATATTTTCGCTGTTTTATACTGTTAAATGCACACTAGCTTTTCGATTAATGCACAGTAGCTCCAGTCAACTTATTCAATTCCTACAGAAAAACAGTAAATGCAAAAATAATATACAGTATTAGGTTTTTTATTGAGTTAACCCTTTACCGCATAAATTTTTATTTTTTTGTGAAAAATTTAGATACAAGAAAACTTTAATGTAAAAATAATAGAAAAAATCTATAAAAATCACTTGATATTTCTAAAAAAACTGTTTTGTGCATATATGGAATAATAGAATAATACAGCTTGAGAATCAAATGAAAACACAATGGAATTTGAAATTTTGTGCATATTACGTAAGTTTTTCCTAAACACCCCGGATATTTACATCTTGATCGATCCGTCTCCAGCCAATGAGGCAAATGATCAAGACCATCCTTTCGAGCCTCTTCTTGGGGGATTTCTTTTGTTGGTCCTTTTTTTCTTTGACTTTCATATATTTGCTTAAGTTGCACTCGAAGGTCTTCCCACTTTGTTTTGTTTTGTCACAATTTCCTCATCTTGCAAATCTTCAGGTTCCTCGAAGACACTATCTGGTGCCCATATTGCCTACCGACCTATGTCATCCTCGTCAGACAGATCGGATTCTTTGCTGTCACCATCTGGAATTCTGACAGCAGCCATTTTTCCATAAAATCTTTTTGTATCCGTATCCGCAAAAAAATGCAATGTTGCATGGTGTGCCATATATGGGACAATCCTTTTTTTGTCATTTTTCATTGGTTTCGAGTAATCATAATGTATAACACTTACCTGAATAGATACCAAATAACACTGGGAAAACAAGTTATATTTTTCTTCGTTGAAAATAACACTTTTTACGACAATGAATAACCTCCAAGCTGTATACAGTGCGGCTTTTTAAAGCCCCCTCCCCTGTTAACTTTGAACGGTTCGACGTAGAACAATGAAAAAAAAGGTATTGTATGATATCACCGATGCTACTTTTTGAAATGAAAGACATCGTGATTGCCCGTTGAAAAGACAATTCAATTTCCTTTCCAACCATTTTATTTTATTTCGTTCACACGTTTTTTCACAATATGCATTTGGCAATTTCCGAAACTTCCGTCTCCTACAAAATTGATTTTCGGCTCCACTGGCCCTATGAACAGTGCCAGTTCTGTTGAATTTTTCAACCAGTTCCCTCAAATACTTTCGAGTTATTGGATGATCAGGGAATTTTTCATTAATAATTATCTCTGCTGCACGGGCCTCACCAAAAATGTAGATTGCTTCAGTTTTCTCTTCGATAGGATGTACACGAACCATGATAATTTTTCAAATTCAAAATAATACTAGTAGAAGTAGAATGAAACTCTTCTTTAAATACAAATGCGATAATATAAAGAGCAGGTAAGTAATGATATAATCATTGTTACATTAGAAATTCTTAAACATCGACAAAATAATACAATTTCTAATGGGAATTTCTAGGTTACTGCTTGATTATAAGTTTACTAAATCCGATGAATGATAAGTATAATCTTGAAAATACTATAAAAGGCTATTGTATAGCGAAACACGTGTCGTGGTTTTGTAAACCCAGTTTAGTGAAAATCATTTAGTGAATTGAGGTGTCTTTTGTTTACTTCAATAAGAATTTTCTTCAACTATCGGCCGCATCAATGAAAAAAATTGGATTACTGTATGAAACGAATTCGATAATCAAAAATCATTTAAGAAATGAATCTTCCTCTATTGACTGGTTTCAGTGTTACTCATCGCAATTGAGATTCCGTAGAACAACCATGGTTGAAACTATAATTGAATTACCTTTTCAACGGTGTGCAACTCGACCTCTATGCATTTCTAAATTTTCAAGTTGGTATGCCCCCAGCGCCCTCTGTCGAGTAATTGTAATATTTCTTCTTTCAAAAAGTAGGATCGGTAATACTATTCAAAATATTTGTTGTCCCATTGTTTCATATGAAACCGTTCAAAAGTTATCGAGATAAGGATACCATTCCGATCCGCACTTATGCTTGACATTTCAAATGCACATTGTGAAAAAACAAATCAACGAAATGATAAAAACAGTCAGGTGGTTGGAAAGAGAATTGAACTATATTTTCAACGATGTACCACATGACCCCCCATGCCATTTAAATTTTTGAAGTTGATGCGCCATCTATCGGGCAATCACGATGTCTTTTATTTCGAAAAGTAGTATCGGTGAATCATACAATACCTTTTTTTTCATCGTTCTATGTCGAACCGTTCAAAAGTTATAAGGGGAGGGGCATACAAAAACCGCAAAAACACTGAGCGGTAAGTATTTGAAACGATTCCTTGGATTTTGGAACGAAAGAAAAATTGTAGTAACTCTCTCCGTTGAAATTCAAATAGAATATGAGTTCTGAAATGTTCATCAAGTTCTCAATGTAATTTGAGAAATAATCTCATCTAATATATCATTCGTGCTAGAGGATTTTATCGCATACATTTTCCTTCAAGCAATTTGCCTCTAGGAAATTTAGCTCGTGCAATTTGCAGCCTCATTATCAAAGTTTAAACCACGAAAGCGTAGCTTGAGTGGTTTAATCAGATAATAAGACCTCAGATCGCACTCAGTAAAATTTCCAGGCTAAATGCTTTTTCGACAATTTGAAAAATCTATGAGCGATACCCTCAAAAATATCTCATGGCACGTGGATTTTGAAATTATTCGACCGATTTGGTCAAGTAATATGAATAAAGCCTGAGTTGCCCATTGATGATATGATATGATGGATGAAGAAAAATCAATTCCATAATATAGCCGAATATATCGAAAAAAAAAATCCATCTGGAATATATTCCAATACAATACCCAGACGGCACCCCATATTTCACACAAATTGAAAGATAATGGTTGGCTAAATATGAGCAACAGAAGGAGACTACACGCTGCTGTTCTTTTTCAAAAAATTTTCGATAAAACACCCTCATATTTGCACAGAAAAATCACCTATCGATCCGATATACATAATCTAAATATCCGATATAAAGGAACCCTTTCACCGCCAATCTTCAGACTAGAAATATTCAGGCGTAGTTATACTTATCAAATATGTTCAATATACAATCAGGTCCCTACCATGTTAAAATCCTACAGTTTGCGAAGATTCAAGAAGGCCTATAAGAAACATTTGTTTTCAATGCAATCCTGATATACGTACGATGGAAATTAGATTAAGAATAGCTGTCATTGTTTAACTTTCATTCTTTTATTCTTTTGTTTTATATATTGTTAAGTTCAACACACCTAGCGATATACTTAAGGTTAAGTGGAAAACAGTTTATGAGCTGATTTTATATCATCTTATAAACTGAACTTCGCCTTTTGCTTTGGGCCTAATTCACATTATATATGTATTCTTGTTAATCTATATATGTAAGCAATGAAGTCGTTTATTATTATTATTATTATTATTATTATATTTCTGGAATATTCCTCCTATCTGCCAATAGGCCATAATATATTGCAATATTCTTGGCATATGCAGTGAATATATCAAATATATCTTATCTTAAAAAAATATTCGAACGTATGCCATCCCAGTAATGTCTGGCATATGCTGAGGACATGCATTTGGAATATTATTTATTAACTTTTATTAATATAAAACTTTATGGCATCTTACAAACGTTACAAACCCTTTTTGAACAATATATTTTTTAGTGTAGGTAAATACCACTTGCAAACTACCTACTTGTTGATTTTGACCGTGTTCCGAAATTTTCTGAGTTTGCTATTTTTCAGTAACTGTCATTTAAAAATTACATTTTTGGCAGGCTTTACAAGCAAAACCTGTTAATAATGACGTTTTGAAAGTGTCGGCACACGGTCAAAATACCGAATTCAGCAAGTTTCATAACACGGCCTTTTTGTTAGTCCTTTTATGCGGTGTTGCCGGATACTGGATAATCACGTGTTTTACTCAATCATTATTACGTTGGGAACATCTCTACGTGATGGTAAATAGTAAAGTTTCCCAATGAAAATAATCTTGTTGAAACTGTTTTCTCATCATTTTTTATTTATTTATTTGATTTATTGTGTAATCTACAGAATTATAATTCCAATGATCGATTACAAAAATATATAATTCCCTTATATTGTAGACTTATAATTTATAACTATACTAACAAATAATAATTATAATAACGACCACAACAGTAATAATAACAATGAATCGATTAATGAGTTTCGTTACTTACTTTAGCATTATTTATACAACCTATGGTAGTTCGAAAATAGTAGTGTTTTGTGCCTACCGTGTGTATCCTCGAATATATCATATTCCAGTTTATTTATTATCTGGCATATTCTATAGACTGGTACATTCATACCAAGATTGGTCTTCGGTCTTGGTATCGTGAGGAGTGGAATATTTATATTGTGGGGTTGGTTTATATATTTTATTCAATATTAAGGGACATATTACTGTTCCATGTATGAGTTTATGGATGAAAATTGCCGATGATATTTCTCTTCTCTCTTCCAACTTTATGGAGTGAAATTCCGTCAATAATTTTATGTAAGGAATGTTGAAAATGTATTCGCCGTGTTTTTTGTAATACAAATATCTTAAAAAATGTTTTGCACTTTCTCGACCTTTTCCTCATAACAGCTATAAAAAGGAGACCATATTATTGCGCAATATTCCAAGATGCTCATTACGAATGAATTATAGATCATTTGCAATGTTTTATGATTGTTGAATTGGCAGGAATTCCTAATAACAAATCCTAACATTTTATATGCTTTTGTCACCACGCTATTAATATGAAGATCAAATTTGAACTCTTTATCAAAAATTATTCCTAAATTCTTCACATTTTCTTTAACAGCTAATGGAGTTCTGGCCAATTCATAGGTTAATTTGTAAAAAAAAAATCCTAGTGAATGTTACTGTAAAACATTTACCAGTATTAAAAGGAAGTTTGTTTTCTTCTGACCAACGCCATATATTATCAAGATCTTTCTGCAAACTTTCACAATCAGAAACATTTTGAATTCTCTTCAATATTTTCAAATCATCAGCAAACAAATAGCACTCTGAGAACTGAATAGCATCTGGTAATGAATTTATTAAACATAGGTAAAGAAGTGGTCCCAAATTGGATCCTTGTGGTACTGCTGACCTTGTGTTAATATTTCCCGATGTGCATCCCCTAAATACAACGTCTCCCCTTTAGACATGACACAAACAGATTGATTAATTCTTTTGAAAACCCAAAGCTAAACATTTTTTTTATCAACACATCATGATCTACTATGTCAAAAGCTTTACGAAAATCGGGGAACACCACGTCAACTTGCCGTCAACTCTACCAAGCCAAATGATAAATTTTGTGAAAAACGCACAAAAAAAAAGGATACCCATGTACATATCGTCTCCAGAGGATGACGAAGTAGTTTCTTCCTCGACCCCGATTGCAAACACTAGAAGATCGCCTCGATTTAAATTGCCAACACCTCCTACAATTCAAAGTGAGTTTATAACAAATTAAATTACCAAACAATTCTAGATTAAATAATAGTTGTCTATAGGCGACGTGATTATACTCATACCTAATTGTTTATTTTAGAAAGACATTCACAGACATCTGTTTCTACGACAAAGACATCCGAGCAGTTAGCCGCCATTTTTGGAGCAGTAGTAAATAGCCCTTTATTATCACCGTTATGTCAGTCAGACTCTAATAATTTTTCAAAAGCTATTGCCAACGTTAGAAGCAACCTCAACGGAAAATAATTAAACTTATTCGCATTATAAATGGCAGAATAACACATAATACCGAGCTGATAGATCGAGAGATAGATCACAGAATTCCAAATCAGGAATAACAGAAGAACAACCCAGCCAAAGAATAGAGATTTTGGAGAACCTACCCGCCAAGTCTGCTAAGGAACTTGTAGATGATTGAGAAAATTATGCAATAATAGCTATTTATGTAACCAGTTGGGTTAAACACTATTTTGTGTAACGAGCGGATACTTGCGGGACGGGCGCAGTGAGTTCCGCAAAAGGACACGAGTTACACAAAATAGGTGTTTCCAAACGTGTTACATGCAAGATTTTTTCTAATTTCGACCTCTACTATAATTAATAGTATATTAAAGTATAAGTGGATAAAAAGGGCTTTAAAACACGCGCGATTTTTCGAGCACGACGGCGCAGCCGGAGTGCTCGAAATAGAGCAAGTGTTTTTAAGACCAGTTATCCACGAATACTTTACGTTATTTTTTTTTATTGGTGCACTTTGAAATCATATATACTGGTATTATTACTACAAAAAATAGAAATAAGAACTAATAATGCAAGAAGGTTGAATTCGTGATGTGACATCAGTATACCTTTCGTTGTCATGGAAATGAGAAAAACATTCATTTGCAATTTGTTACCAAAGATCAATATTTGTTGTCACCAGAGCTCAAAGATGAATCATTCTAATATCGATTTTTTGAATAGTGAGGCACAATCGCGGTTAATACCGCGAAAATCCAGTGATATATATAAAAAAGAATATGAAAAGTTCATCAAATGGATGGAGGAGCACATATACATGAACGAATTGTGAGTAATATTTTATTTGACGTTACAAGGTACTCCTGTCAGATCAATAATAAAAATTTTGTCATTTAGACTCCACGTTTCTCGATTTGTTGATGTTGTCATGGTTACCTTTAAAAAACGCGCGTTTTTTAAAGTTCGATTTAAACACGCTGAGGCGTGCTTTAAATGGGTAAAAAGGGGCACCAATTAAAAAAAATAATGAATGCATTTTGACATTTATAGTGACACTTGTCATAACCCTTTGGCGTTTTGAAAAGCGTTTGATTTCGCAACTAGTTACGAAAAGTTATGAACTTCGTAATCAGTGATATTTATTTTATCACTAGTTACGAAAAAGTTCAACATTCCGTAACTAGTTGCGGAATGGAACGTCTTTCGTAACGCCTAAGGGTTATAAAAAGTATCACTATAAATGTCAAAATTAGACAAATAAATATGTATAGCATATGCCATGGATACATTTCGGAAGATAAAATTATATTTGGCATATCTTTCATGGTGACCTCAAATATGCCTCAGTTCGGTGCTCAAAAATTAAATTTTGTGGAAATTTAAAGGTGCTCCTCAATTCAAACTCGATTTGTCCTCTAGTTGAATAACTTTCCTCGAACACTAGCGCCAATTGTAGTTGTTTCAGGAATGTTAATATCATGATTATAAAATATTATTGCAACATATAAACGAATACAGATGAAATTATAGTTGACAGTTCGAAGCAACTAGCGGTTAAAGTTTGAACTGTATGAAGTAACGATGCATACGTCCATCAGAGGCGCTAGGAGAACGTTTCTGAATGCCATGAAAGAATTGGCGATTTAAATTTTCAATTATGCAAAACATTAAAAAAAAATCCATTTCCAAGTTTGTTGCTGAGCTTTCTAGGTGGTAACATAATTCTTTACGTGCAAATCAAAATACTCCAGAAAAGGGGCACTTGCCTGTTCCCCATTGGTAGAAATATCATGAATAGATTGGAAAGATATAGAAACGAAAGAGGATGGAAAAAATGTAGGGTACCCGAATGAATGTTACAAAGGATCTGTTCGAAAGAATGAATCAGTAACAGAATAATAATGTAAAGAACAAGTAAGTTAGATGAACCACCGAAAATGTTTTGGATTTCTTCAATGGTTTTTCCTTCAACTTTGAGGAAAAAAAACACCGGATTATTGTGATTTATTTCCCATCGAATGAGGACACGCAGCTTATGGAAATATCAAATATTTTTAGGAATTGAAACGTAAAGAGACTGGACTATATTGTCTTTCCACCCTTGGTGGTCCTGGAACCCAGGAGCTTCTCGAGGGAGATAATCTCGGCTGTTTCTTGAGGCTAGTTCAGTTTCGGTTCAACTCAGAATAAGATGCTGAAAAAGGCATTCAGTGGTTTATTAATAACAGGTTTAGTCAGCCTGCATAGTTACGTTTTATTAGATCTCTATTTCAATACCCAAACCCCGTTCATTGGATTGCTTACATCTGATATTCAAGGCTGCTTATGGTGAGATTCCTTCGAAATCCGCAGACCAAATGTCAAATTTTCACCGAAGAAGTCAAGAAGTACAACTCTCGAAGTTGTAAGTCCTACCACCTTCATTATTTATTGGTGGCTAATATGAGTAGATCTTCCCTGATCTTTTTAGTAGTAGCGAAGACTTTGAATCGATCATCAACAATACGCAGAAACATAAGATGTTGCCTGCTGATCCACATAGCAGAATCAGAAATCTGATTATTATTCTAGTCCTACACTTCACACGTGATTCCTTAGATGGCAGTGATCAGTCAGCAGTCCGGTAAGAATGCGTAGATTGTTCCTGCTTTATTTTAGTATTTGCGCTGACGTGCGTTTCGATGGATGGAAAATGAAAGCTTCGAGTAGGTTAAATCTGGATTCCTCCAGCGCATGATGGTTTGCATCTCTGCTCAATTGGAGGTTATGCCACTGGCAGCATTTTTGCTAATATCGAGGACCTGTTCCAGTCAAATTGAGTCAGAGTGAGAGTGCGTCGACTTTTTTATTCCCTTCCATCTCGCTGTGCCCTGAGACCCAGAGACGTGTAACTCTGTTAGTTCCCTCAAGACGGTTTAATGCTTGTCTGCAGTTCCATACCAGTTTAGGGTCTATCCCGTTAGAGCGCAGGGCAATGGCAATGGCGATTACCTCTGTATGGAAAATGGAGATAAGGTTGGCAAAGTTGACCGAGGTTTCTGAAACACTCCTACTGTAAGACCCGTGTTGATCCTACATACGTAATTGGTCCACCAACTCACTGCGCCATACGGAATCATTGGGATAATCTCAAGGCAAAATATCCAGTGAGTTTGGGATTTATTTCCCAGTTCTTGCTACAGGCTCTTCTGAGGTTCCAGAGCGATGTTCTGGCCTGATGGTTTTGTTCAAGTGGGAGTTTCAGGTAAGTTCTTTATCCAGAGTGACTTTCCCTTCAAATGGTATTTTCTCAACATGCATCGTGGGCTGGCGGAGTTTCAGTAGCTTCTTTCTTTCAGTAAAGGGAACTATAGAGGTTTTGCGGTAGTTGGCAGACATTTGCTCCCTCTCGCACCAACTGCAAACTGTCTTCATGGTACTTTGAGGAATATTTGATAATAACTCTGACAATTATAAGTGGTTCGTCCACATAGCCTTGAAAATCCAGCTAGTGCATCTCCCAGTTTCTTTTTGTAAGCTCAAACCTTTGTTTTATTTCTATTTGAATGGATTGAACAATCTGTAGGGAGAACCGCAAGTTATTGGGTGTAGAGTTATAATCAAACTAGATTCCGAAAAGTTAGGAAGTCTGATCCAGTGAAGTGCTCAAAGGCTCCAGGTTTTCTGAAAGGGTCGAGATTTCACTGTTCCTGATATCTACAGCAGGTCAAAACGGTGAATCTTGTCTGCATTCAAACATTTATCATTCCAGGGTTGACTTGGCAATCGCTTGATCAACATCATTAGTTATTTTCATAAAAGAATAGAGAAACGGGCATCATGAATTCAAATAATTTATAGAATTTTTTTGTATTTTAAAATGAGGTCGCTCATTACAATATAAACAATTATTAGAGTATTTGTTTTCACACTTAAAATGAAGAAGCGATTTTCAGTGTGAAAAAAAAAATCAGTCATATCTCGATACCTACAGAACGCATAACACGCTACCCTTCCAAGCGCCTCACATCCCCGTCGAGCTGTCAATCAAGTGGGCTTAATTTAATATATTGACCGGCAGTTTAATAATTCAGAGACCGTGGACGAACACGATGAATGCCCTTCACCTACCGTTCGGAATTACTCTACGCAATTTGTTAATGGCGGCGGAAATAAAAATTCGCCGAGCTTCAACCTGACATGAACAGTAATTAATTCGGCATCTGTCGTTTCGACGTATATTTTGGGTTGGCAAAAAATCAGAGATGATGGTTTTTTATATCATAAATCGAGTTCAAGTGGTAAATCTTGGATGTGTTCGTGGAATTCCACTAACAGAATAATATCTCTTTTCAAATCATACAACACATTATTTGCGCAACTGTACTTTTGAGTAAAATTAGTAAATTGAACGTGATCACTGACAATTTATCGAATTCCATTCCTATTATATTTTGACAATAATAACAGTTCAATAATATTGACATTTACAACAAATGTTCATAGTGGAGAGTCATGGGGAGCGCATCTCAGATTGCTAAAGGAGGAACATGCCCATATGAGCTCAAAAACAATAAATCGCCTGGAATTGATGACATACGAACAGAACTTTTGAAAGAAATATCATGCTATATCTTTACCCCACTAGCATACATAATAAATGAGAGCATTGAAAATGGAATTTGTCCTGATGCTTTCAAAATATCTATTATAGTGCCGGTATTTAAAGATGGCGATAGAACATCCGTAAGCAACTATAGTCCATTTTCTCTCATTAGACACTTGGCAAAAATATTCGAAAAAAACAGAATAACTTCATTTATAAATAAATTTAACTTGTTGTCTGACAAACAATTCGGTTGCAGGGAAAAAACCTCATCTATGGATGCCATACTCCTAACAGAAAAATCCATACATCTCTAGAAAGATGTAGGCCTAGCCGGTGCTTATTTATTGATCTGAGTTAGGCTTTTGACACTGTGAGCCACACGTTATTAATTCAAGCGTTAGAGAACTAGGGTATCAGAGGGATGGTGCTAAATTTATTTGAAAGCTATTTGAGTTCAAGAAAGCAAATTGTTAGAGTAATGGATAAAATAAGTCAAAAACTAGACTGAATATGGAGTACCACAAGGAATGGTCTTGGGACCAACATTATTCAATCTATACCTTAATGACCTATTCAGCTTGAAAATAAGTGGAAAAATAATAGGATTTGCTGAGGATGCTGTTTTATATGAAGCAGATACTAAGTCAAATCCAGGGAAGAAAGTAGAGGAAAACCTCAAGGTAATATACGACTGGTTTGATCACAAACTCCTTACCATGAATCTCAAAAAAAAAACAAATTTCTGCCTTCCATCTGTAATGCTGCCGGCATGACAAATATGCAACAAATCAATATAAACATAAACGGTAATAGACATGGTATCCAATCAGTGGAAGGAATAAAATACCTAGGGGTATATCTAGATCGTCACCTTAGGTGGGACAGACATATCAACTACATGATGAAAAAATTACAAAATATAATATTTACCCCAAAAACACATGGAAGAGTACCTACCAACGAAAAACTTGAATACCTTGTATTTTGCCCTTGTAGAGAGCCATTTCGGATACGGAAGACAGGCATGGGGCGCATCTGCGTGATCATACATCAATCCACTCGAAATCCTACAAAAAAAAATCCTGAAAATAGTTATGTCAAAACCACGTAGATATACTACTGAAGATATGTACAGTACACCACAGATTATGGATATTCGTCAGATTTTCTTTTTCAACACGTGTATAACATATCAATTCAGTATAGATAAATCACCTCTCCCCTCTCATCAGTACATGACTCGAGGGCGCCAACTACTTACACACCCATTATTGAAAAAAGCACTGTCACAGAGGAGCACTAAAATGTATAACACCATCCCCGAAAGAATAAAACCTATTACCAATAAAAAACATTCAAAATGTACCTGAAAAAGTTCTTACTACAGACTCCCAGAACATTTTTTATTGCCATGATAGAATCTAATGGTTGATCAAAAAAAGAAAAGATAACTGTGCCCTGTTTTTTACACATTAAATTCTATTCTATTGTATCTCATAGTATTTAACTATGGGTCTTCATCTTTTATTGTATTTTTATTACTGTATTTTACTATATATATCACCATTCATTCCTTTTTATTGGAACTTATGTATCTTATCTGTTTGTTTATATTTATCAAAAAAAATGTACTCATCTTTTTTATGGGAAACAAGTGCTTGCACTTATCCCTTACAGTACTTTTTCACTCCTAACATGTAGTCATTTAGCTGTATTTATTTATCCTGAATAAAGTTATATTATTATTATATAAGGGATTTGTTCTCTACTGAAGGTGCATACCTTGCCCAACTACCGAAGGAAAAAATCGCACAGAAATTTAGCTTCGCAAAAATCTATCTGAAGTAAGTAACAGAATATAGTGGAGCCCAGAATCTATCGATATACTGAGAGAAAACATAATATGGTGCACCAAATACTCCGAACCCATGGGCAAATCCCGAAGCACGTTCCCAGTGGAAATACACGCTAGCGGAAGATACACCCAACTCTACAGTAACAATGACATTGCAATTCTGTCAGAAAGCCAAGTAGCCATCAAAACGTTGCGTTTCCACAATATCGACTCTAAGATGATATTGGAATGCCTTCACAAAATGAATGAATTAGGTAGAAATAACATAGTAATCCTCCTCTGGGTGCTAGGACGCGAAGAGCAGAATCAACAAGGAGATACACTGTTACGGGAAGGGCATCTTCACCACTGATCAAGTCAAGCCCATTTTGCGATCTGGAGAGAGTTCAACAAAGGGAAAGAATAATTGAGTACAACACAACGGCAAAGACAATAGCTCCTCGGTAAATCCTACCGAGAAAGATCCCAAGCATCAGTCAGCCGCAGCCAGTGGAGTCTTGAGTAACTAACGGGAAATATAGCTGGGCACTTTCTGAAATCAGAGAACACCTTAGGAAGTTAGGCTCAGATAGCATATGCAGAATCTGCGAAGGAGAACCAGATTCCCCACTCCACTCTGAAATCTGGGCTGACACCAGCTGACTATGGGAAGAATACCACTTATTGAAACCCTAATTATTCTTGATTATTCAGGGATTTGGGGCTCTAGGGACACCCTAGATCTAATCAGGTCGTAGTGCATCTGTGTCACTACCTACAGTCACCATTACCATATATTTGGAAACAGGATACATACAGGATAGACAGTAGGCAGGCCATGGTAAGAATAAAGGTCATAGACGTCCGACCCTTTTTTGCTAATTACAATTTTATATGGAGCTAATCTGTGGAAACAGTATACTAATAGAACATCACATTTTTGGGAAAAAATAGATTTTTGGAAATAAAAATTGTTTTTGCAATCAAAATTTTCATTATTAAAATGCTCGAATAACCATCAGAGAAATAAAAAAACTTCTCAACGAAAAGTTAAACCGACGAAAAACGGAACTGAAAAGCAAAAAATAAAATAAACCTTCTAAGTCTTAATAACCAAGCTTCTAAATTAATGTAAGTAGCTAATTTTGAGTCGGCGCCAAACAGACAATCATATGAGTTAGGTAAAGCGTAAAATGATGGCATCGAGATGCGCGGTGACATTTTGATGCATCTTTTGAAGTAAATCGTTGATTGTTTGTATGGAGCCGACTCAAAATTAGTTACTTCCATTAGTTCAGAAGCTTAGTTATTAAGACTAAGAAGAATTATTTAATTTTTTGGTTTTCAGTTCCGTTTTTCGTCGGTTTAATTTTTTTTTCAAGTTTTTATTTTTCAATTGTTTATGTCTGAAATCTTCCAATCACCACCCATTTAATTTTTGATTATTTCCAATTCCACTTCTAAATACAGTTGATTTGAATAATATAATTAGCTACTTTAATTATTTATTGTTAAATAATATACATTATTTTTGGTAGTTCTGGTTAGTTCATTTCATCACTTTGTATATAATTCCATTCTATCATAGAATGTTATTATTGTGACGGATGTAGGAGAACAAAAATAATGACAATCGCAATCTGTCAATGTCAACTACATATGTGTGCCAATGTTCACAAGTGAAAAATCAATCATCCCCTATTTTTCTACCCATAGGGTTGGATTATTCCAACCCAAATACAAATATGATCAACTGATAAAAACATAATCATCCAAATCGGGCAACCCAGTACAAAGTTATGCGTGATCGAATCGGTTAACGAACCAACATTCAGAGGGTGAACGATCAATATCCTCCATTTTGCTACTCTTAAGGGAGGAATTTTCCTTTTCAAACTCAAATAGGACCAACTTCGTAGTACACCCTATCCAATGAAAAAAGAATCATCAAAATCGAACTACTCTGTAAAAAGTTATGCGTGGTCAAAAAATATACGCGACAACTAGAGAACCTCCTCCTTTTTTATTTCGTCGGTTAAAAAATTAAATAAATGCTGTATTGAGAATTTGAAAACCTTTCAAACAAGGTACAACTCAACCCCCCTTTCCATTACAAAATTTTGGAGGGGTTTATCTGTAGGGCAGGAGGTTGAAAGGTGGTTGAAAAGTTCTATTAAAAAAATTGAGTTTGAAAAATAAAGATCGATCTATCCAAGGATTTTTTTAAATATATTTCTGTTATGGAGATACCGATTTTATTCCATCATAGGTGACCACACCGTATGAATAAATATTATTTATAATTTTTTCAAGTGATTTTGAGATTGGAACCCAAGAAACAAGAAAGTACTGTATATCCTTGTGTGCTGGTTATACTTCTGTCTTTTGATTTGAGTCAGGTTACATAGAAATATTAGGAAGCATTTGAGGAGATTTGTATTCTTCATCCATTTATAATTGAAAAGTTTTATACAAAAATAGAAATGTGGTTTTTGTTTACAATGAAAATTTTCTAGTTTACAATGCATTTTCTTTTCCAACACACGATTTGTAAGCTTGATTGGTAACAATTTCAGAATCAATAAATACATTCTGAAATCTTCCTTTCCGACCGGCCCCGCCATAGGTTATTGTAATATACATTATGTTGTGGAATAATTTAGTCAAGTAATTTGTATCCACTGAAACGCAGTCATTTGCCCTTCTTGAACAGTAATATTTTTGATTTCCAGGGTAAGAGAAAACCCTAAAAATTGATAGAAAAGTTGAAACTGTTTCATCGCTTTCATTGTACCTGATTACGGATTAGGCGGTTTCGATATCCCGTGTGGAATTGCAGATTACAATGCGAGATAACAAAGTCACCGAAGCAACAAATTATACCTATTTGATTACATAGAGCTCTCAGTGAAACGGTTGAAACTCAGGGTGTTTGTAGTGAATCCCCAGTGACTAGATTGAATTAATTACAGTATTCCAGGCAACCAATAGGGAACGTCGAGATAAACCCCATATATCGTCACAGAACAGACGCACGGTAGAACAATCTCATACAATTTGAATGAATAAATCCTGACTGCAAAGTGATATGATCATTTCAAGGAAATGTTAATTGGAATGATGATATCCTTCCATACATCCTTCATGAGAATAGTTCAAGGAATACAATAAATCTCACACGAAAAATTAGTACGGGATCCAACTAGTGACTATTATAACAGAGTTATCTTTGGTGGAGGGATCATCTGCAATCATTGTACTGAACGTTTGTTTAAAGGTTGCAGACGATCTGGTAACTTGATTACTCTCGTTTTGGACGTCCATCGTCTTAATACTTGTATCTGCAATCGTCTTCAGTCTTCACCTGAAGACGATTGCTGATACAATCATTCGAAACGTCGTGAAAATCTTTTAACGATTGACGTCCGAAACGAGAGTAATCATTGTACTGAACATTAAAGAAAAAGATTGAGCCGGTATTTTGTTCGATGTTCCATGGTTTTTTTATTGCACAGAACGTCTAGTTCTTGGTTAATTCCACTGTGACATAAACTGACATGAGTTAGACATAACTAACATATGGTTTTTGGAACGAAGTTCCTTATCGCGCGTTGCGAAAGGGGGCTAGACGGAATAAATCAAGACCAAAAGTTGTAACGACACATTCTGCTGTAGTTGTAAGCCGTGCGGCGTGCGCGTGTTTCTCTGTATGTCTCTCTCTCTCTCTCATAGAAAGCAAGCCAGTTATTTTCGTTTCGTCTTTCTATTTCGCATTGAACAGTGTGGTGTCGCGACGATTATTTTTGTTAAGTGTATACAGGTTTTTTGTACATAATACATATTAATAAAAAATAATAACAATAATGAATCCTGACAGTGTTTCTGCACAAGTTCCGGATATTGCTGATGGAGTTAGGTAAGTAGAGAATTTATACAGACAATAATAAATGCTTATGTATTTTTAGCAAGTACGCATTATAACCTCTCTTTACTATTGTGCTAACCAAGTCATACGCGTTATAATCTCTCCATTATTGTGTGTTTAGCAAGTGTACGCGTCATAACTTTAATAAATTCAAAAGCAAATTATATTTTAATATTACAATATCAATGCGTATGTACTGAAATTGAGCCTACTGATTGAGTTTATATTACATTATATTTGTTAATAATAAAAAAAATATTATTATAACTTAAAAAAAAAAATATTATTATAACTTAAAAAAAAAAAATTATTACAATTCCTTCATTAATTAATCGAAAGGAACTTCGTTCCATCCAGGTGTCCCTTGACACCTCTCAACTTTTTTCTCTCGTTTCAACACCCTTCCTCAACTTTTCGACTGTCTTCACAACAGTGGCGTATCTAGGAATTATGCTTGGGGGTAATGACATAAAAAAGGTAAATACCTCTACTTAAAGGTATTTTTGTTCATTCAAATTCAAACAAAAATACAAAATGTAATAAAATAAAAGATATATATGCATATACTTATAAGTAGGTACAAAAAGAAAGATTTCTTTCGTTAAAATAAAGAATAAAAAATTAAATCCAGTGTCCTTTATTTCTTATTTGCAAACCTTTCAATAACATTTGAAACATCTATTTGCACATCTCTATGAACATGAAGTAGAGCTAATCCAACACTAACTGGCATTGTATTTAAAGTATGAATACACTTTTTTATCGAGGGAAATATGTTAGCGTCAAGATTCAAAAAGAAAAAAAAAAGAAAAAAATTCAAAGAATAATACTATCAGCTGAACACTTGAAAGAATGTAATTTCAATGGAAAATAAATTTTCCATTGAATTTTGATAATGTGAGGCTATTGTTTATTAAGTAATTTTTTTGGAACCACCGATTTTTTTTAAAACCTAATAATTGTTCGCAGAATGACTCCATATTCTGTTTTGCTTCCTGGAGCACATTTTACATGTGTACTCGATAATATCACGCTATAAAATTGTATAAAAGTTGATTATTTTGTCAATTATACATTTCTGAAGTTAACAAAATATGAGAAATTAAGTAAATATTGTAAAAAATGTTTTATTGATATCATCATTATCATCAGTTTTACGTCTGACAAATCATTTTACAACGATTTAAAAAAAAATATGCAATTTGTTTATAAAATATTTATGAACAAATGAATAATTTGAATTCTTTTCAGAAATTGTTTTCTTGCATTAGGTTGCTGAAAGTTTATTATGATTAAAAAAAATATTCGTAATTTTTTTTAAATTGTTTATAATAGTTTTTTCTAATTTTTTATTATTTAAATAATATATTGAGAATTTTTTTCTTCAAAATTAATAATTGGTTATTCTCCACCTAATAAGAAAAAATTGTTTCTATTAATTATGTAATTGTTTACTCACTTAACAATATGTTATACACAAACTTTGATTGGCATTATATTATTTTTGAATGGAACAAAAAATTACAAAAACAACCATATACGACAAACTGTTCAAATTTTTTTTCTATAATTTTTCTAGAAAATTCTATAAAAATAACAAACACATTTTTTCCAACATTTTGCCGTATATGGTTGTTTCTGTTATTTTTTGACCATAAAAAAAAAATTCCAACAAATTTTTTAATTTCATTATTCATGGAAAACATTCTTATTAGGTAGAGAAGAACCAATTATTAATTTTAAAGAAAAACAATTCTTTATATATTATTTAAATAATAATAAAAAAAACTATTATAATCAATAAATAAAAAAATAAAAACATAATAAACTCTTCACAACCTAATTTTTCAAAAATAGTCAATTTATCCATTTGTTGATGATTATTTCATAAACAAATAGCGTATTTATTTCAAAACGTTGCGAAATGCCTTTGTCAGACATAAAATTGATTATAATGTGAAATATCAATTTAAAAAAATTACAATATCTACTCGATTTCTCATATTTTTTTAACTTTAGAAATACCTAATTAACAAAATAATCAACTTTTAAACAATTTTATAGCGTGATATTATTATTTAATACATATATAAAATGTGTTCCTAGAAGCAAAAAAATTATGACGTCATTCTGCGAACAATTCGATTTCTAATAAAATCAGCGGTTCCAAAAAACAACTCAATTAACAATAACCTCTCATTCTCAAAATTCAATAAACATTTTTTTCTAACGGAATTTTTGAAATATTCAGATGATACTAAAATTCTTTTAAGTTTTTAAATTTACATTTAATTGTAAAAAATGCATTGCTCTCTCAAGAGGTGCTGTACTCCTGCATTAACCCCCACGCGTTGAACGTTGTATTATTATCTACCCTCATTACCCCCCCACCCCTTAAATACGCGCTTGCTTCACAATGATGCGAAATACGAGCATGTACTCGAAATTTGACATTTTCAACCAATTGTAAAATTTAATGCTTCTTAATTCAGTATACGATAAAAACAAATTCCTGATAAAACGTTGGTCCGCAAGTTCAGAGAATAAGTTTATCTGACATAAACTGTTCGAGATGGAACAAGAGAAGGGATTATGGAGGAGCATTTGCCATACCAGTATATGTAATGGAACCGGCTGGCTGGTTAGGTATCGATATCTGGCTGGTCAGGTATCGATATCTGTTAGGCAACCAATGGTTGGATGGGTAGCCAGCCACCTGCCAGGGAAGACTCGCGTTTAAAAAGCCCCGAATAACTGCAGTGTAGTAGCATATTCACAGCGCAGACGTCATATTAATGAGCACGGGATATGGCAATACATATGCCATATTTCGGAGGGGGCGTTAAGATGGGAGTCCCAAGTTTATGGATGTTGAGCTTGTTAAAAATTCGAACCTTTGATTGGAAACAACGGAAAATTCGCCAGAATTTACGGTTGGGGGAGTGTGCTCACCGACGTTGGTGTTTGACTCTTGTCGCAGAAATGAGCCGACGGTAAAGAAAAAATGAAAAAAAGGTATCTGTAAATCAGAGAGATGTTGCTTATTTTCCTGCTATATTCCAGTTATAGAATCAGTCAAGGTAGCATTGTCGACGCTTTTCTGAATGAAATCCTCAGCTTCAGTGTGTGTTTGGGTACCAGCCCCCAAGCATATGGAAACAGTATTCTATAACGGGACGACTCTGAGCTTTATAAATAGTGAGACGTTGTTGCGCCGTGAAAAAATTTTTAGCACGAAAGAAGTTTCTGTTAAGCTGATTTCGCGATGATTCTGACATTGTCGTACCATGAAAAGGTAATGCAAATTCACTCAAAATATATACAGTGTGCGCGTAAAGTATGGAAACATCAAGATATCTTTGACACCCCGTAAGATACAATAACAAAATTCTTGTTATGTATATCAGATGGACCAGCGATTTTAAATTTTATATTTTCGATGTTGTCAAATGTACAGTTTCTGAGATATACGAACAATATTTTTATTTTTCAATGGGACAACCCGTATATCTTAGAATTTTCTGTTACAGTTATTTATTGCTGATGCAGCATACAAACTGTTGATGGCCAATACTGACCATTAATTTTAAGAAATTAGAAAAACATATTTTTATTGCAACCGTTGATATTAACAGAAAGAGAAAATAAAATGGGCCACTTGGTATTTGTTAAAGTTTAAAAAAGTCCTTGCTGTTTTTGTTTTGATAAACATGATATAAATATCGGTTTCATTTCGTTAAATCAAGTAGGTTTTACTGTCAGTAGGTACGTCGTGATTTACTGTCAGTAGGTACGTCGTGATAGTGGCATCCCTATTAAGTACAATTGGTACAGGAACGAAGGCGATCCAGATCCAGAATGGAGTTCTGTGAAACAATGTTAAATAGTGAAAGATAAACGCCATGTGAAGTGGAATAAATAGAAAAATCGAATTAAACGGTTTTCTTCACATACAAGATTCAATATAAATTGAACCAGAAAATGGTAGATCTCAGGTGAAAAACAACTACTTTTCTGGCAAATACCACGTAGAACGTTGAATGATATTCACCTGAAAATCCATGCATACCTCCATATAAATGGACATTGAATGCAAATGTTTCTTTCTGATAAGCTCGATTATGTTTAATTTATGTCGTGTTCACCTAACAATCCGCATACCGGTTTCAGGCTGTTTTGGCCCCTATCAGTACGGAGTAGTCAACCAGCCAAAGGTCCGAAGAGCTCTGGCTGAAGCGAGACACAACATAACCAAAACCATCATCGAGTCTATAACACCTATAGGTACGCCGGAAAAGAAAACTTTTAACTGGCGGTACCTAGTGACAGGAAGAAACACTCCGAAATGAGGGCCAAAAAAGCCTGAAACCGGATGCGGATTGTTAAGTGAACACGACATAAATTAAACATAATCGAGCTTATCAGAAAGAAACATTTGCATTCAATGTCCATTTATATGGAGGTTGGCATGGATTTTCAGGTGAATATCATTCAACGTTCTGCGTGGTATCTGCCAGGAAAGTAGTTGTTTTTCACCTGAGATCTACCATTTTCTGGTTCAATTTATATTGAATCATTTATGTGAAGAAAACCGTTTAATTCGATTTTTCCAATGTTAAATAGATTTAACACTAATCCTAATTTCTTCAATCAAATCCTTATTCCAGTTTAATGGCACGATCAATAAACAAAACTGCAGGTACTGGTCAGATGAAAATCCTCATTGGATGGTGGAGGCACATACGCAGTATCCACGAAAGATCAATGTGTGGACAGAATTTATTCATGATACGATCATTGGACCTTATTTTTGGAATAGAACCATGACAGGTGAAGAATAATGAGCATTTTTTTTATTAGAGATGATTCCAGAATTCGAGGCGTTCGTGAGTTTCTCGGCATTACATTTCCAAATAGTTGGATTGGAAGAAGAGGAACTATCGAATGGCGAGCAAGATCTCCGGATTTGACACCTCTCGATTATTTTCTGTGGAGTTATTTGAAAAGCAAAGTGTATGTGAATAGGACACAGACTATCCAAGGACTGAAAGAAGGAATTACAGAGGAGATAGCACTAATTTCTCCGGACACGATCAGAAAAGTCTTGGGTAAATTTTCATTCACAATGGATTTCTGTTTCCAAAGACAAGCAGGTCATATTGAACATCTCCTTTGATTTCTTTCTTTAGGTATTGTTTTCTGTTTATAAAATTATAAAATAAAAATGTTTTTCCTAATTTCTTAAGATTAATGGTCAATATTGGCCATTAGTTTGTATGCTGCATCGGCAATAAAAAACAGAAATTGATTTGTTGAAAATATAAACAGGATGTTCATAAAATCAGATGTGGAATCATCTGCGACTGAAAGATAAACTTTAGTCACTATCTTCCAGAAAATTGTAAAATATACGGTACATAATTTTCATCATCAAAGAGAAATGTTGCTGACAAATAAAAATTAGTGAGATCGATATTACATCTTAATTTTAACTCTAACAGGTGGGTATTTTTCGAATTAAATTCAAGTTTATTCAATTCAAAAGTAAGTAACATGACAATTTCACAATTAATAATATTATTTCCAGGTGTTAATTACAATTTCAATTTAGTTATTACAATTTCAATATAGTACCGAGCCATCTCACTCCATATACTGGAGACCTTTCACCTAAGCACAAGCGTGCTTGTGTTGTGTCAGGTATCCGATATTCAGAAGGAGTTTTTTTCCATGTCAATTGGCGTCTATTTGGTGATTCTGGAGAATGGAGGTTTGGAAAGTGTACGTTCAATATAAATTTTCAAATGTAGATTGATTGTGTCGTACAAATGATTTTATGGCTATTTTGTATTTGTTAATATTTGTAATATTCTTGGACTCAGATGGTAGTAGGTTGAAGAGTTTTGGGCCAAAATAATGTACAAATCTCTGTGAATGACTTTTTTAAAATAATGGCATGTGAACAGACCCTTTTATAACAGATCTGGTTTCTTTCTCAATAGTTGTCCTCAGATAGTTAGCTTTATTGTGAAATATCCATATTGAACATGAGTAGGAATAGAGACTTCTTATATTGAATAATTTGACTTCCTCATAGAGCTTTTTTGTAGAAAATAATCGGGCCTCTTTATAAATAATTTTTAGTATAGTGTTTTGCGTTGTTTGTAAGCTTCCTAAATTTTTTTCAAAAGTTCCTCCCCATGCTGTTATGCAATACTTGAGAACTGACTCTGCCAGTGCATAATATAAAGTGAGCATGTTTCTACGAGATAGGATATCTCTCAGGGAATACAATTTATGGATGAGTTGTCTTAGCCTCTTGGTCATGCATAGCGTGTGTTCATCCCATCGTAAATGTTGATCCACTATAACTCCTAGATATTTTAGTTTATTTGTTTTTTCAATCGCAGGACATTGACAGATATTTTGAGAGCAGTTTATTGTATGTATCTTTAGAACATTTTCGTTTGGTTGGTCGCTGTTTGTCAGTGTGAGGGTCATAAATTTTGTTTTATCGACGTTTAGGCTAAGAAGATTATAGTCGAGCCATGCTTTTATCTTTTTCATTTCATTTTCTGCTTTTTTATAGACTCCCTGCCATGATTCACTCGAAAAAATGATGACAGTATCATCAGCGTAAGATATAATATGGCCCAAAAAGTTTTTGATTTTGCTAATACTGTTTATATATACCAAGAATAGGATGGGCCCTAATATGGTACCCTGAGGTACACCTACCGTAACTATTGATGTGTCACTGAGTTCGTCATTTATCTTCACTCTTTGTGTTCTATGTGATAAATAGTCTCGCAATAAGTAATAAGTACCAGTCCCCGAATTCCATAACTATATAATTTATTCAAAAGAATTTCGTGTGAAACGGTGTCAAAGGCCTTGGCAAGATCAAGGAAAATGGCTATGCATTTGTCCGATCTATCCAGTGCCTCCACACCGCTCCTCACAAAATCTAGTACCGCTTTTTCCGTATTTGAATTTTTTATAAAGCCGAATTGTCTGTCTGTTAACACTTTATTCGCATCGAAAAAATTGATAAGTCTTCTCTTGATAGTATGCTCAAAGATTTTTGCAAAACTATTTATCACAGAGATTGGCCTATAATTGCCAGGTTCTCCTCGATCACCTGACTTGTGTACTGGTGTGATAATAGCCTGTTTCCATTGCTTTGGTATTTTACCTTTAGTGTAACAAAGGTTTATCAGATGTTCCAATGGTTTAATAATATGTAAATGTATAGACTTTATTGTTTTTGTGTTGATTTTATCTGGTCCAGGGGAACAGTTATTTTTTAATTTAGATATAATGTCTATCAGTTCGTTGCACGTTACTGGTTTTAAAAAAGTGTTTTGTTAATAAAAATATTCTCCATGAGATCTTCAGATACAATGTCAGGCTTCTCGATGTTTTCCGACATTTTTTCGCCAATAGTAGTGAAAAAATTTTTTAGTACGTTAGATTTTTCATGGTTGTCAGAGACAACCTCTCCATTTTGCACTTTTAATGGTAAATCTAAGGTTTTTATTTTTGCTTTAGTATTATTTGATATTTCATTTATTATTTGCCAAGTCTTTTTGGAGTTTCCTTTTACTGTGACAAGCTTTTGTCGGTAATATTGGTTTTTAGTAAATTTTATTAGACTGTTGACTCTATTTCTATATTTTCCTTTTAAATCTTCGTTTTGCATTTGTTTTAAAAGTCTTTTTTTCATTTTGTCTCTTTCACGTATAGATGTAATAAGGCCATTTGTTATCCAGGGTTTGATTTTTTGTTTTTTATTTGACATTTCGTACATTTTAGTCGATAAAGTTATGTAATTGTTTACTTTTCCAATAAATATGTCATAGGATTTTTGCACATCCTGACAAGAGAAAATTTCTTTCCATTTTTCTTTTTCTAGATGAGTGTTTAACTTATCATAATCTATTTTGCCGTAAGAGCATGTTTTTTGGGCGGTATTTAAGAAGGTTTCATGTGGCCCTTGGATTAGCAAAGACGTGACAAAATGGTCTGTTAAACTTGTTTGAATAACTGACGGTCTTATTTTATAGTTTTTACAACAATTTTTTCGGCTTACAAAAATGTGATCTATTATACTGCTTGAGTCATTTGATACTCTAGTGGGGACATTAATATATGAGAGAAAACCATGCTCATCCATTATACTAAGGTAGTTTTGTACCTCATTTGACTTTCTATCTAATAGATTTATATTGATATCACCAATGAATATTTCAATTTGATTTTTTGAGAGTGTTGAATAATATTTTTTGAGGTTATCTTGGTATGTTAGAATATTTGTGGATGGTGGTCTATAAGAAGCCGTTATGCCAATACTATTTTTCCTATTTTCATTTGTGATTGAGAGTCTTAATAAATTTGTTTCTGTTTGTTTGAAAGTCTGTACATCTGCTGTTATTTTATTTTTTATATACACTAGTAGACCATCGTTTTGGTTGATTTTTGAGCCATTGTAGTGAGCAGTGAAATCAGGTATATCAAAGTCACTTACCCTTTCTATGTTCCAGGTTTCAGATAAGACAATTATGTCCAAGTCACTGATGTTTTCAGCCAAGTAAATCAATAATTCATCATAATTTTTCCTTATGCTTCTAATGTTGAAATGCACAACTTTAAGTTCTGTAAGTTCCAGTCCTCTAATTTCTTTTTTACTCCATTCTTCAAAATCACCATAAGTATTTGTTTTTATATCTTCCTGTCCATCTAACATTTCAAGAAACTCTAACATTTCAATTTATTGTCTATTACCCCGTTTAATATCTATTAAAAAAAAGTTTTCAAATTTGAGTGTTTATACAAAAATAAAAAATAAAAAATATCAGTGAAAGGGAGAAAGAAGTAAGTAATTTCAAATTTCAAATTGGACTAATTCTACTCCCTAATCTAATTTTTGTACTTTAAGAGCATATATTCAGTTTTCCAATTCAAATTCCCTAAAAAGTCTCTTTAAATCAGCTTCACATTTTACAATATTTATTTTGTTTTCCAAGCTAAGATAAATTTTTCCAGATTCAGTCCATACATTTCTGAAGGATATTTTTTCCACTGCTTTGGATACTAGTTGAACCCTCCGGGTAGTTGGATCCTCCCTTATTACAATGGTTGTTCCCTTTAGTAGCTTTTTGTTTCTATAGATTTTTTGTTTCAGGTCTTGGGTACTCAGTTTTAGGAATATACATCTCGGTTTTTCATTTTTCTTTCCTACTCTGTAGCATAATCTTATATCCGCTTCAGTAATGTTAATATTCATTTTGTCTCTCATCAGTTTTATCATTTTTAGTCGCATGTTTTCATTTGGGTCTTCCGTAAAATTGAAGATTCTTAAATTTCTAATCCGGTTTTCTTGATCCATGTTGTCAAGCTTGAATTCCAGGTCCGCCTTGTCCTTTGAAATGTATTCAATTTTTTCCTTTAGACTCTTTACATCCTCCTCGTATGTTTGTTTCAGTTCAGCTTGTCGGGTTTCAATTTCGGCCATTCTTTCTGCTATCTCGGAAAGTTTTTCATTCACAGTTTTTACGATCGCCTCTGATACTTAACTGCTATCTTTTTTTCAATGCCTTTTTTTTCTCGCGTGAGAACCATTTTTCAGCTTTTTTAACACAATCAGATGAACAGTGCCTTAGAATACTATATATAACTACTTTTTAGATATTTAAATTGGTTTATATTTCGCGTTAGATTTAGATTAAACGGGAGCACGAGACTGGCCCTACTCACTGGTCGGCATGCTCACTTCTTAATGAAATGAAATTATAATTTACCTTTCCACTCGACTTTTTTACTCTAATTCTGGTTTCGCATGAAAAATTCCATTGAATCTTGTTATACCCGAGAATATACATATATAGACATAAATAATTCAAGTGCCCACCTCAACTATGGAAAAATAATCCATTCTAAGAAGTCAAAATTGCATACGAAAATGGCTACCACATGGAGTTAAAAAAAGCCATCAAGTGATGAACATGTCAAAAGATGAAATGAGAAGACCTAATAAAAAAAAATCTTTATGAATTAAACCTTCAACACACATGATCCCATCCTGCTTGGGATAGAAAACTGATTAGGAATTATATCATGAATTTCAAAGATTAATTAGATTTATTACAGCGATTGGAAGTCAAAAACATGTTCACGTCTTCCGCTAAGAATTAGAAACGTGACTTTTTATGCATGAAAACGACCATAAATAACAGCGCGATAAAAATAACTCTAAAATGTCATATCCCAGAAAATATAATTATTAGCATATGTGTGTGATCCATCTGAACTTGGGTGATAAAAAAATAGCATGCAATAAATTGGAACATAATAATATCAATATAGGAAGAACAAGTCTTGTTTTTTCTCATCCGGAAGCCGCGATGTCCATAACGTAGACCCATAAATACTAATAGACCTACCCCTACCAAACATATCGTGTGGGATGCGCGAAAAAATTTAAAGGGTATATGCTGGGAAGAAAATGTTAACTCTCTCTCAGTCACATACTTTCAGTCAAGTCAATACACAGCTCTATGTAGTCAGATTAAAATTAAAATATAAATGTATATTTGAAGTGTTATGAAAATATCGGAACAGTAAATGGTTTAAAATAAAAAATATTTATTCACTAAAAATAATTTAATAAAAATTATTCGACCTAGTAGGTCTTTTCCAACCATTATTAAATTGAATGGCATATTCGTTGTTCTACGAAATCTCTACCCGAAGTAAAAATGTTTTATTATGAAATCTTAACCACATATTTGAGCATGGTCATTTATTGTTTTTTCCAAATCATAAATTAAACAAGCTTTGAACTTTGAACTACTCTATTGAATCTCCAGTTATTTGTAGTATGAATAAAAACAAGACTTCCATTACTGCGGAATACATTCGAAATATGTTGAATTTTTGTTGTCAATGCGAATCTATACCTAGAATTATTTCACAGTTTTATTATTTAATGAAATTAATTTTATATCCAGTGTGAGTAAAGATTTACCAAAATTTATGAATCATTCATCCAGTTTTTTTGAATGATGCGTGCTCATTCGACAAATTTTTCCGATTTGTTGAAATAAAATCAGATGAGGAATCATCTGCTACTGAAAGGTACACTTTAGTCACTATCTTCCATCGTCAAGATAACCTCTTTATGAACATCCTGTTCATATTTTGAACAAATCAATCTATCATACCCCATGACAGGTTTTAATGTCGAAAAACACTAATTTCAAAGTGTCTTCCAGAAGAAATAATTTTAACTTTTTCCATCTTTGCAAAGTGAGATTGCTTCTTGAAAATGTGTTTCCTATTTCTTCCGGTCTTCCTGATCATCGTGGAAGCGTGAAATAGATTTTCGTCGACAAAAATGTATTGAAGACCTAGAATGTGATGCCTCTCTTGCGTCAACGTTACGAATGATTTCTTTGCCTCATTCATCTTCATGAGTTCTCAATTAAGACTGGAATAAAAAGTCAAGTAAAATTAAAATGCAAATTTTCAATTTCAGATTTTTTCTTTTGAGTTGGGTTCTTCTCAGAATATCTATTAGATGTAGTTCAATATCCATCGTGGCTTTAGCCGGGGAAGTAGTTGTTTTCTGTTGACATTCACAAAAAATAAATTCATTTTTATCGTGAGTTTTTCAATTTACAGAAAAATATTTTTATTCAATATTCAATAATTGTTTTCATTATTGTTTCATTTACTCAGTTAGTAGAGTTTCAGATATTTCGTTCAATAGTACGTATAAGCATTTGAATTTCATAAATTGTAAAACTTTCTTACAATTCATTTGGAATGGCATCTGTTCATCCGCTATAGTTTCCTTATTTTTTTTTAGATTGTTGAATTAATAAAGTATTAGATATAAGCAGTGTGGTTGGAAAAATCTGAATATATTTTATAACGGGTTTTAGACAGAATATTTTATATGAAAAATTGTTGTTCATCTTAAAGTTATTTTTATAATTTTAAATTATTTAAATCTCAGTTTCTCAATACAGGGACTAGAAAATTGATACAACTTACGGCCAGTCATAACGCAATTATTATCCAGGTTGAATTCCATTATTTGGATCAGGTTTTCAGTACAATGGAAGTACTGAAGTTGTAAAGATTAAAATGGGATACCATACAGTTTGTTAATTTTTTTGTAACGAAGTATTTTTTTATTAATATAGTTTGTTTGTTTTTATAAGTTCTTCAATTATTTGCATAGTATCCTCAACTAGATTGGCGAGGTACACATATTGAACGATTCCAGCTCTCTAAAAATCCATAACGATATATATATATATATATATATATATATATATATATATATATATATATATATATATATATATATATCTATATACCGTGTGTCCCAGCTAAAACTTGTCACCCCCCAATCTCCGAATTCGTGAAAAAAATTGAAAATCGCTCTGACCCGTCGATTTTTATTTCAAGGGGAAACACTTTCACCAAATACATCATCATTGTGTTGTCAACCCCCTCAGCCCCAGCACCCCTTACTTCAGAATTCTCAATGGGACTACTATACTTGTGATACATAATTTTGAAAGGAATTCAATCCCAAATACATCGGTGTACTCAAATTGAGGATCGATCAAGTGTTGTTGAAGTTTTAATGAAAACTAAGTTTTATCAAGATATGTTTATTTTTCATCACTTAAAATGTTGTCATCGTAAGAAAGGTTCACTGTGGGTACGCCACTGTATTGAAAAATAATATGCTGTCAGAAATAATAGTTGAGAAGGTGAGACAGACGTGTTTGTGAAAAAAAAAAGTTGTCGCCATGTGTTTTTGTATACGCATATCTTTGTTTACGCCTTGGTATATTGATGTATTCGAGTCACTTCATTCAACAATTTGAAAATGGTTTATACTATACAAGAGAGAATATCCATTGTAGCTGCATATTTTGAAAATGCTACGGCTACGGCTCGAATTTTCAATGAAATTCATCCAGAAAAAACCACATCATATCAGTTCGTGCTTCAATTGATGAAGACGTTCATGGAGTCGGGATCAGTGCTGAATAAAAAACATGAACGAGAGAAGCCTATGAGAAATGAAGGGGTCGCTGTTGCAGTTGTAGGACATGCAGTGATGGACAACATTCAATCTTTAAGACAACTTCAGACTATTTCTGGAGTTTCGAAAAGCAGCGTACATCGAATTCTGAAAGAAGCAAAATTCCATCCTTATAAAATGCAGAATGTACAAGAATTAAATGAAGATGATTCTGACAGACGTACAGAGTTTTATGAAATCATGAATCAATTATTGATTGATGATAATAATTAACTCTTCTGACGAATCTTCTTTTTATTCAAATAGACATATGAACAGGCACAACTGCAGATACTGGAGTGACGTGAATCCCCATTGGTACAGGGAAACTCATTCACAAACTCCCCAGAAATTAAATGTTTGAGCTGGTATTCTGGGAGACCATATTGTAGGTCCATATTTCATCAACGGACAAACGTATCTTGAACTTCTTGATACAACTGTGAACCCCAGAATCACTCAGTTACTTGAAGACGATGATAGGCTACTTGAAGGTCAGCTCACCTTTCAACAAGATGGAGCTCCTCCACATTTTGTTGCACCTGTACGTCAATTTTTAGATGACAATTTCACAGACAGATGGATTGGAAGGCGAGGACCAATAGAATGGCCGGGTAGATCTCCTGATTTATCACCATTAGACTTCTTTTTATGGGGTCATTTCAAATCCAAAGTTTATATTACACAGCCAACTTCTCTTGATGATCTACGCAGGAGAATTGTTGTGGAGTGTCGTGCAGTGACTCCAGAAATGTTGAGCAATGTGCGAAGACATTTCACAAATCGCTTATACTTCTGTACTGAAGGGTTCACATTTTGAACCTTTCTTACGATGATAACATTCTAGGTGATGAAAAATAAAAATATCTTGATAAAACTTAGTTTTCATTAAAACTTCAACAACACTTGATCGATCCTCAATTTCAGTATTGTATTTGGGATTGAATTCCCTTCAAAATGATGTATCACAAATATAGTAGTCCCATTGAAAATTCTGAAGTAGGGGGTGCTGGGGCTGAGGGGGTTGACAACACAATGTGAAAGTGTTTCCCCTTGAAATAAAAATCGACGGGTCTGAGCGATTTTGAATTTTTTTCACGAGTTCGGAGATTTGGGGGGTGACATGCTTTAGCTGGGACACAGTGATACAGTGAGCACGTAAAGGTTGGAACAAATTCGTTAAAGGCTTGATATGGCCATTAGGGAAAAAAGCTCAGACACGTCGATTTTCTTTTTCAGTTGCGCATTTTTTGGTCACTGTTCGAGTTATGACGTCATCTTTTTTTTATGACAATACCCTATTGTGATAATATCTCCAAAGAGAACGCATTTTTCTGTGTATAGTTGACATTTTTTTTATGTTACATAACCGTATGTTCGAGAAATAAAAGACATTTCATTCATAATAATGTAATTTATAAAAATGACAACAGGACTAAATAAACCTACAAACTATTAAATTGAGTGCTCAAATTGAAAGCCATTTGCCTCTTGACGATATGCAAGGCGATGTTGAAACTCTTGCAAAACATTAGTAGGGGTAGCAGCGTTAATTAAATTAATTTCGGTCCTAATTCTCTCTTTTAGTTCATCAATAGTATTAGGTCTGTTGACGTAAACTTTTGACTCACGGTATCTCCACCAAAAAAAAACCAGTGGGGTTAGATCAGGAGATCTAGCTGGCCACTCTAAAAATCCTCGTCTGCCAATCCATCTATTGGGAAACATATTATCGAGGTATTCACGTACATGTCGTGCGTAATGCGGTGTTGCTCCTTCTTGCTGGTACCATAGTGAATTGTCTGGTAGCTGAGGATTTTGAGGATGTGGGTAGAGAGCCGCAAGTGCGTGAATTATGTAATGTTGCAGTAAATCCAAATATTTGACACCGTTCAATGAACCGTCAATACAAAAATGTCCCACAATTGTATTACCAACTATTCCCGCCAACACTTCGACCGTCTGTGGATACTGAGTGTGCCCTTCCATCGCCCAGTAAGGGTTCTCTGGTGCCCAGTACCTACAATTCTGCCTATTTACTGTAGCATTTGAGCAGAAGGTGGCTTCATCTGAGAAAACACATTGCCGTATGAATTGCGGATCATTATTACATCGATCCATCATTAATTCACAAAATTCTTGTCTGCGATCGAAATCATCTTCATTAAGTTCATGAATTACTTGCACATGGGTGCCACTTATTATTTTTTATTCATTTTAAAACAGACGTTTGACACATTGATTGCTCCAATTCAATTCGACGAGTAGGTTTATGAGGATTTTCTTGCAATGATAATAATACATCCAATTGTTGATCATCCGTAATGCCTGGACGACCATTATAAGTATCACCGATATTGCCAAAATTTATAAATTTTGCTATCGGGATATTTATTGTTAAATAAGTTACAAACCTCAGCATGCGTACGGGTCTTTTCTCCATAACCTATCATCATTAAAATCTCTGTGCGTTGCTTTTCGCTTAAACGGGCCATGATGTCGATAACTTATTTATAGCAAAATTATTTGATAGCTAACTATTATTGTGAAGTCGAATTAATGTTAATGAGAGATGTTCTTAGAGCAGTTGTACAAAAAAATGTAAGCCGATAAAAGGTAATTTTAAAAAAGTATTTACGGTCAGTGGAAATGTTCTTATGTATGTATGTAACATAAAAAAAACTATGGCATCCATACACAGAAAAAGGCGTTCTTTTTGAAGGTATTATCAATATAGGGTGTTGCCATAAAAAAAATGATGTCAAAACTCGAACAGTGATAACGTCATCAAAAATATGAGTACCTAGACCAAAAAATGCGCAACTGAAAAAGAAAATCACCGTGTCTGAGCTTTTTTCCCTAATGGTCATATCAAGCTTTCAACGACTTTGTTCCAACATTTACGTGCTCACTGTATATATATATATATATATATATATATATATATATATATAAATTTAGAAATAACGACTGAAAATTGGTATGAACAGTGGGGAATAACGGGGATCTTCAGTCAGCACAAGTGTTGAACTATGAAAAACTCTTTAATACGATGGACCGAGCTTTCGTTTCAATTTTGAAACTTCTTCAGGGTCCTAAAATATGTAAATGACATTATTGTGAAAAAAATACTTAAAATGAAGGAAGTACTTACAGTAATCTGAGAGGATGATAAATGACATTAACTTTAAAAAAAAACGTAAAATATGTAAAAATTTGTCGGAATGGTGTTATATCTTTGACGCTTCGAGTGACATTGAAGGATTTGAAATGACAACCTATGATTAATCGTCAGAAAAATATAAAATATGTAGTGGGTGTGTTAATGTTTATATTATATTCTTTGAGAATCATCAGTTTTAATCCATTTGTAGAAGATAACTGTAGATTTTGCTAAGATTTTCGATATCTGTTTTTTGTACATATTTTGATTGGATTTATTAATTTCAATCATTTCAAGAAATAATCTTTTAGAGAAATTTTTTTCTGAATGTAAAACTTGTGCTTCCTCGAATGATATTTTATGGCCTGTTTCAATAGCATGTTGAGCTAATGCACATGACTTCTTGTTAAGTCTTATATCACTTCTGTGAGAGATAATACGATTATTTAAAGTTCTTGAACTTGTACCAATATACTTCAAATCACAGTTGTAACATGGTATGCTGTAGACAACATTTGATTTCTTCAAATCTGGTGTGGGATCTTTTAACCTCATATTTAAATTTCCAATAGTCTTGATATTTTTTTGTGAGATTTTTATTTTACTTTCATTCTTGAATAATTTAATTATATTTGATTATAGAATTCCTATATTAGGAATTGAAAAATAAATTATCTTCATTGTGATTTTTTTTTAATTTTAAAAGTTTTTGGGGTAAGAATTATCTAGTAAAATATTTCTGAGAATTTTAAAATTTTTGTTTTTCAATGAAGGATGAACCAACATCTCGATTCTTTTTTTCATGCAAAGAATCAAATTTATTTTCATTCTTTTTGAGTGGAAGGAATGATAGTTTATGTATCTTTCAGAGTTTGTTGGTTTTATATACCAATCTGTGATTAGTGAATTGTTTTCTCTACGAATTATTCTAGTATCTAAAAATGGAATACTTTTATTTTTTTCTAATTCAATTGTGAATTGTAAATTTTTATTGTAGTTATTTACTTTTCTTAAAATTTCATCGCATTTATCCATTGGTATTGCACAAATAATATCATCTACAAATTTTTTTAAAAATGGAACTTCAAAGGTCAATTGTGGTAATATTTCTTCGAAAAGGTCATCCATTACATACGAAGCAATGATTGGTGGGATGGTAGCTCCAATAGGTGTTCCAAGAATTTGTTTGTAGCAATTTCCTTCGAACGAAAAGAAACTAGATTTGAATATGAATTGAATGATTTCTAAATATTTTGTTTGTGAAATATTACAGTGTTCTTCTATTTTACTCCATCTTTTAGTTATAATTCTATCGGTATGTTACTGAATAAGGAAACAACATCTAGGCTTATCAAGACATAGCTTTGTGGAAGTTGTTTTTCGTTGATGAATTTAGAAAACTCGAAAGAATCTTTAACATAAAACTTATTTTCAAAGTCATATGAATCTGTAAGGATGTCTGTGAATAATTTAGATATTTTGCTATTGGGTGCATCAATATTGGTACAAGTTCAAGAACTTTAAATAATCGTAATATCTCTCACAGAAGTGATATAAGACTCAACAAGAACTCATGTGCATTAGCTCAACATGCTATTGAAACAGGCCATAAAATATCATTCGAGGAAGCACAAGTTTTACATTCAGAAAAAAATTTCTCTAAAAGATTATTTCTTGAAATGATTGAAATTAATAAATCCAATCAAAATATGAACAAAAAAACAGATATCGAAAATCTTAGCAAAATCTACAGTTATTTTCTACGAATGGATTAAAACTGATGATTCTCAAAGAATATAATATAAACATTAACACACCCACTACATATTTTATATTTTTCTGACGATTAATCATAGGTTGTCATTTCAAATCCTTCAATGTCACTCGAAGCGTCAAAGATATAACACCATTCCGACAAATTTTTACATATTTTACGTTTTTTTTTTTAAGTTAATGTTCATTTATCATCCACTCAGATGTAAGTACTTCCTTCATTTTAAGTATTTTTTTTCACAATAATGTCATTTACATATTTTAGGACCCTGAAAAGTTTCAAAATTGAAACAAAGCTCGGTCCATCGTATTAAAGAGTTTTTCATAGTTCAACACTTGTGTGACAAATCCCCGTTTTCCCCTCTGTTTATATATATATATATATATATATATATATATTATATATATATATATATTTTTTTTTTACCAAATTTTATATGCATATTCAGTAGGTCTGAGAATCGGCTACTATCTATTTTTCATACCCCTAAGTGATAAGGGTTGTTCACCCTTAACATTTTGGACAAAATTTTGTGTTTTTATTTTTTTATGATACACTATTCAAAAATACATATAACCTCAAATTTTCACCCTTCTACGATCAACCCCTATTTTTTTGGCAAGATTTTTATTTTTATTACTTTTAATTTTCACCCTTCTACGATCGACCCCTATTAGAATAGAAAAACGGGAAAACAGGAAAACGGGATAACGGGATAACGGGATAACAGGAATAACGGGATAACGAAAAAACGGGAAAACGGGATAACGGGATGACAGGATAAGGAATAACGGGAAAACGGAATAACGGGATAAAAAAAAACGGGATACAGGAAAACGGGATAACGGGAAACGGGATAACGAAAAAGGGGAAACGGATAACGGGATAGGGGAAAACGGGATAGAGCAAATGGGATAACAGGAAAACGGGATAACGGTATAACGGGATAACGGGAATAACGGGATAACGGGATGACAGAATGAGGGGATAACGGGAGAACGGGATAACGGGAAAACGGGATAACGGGATGACGGGAATAACGGGAAAACGAGATAACGAGACAACAGGAAGCAGAAGGAGTCAAAAGCATAATCTAGATGGAACAACATAAAGGAAAACATAGAAAAAAAGAAATTATACGCGGACATTGGACAGGACAACGTCTGTCGGGTCAGCTAGTATATATATATATATATATATATATATATACATTCTCGCTCACCTGGCAGGTATAAAATTCCATCTAATTGATCTGGCTTAAGTGCCTCAAAAATATTTTTTTGAGAAAAAAAAAATATGTTTACAAGCGTTTGGTTAACTTTTGAACCCGACTAAATGTTCTGGCTTTTTTATTTTTCAATTCCTTAAATATTAAATTTAAAGTCCACCAGCTCTCTGACTAATAGTATAGATAGTTGCCAAATAATGAATCTTTCCTCAGTGATTTTTCTTTTAGTTATTCAATCGATTTGTTGCAAAAATGCTAGAAGCACGATTCCAAACCAGATCCGCCATTTCATCAAACAGCAACATATCTAACCGGGCTATGTTCTTCGGGAGATTCCTCCGTCCGTCGACGAGATGATACCTGCGCTTTCAGAATCTAAACTTCGCTGTGTATTCGGGCTCGAAAAACCGTTTAAAAGCTTCTGGAATTCAATTTAACTTAGTTACGCTATGGTATTGATTTTAGAGTGAGGAACGTACGTTCCCGTTTTCCAGTGATTTCCATTAGGATTTATGCTTGGTATAACTCCAAAGATAGGCACAGAAAACATGTAATTATCCACAATTCATGCCACGCTTTTGAAAAGATAGGATTCGTTTTTAGACTTTCATATTGATCCAAGAGACATACAAATATTAACTCAAAAGCGTAACTTGGCTTGTTTGGTGCGTCGTAAGCTACATTTCATTTTTATTGTATTTATTTTGTAATCAAAGGAATCCATATAATTATAGAATGAAAATCCTTCACCAATTCATAATTAATGAGGAAACATTAAGAAATCACATCAAGGAAATAAAAAATAGATCTAAGAAATTAAAAAAGCACTTTCATGTGAAAATATTATATTCATAATAAATCGACTTGATAAAAAAATACTGAATAGAGAATAAGGTGGGTTTTATATCACCACGTTTACCAATATAAACGAAGTTTCTGGTGTTTTCCGCGAACATTTCCATTGGTGCTTTGAGGCAGCTTTCCCTAAATCAACTTCTCAACAACATTAACCGACGAAACCAAAAAGGAGGAGGTTCTCTAGTCGACGCGTATAATTTTTCATTTTATTTTTTATGTATGATCACGCATAACTTTTCACTGAGACGTCCGATTCCGATAATTCTTCTTTTGGTGGATGTACTTCGAAGTTGGTCCCATTTGAATTTAAAAGAAGAAATCCACCGCTAAGGGTAGCAAAATTAAGGATATTGATTACTCACCCTCTGAATTCTGGTCCGTTAACCGATTCTATCAGGCATAACTTTGTACTGGGTTCTTCGATTTGGATGATTCTTTCTTTATTAGATAGGGTATACCTCATAGTTGATCATATTTGGATTTCGAATGAATTTATCCACCTTTACGGCTAGAAAAATAGGGAATAATTGATTTTTCACTTGTGAACATTGGCACACATATGTAGTTGACAATGACAGATCGCTAATGTCATTATTTTTGTTCTCCTACATCCGTCACAATCATTATATTCTATGAGAGTATCGAATGATATACAGAATGATATACAGAGTAATGAAATAAACTAACCAGAACAACAAAAATAATTTATATTACAACAAATAGTAAAAGTACATAATCATACTATTCAACTGGTAAACGTTGAAGTAAGGTGGGTATGTAAGTATTTTGGAAGAAATAAAAAAACAAGTAGGTAGTAATTAGTAGATTTCAGACACAAAAAATTGAAAAATAAAACTTTTCAACAAAAAATTAAACCGACGAAATATGGAACTGAAAAGTAAAACATAAAATAAACCTTCTGAAATAAATAACTGAGCTCCTAAACTAATGTAAGTAACTAATTTTGAGTCGGCGCCAAACAAACAAGCAAATAAATTAGATAAGGCGTAAAATTATGGCATCTAGTTGTGCGGTGACATTCTGATAATTTTTTTGAAGTAATTTAATGATCTTCGTTGAATGTTCGTTTGGCGCCGACTCAAAATTGGTTACTTACATTTGCTTAGGAGCTCATTTGTTGAGACTAAGAAGGTTTATTTTATTTTTTACTTTTCAGTTCCGTATTTCGTCGGTTTAATTTTTTGTTAAAAAGTTTTTAATTTTCATTTTTTTTTGTGGCTGAAATCTACTAATTACTACCTATTTGTTTTTTGATTACTTCCAAAATACTTATTTACCCACCTTAATTCAACTATTACCAGTTAAATAATATGATTATCTACTTTTACAATGTGTTGTAATATAAATAATTTCTGTTGTTCTGGTAAGTTTAATTCATTACTTTGTATATCATTCCTTCCTCTCATAGAATATAATGATTGTGACGTATGTAGGAGAACAAAAATAATGACATTAGCGATCTGTCATTGTCAACTACATATGTGTGCCAATGTTCACAAATGAAAATTCAATTATTCCCTATTTTTCCACCCGTAAGGGTGGATAATTTCATTCGAAATCCAAATATGATCAACTATGAGGTATACCCTATATAATAAAGAGAGAATCATCCAAATCGAAGAACCCAGTACAAAGTTATGCCTGATAGAATCGGTTAACGGACCAGAATTCAGAGGTTGAGTGATCAATATCCTTCATTTTGCTACCCTTAGGGGTGTATTCCATCTTTTAAATTCAAATGGGACCAACTTGAAATAACTGTCCACTGAAAAGTTACAATGAGTCGAATTACTAATTGTACATAAGAAAAAAATATACGCGTCGACTAGAGAACCTCCTCCTTTTTGGTTTCGTCGGTACCTCCTCCTTTTTGGTTTCGTCGTTTAAAAATAGCCAAATTGCCTTTCTTGTCCCACTGAAGGTTGCATCAAATCAAAAGTAATTGCTTGATTCGAATTACTAATTGTTATTTTATTTGGACCTATATTTATTGATACCAATTCTATTTAGGTGATTCTTCTTATAATATATATTTTTCCACCAACTTTAGTGAAAGAAAAATATTGCATAACTCCATAACTATAGAGTAGGGTTCCTTTCACATTTTTTCAAATATTTAAATCAGTAATTTTTATTTTATTCGGACCTATATCTATTGATACCAATTAATACAGTCTAGGTACTTCTACTTGTGAAACATATTTTTCTAAATGAAAAATATTGCATAACTATAGAATAGGCCAATTATAATTTTCAAATGATTTTGCTTAACTGAAATTTGTAATTTTTATTTTATTCGGACCTATATTTATTATTGATACCTATTTCGTGATATATTTCAACTTAAATTAGTGAGAGAAGTTGTACTTTCAATCACTAATGATCAAAATCTTTTTTTCAGAAGTGATTAAAAGTGTTACCTAGGTTACCAACACAAAAAGAAATATTAGACCTGATATTAATGACCACTAATGATTCACTGCACAATCATTGTCCCAACGTATTTTTCCTTGGGTCAATGACCAAACATGATGAAAATCAGTCCATTTTTGTTATTAAATAATCAACGAAATCATTACAATAAGGTCACCATGTCCATTGTCATAACGTAATTTTATGATTAATGTTTAGTTGAAATCATTTCCACAATGAAAATTTGCCTCATAACAAGGAAACAAATGCATTGCGCTAACGAACATGAGGTAACAAATATTATGTACCATTGATCATCACACTTCCTTGTGGTGGTGGTTCAATGCTCAATTGGGATGGCCTCAGTACAGTGACATCATTTTATCAATGCTTGGAAACATTAGCCAATACACCCATTCATTGATATTAGTACTCAATTCATCGATAAATTATTCTCAACATCACCCAATGTACTTGGTCTTGATGTCGATGTCCGAATGCCTTGTGTGAATGCTGAGATTCAACTCCACCACTTTTTTTTTTCATTTTAAATTTGGGGAAATTTAAATCAAAAATTGAGTTAGATATTTCCTCCCCCATCCCAAACGACTCTTGAACCAATCAACGAATTTCCCTCATGTTCGGGATCGCAGTAAGAACGGTTCTGAGAACTGTCCTAACTCTGACTTAGGTACTCGAAGTCGCGAGTACATCGATAATGATCGTTTCACGGGAATTTATATAGGTTACAGAATTAGAAGTTTTGAGTGTTGAGTGTCACATCTGTCTGCTGGTAAGATATCATTTTTATAGCTTTATTACCATTTATTGAATCGGATTATTTTGATAACCTAACCATGCTGCAAGTGAGGTTGTGAAACGGTCAAAAGTAATGACAATTCTACAATATCAACTTTCAAGAAAGTAAACGTACTAAATACTGGAAATGTATGGGTCGATCTGCCTTTTTCTCGCATATCGTGAAAGAATTTCGATATTTTGATGTGGGGTTTTCAAAATTTTTCCGATAAGTCTGTTAATGAATTCATTCCAGGGAACAATAAAGAGTGGTAGGTAATTGCAGCAATTTTGAATTGGATTTTGATTTCATTTCATCAACAGCAGTATCTATTTGTTCGTGAATCTTTTATATTTGATTTGCCCCTATTTTTTTGTAGCAGTGTTAATTTGTATTGATTTATATTTCGATATAACTTTCAACAAACTTGAAATTTTTACCGTCATCTGATGCTTGCAGAGACATATGAAAGAGATGGTGCCAGAACTAGCAAAGGCCGGGGTATTTACCACACTAGATGTCAAAAATGGCTTCTGGCATATTGAGTTAGATGAAAAGTCGAGTAAAATGACAACTTTTTGGACTTCTCAAGGTAGATATCGTTGGTTACGACTACCATTTGGATTAGCTCCAGCTATGGAAATTTTCCAGATGAAACTCCACCAGATCGTTCATGGATTGAAGGGGGTGATTTCAATAGCAGATGACTCGATCGTTTATGTTAGTGGCCAGACAGATGGAGGAGCTTTGATTGATCATAACAAGAATCTCAAGAGTTTACTCGAATGCTTACAGAGAAAAAATGTCAGACTGAATAGAGAAAAAATGAAATTATGCCAGGAAGAAGTCACATTTTTTGGTCATAATTTTACAAATGAGGGAGTGAAACCTGATATAAAAAGAGTTTGATGAAATTAAAAACATGGCAACTCCCAAAACAAAGGATGATGTCATGAGATTGAGAGAATGGTAACATACTTGGGCAAATATTTTCCAAATATAGCTCATGTAGCAGAACCTCTACGAAAACTCAGCCACCTTGATAAAAATTTTGTTTGGGGACGAAAACATGAAAAATCATTCAGTAATATCAAGGAAACCATTCTGAGATATTTCGATGTAAGAAAACCAGCAACTATTCAAACAGATTCGTCATCTTCCGCTATAGGATGCACCTTGATGCAAGAAAATGTACCTGTAGCATATGCATAAAAAATGCTCACAACTTCTCGAACAAGATATTGCCAGCTTGAAAAAGAAATGCTTACAATTGTTTATGCCTGTAAAAAATTTCATCAGTATATTTCTGGGAAAAATGATGTTGTTATGCAGTGCTTCTCAAAAGTCCCCTCCCCCTCTCTTATTTTTGGAACGATTATACATAAACAAGTGAAATTTGGAAACTGAATATTAAAGGTTGTTAACTTCCCTGCTAGTGATGATAGATGACGGAATCGTCAAAGATGACGTCACAAGGCTATTGTGACCAATAATTTTGAATGGAACCCTACGGCAAGCGACACCTCTTTTAAAAGGTATCGAAAAAACCTATTCAATGATACTAATTTTGTTTGTGTTTATGGCAGTTTTGGCAACTCGCTTTTAAAAAACGCAAAGCTGTGATGATTTAAATCAGTTAATACTAACATTCCAAATTCCTTCCCCTCTCTTATTTTTGGAACGATTTACATAAACAAGTGAAATTCGGAAACTGAATATTAAAGGTTGTAAACTTCCCCACTAGTGATGATAGATGATAAAATCGTCAAAGATGACGTCACAAGGCCATTGTGACCAATAATTTTGAATAGAACCCTACGGCGAGCGACACCTCTTTTGAAAGGTATCGAAAAAACCTATTCAATGATACTAATTTTGTTTGTGTTTATGGCAGTTTTGGACACTCGCTTTTAAAAAACGCAAAGCTGTGATGAATTAAATCAGTTAATACTAAAATTCCAAATTCAAGCTCCGCCTCTGGAAAGTTGTCAAATAAGCTGACGTTTTTGTTAGTCTCCCTAATTCGACGTTTCTGTAATTGTCCAAGTTTTTGTACATTTAATAATTTGTGTATTGTTGATCGAACGTTTAACTGTTTTAGCAGCTTTTGGTACTTTTAATATTTTTGTACATTTTAATAATTTGTTAAACTGTTGTGAGCCGAACGTTTAAGTGCTTCAAGAAGCGAAATGGTACGTGCTTTAGGTGATAAAGTAGCAGCGATCCTAATTCTTGGTGAAACTGGACAAAATATTCATGAAGCAGAACGCATTTTTGATGGTAGGTTTCCCGATCGCCCCGTTTCGAGGACTTATTTGAGGGAGCTTCTTCGTAAGTTTGAAACAACGGATAGTATTAATGATGCGAAACGATCTGGCAGACCACACATTTCTGATTAGAAAAAAATTGATATACTGGCAGAAGTAATAGTTAATCCTACTTCTTCAACAACTCACGTTGCATCTACCTGTGAAGTCAGTCGAAGTACAGTACGCAGGGTGTTGAAAAAAAAAACAAATTTTATGCATACAAATTAAAAATGGTTCATCAACTCTCAGACGACGACCCAGACCGAAGATGATAATTTTGTGAAAATATGGAAACTAAAATTAACCAACAGCCAGACTATGTCAAAACAATTTGTTCTAGTGACGAAAGTACTTTCTATCTAAATGGAAATGTAAATACACAGAATGTGAGGTATTTGAGTGACGAAAATCCTCACCTGTTTCGTGAAACACATACCCAATTTCCCCAGAAGGTGAATGTTTGGGCAGGTATCCTGGGAAACCACATCGTTGGTCCTCTTTTTTTAAATACTAATTCAACTTGTGAGGTTTATCTGGAGCTATTGCAAAACGCAATAGAACCGTTAATCCTTGAAATTTTGGAAGATAATCCAGATGAATTCGGCAATTTGGAAATAACATTCCAACAGGATGGTGCTCCTCCACACTATTACGGTGCAGTAAGACGGTATTTGGATGAGGAGTATCGTGGTAGATGGATTGGACGACGAGGTTCAACGGAATGGCCAGCTCGATCACCGGACCTCACACCTTTGGATTTGTTTCTGTGGGGGTACCTTAAATCGGAGGTTTACGCCACTGAACCTGACAAGATTGACGTTTTAAAACAACGTAAAGTTGCAGAATGTGAGGCTGTTTCCGCAGACACATTTGCAAAAGTACGAGAAGAGTTTAAAAATAGGATATTTCACTGTCAGGAAGTGAATGGAGGTCACTTCGAGCAATTTCTTTAAGAAGATACTGATTCTTAAATCTGTAATTAATATCATACTGAATGGAATTTAAATTTTAATGTTTACTAATGAGTCATTAAAACTGCCATAAACACAAACAAAATTAGTATCATTGAATAGGTTCCATTCAAAATGATTGGTCACAATGGCCTTGTGACGTCATCTTTGACGATTTCGTCATCTATCATCACTAGTAGGGAAGTTTACAACTTTTAATATTCAGTTTCCAAATTTCACTGGTTTATGTATAATCGTTCCAGAAATAAGAGGGGGAGGGGACTTTTGAGATGCACTGTATAGACAGATTATAAGCCCATTCTGAATATTCTAAAAAAAAACACTGTCAGACGGCCCAAAGAGACTGCAAACTATGATCATACTGCAGAAATATAACCTGAAAGTGAAATATATCAAAGTCACAAAAATGTATATTGCTGACCTGTTATCGAGACTACCAGGTGATAACGACGTAGGATAATATGAAATATAGGAAATCCATACAATATTTCAAGAGATAGAACACATTGATTCTTCAGAAAACAAGCCAATATCAGCCAAGACCTTCGGAGAAATTCGGGAAGAAACCAAAAAAGATGAGAACATGAACAAATTGTTTGAAATAATATATAGTGGATGGCCTGAAAAACTATCAGAAACTCCACTATCACTGCTACCCTATTGGAAATTCAAAGAGGAATCACACACGCAAACGGCATTATATTTCGCAAGGATCGTATTGTCATTGCACCACCATTACGAAATAAAATTTTGGATAAACTGCACTACAGCCACTTAGGAATGGAATACACTATCAACATAGCAAAATAACGAGTATTTTGGCCATCAATCACCATACAAATTAAGGGAAATGTTCAAAATTGTGAAATATTCAACAGAATTCCCGTATGAAACCACATGTGATTCCAAAAAAACCATTCGAAGTCATCAGTATGGATGTAAGTATTTGAAGTCGGGATAAAAGGAAAGCCAAGAAAATTTTCAATCTTAGTAGACCACTATTCAGATTTTTTAGAAATAAAAGATCCAAAGGATTTATCTGCAAAAACAACATATTCGATGTGAAAAAAAATATTCAGTAGATATGGAATCTCAAAACTTGTCCTAAGTGATATTGGAACAAATTTTTTCAATTCAGAATTTGTGAATTTAAGAAAAGATTGAAACTTCAAACATGTGACATCAAGTCCAAACCATTCAAAAGGTAATGGTGAAGCAGAATCACCTGTCAAAAAAAGACTTACAACGAGAAGCATCGAAAGCAAGAACGATTTTTATGAAATGCTTGTGCTCGAAAGGAATACACCTAATAAAATGGGTTCGAGTCCTGCAAAAATGCTGTTTGCTAGGAATTTGAGGTGCACCATACCAATCAAGGAGAATAAACGCATTCCAAAGATTGTTCCAGCAGTTCCCAAAACTATTGAAAAACAAAGGCAGAAAACAATAAAAACTTTTTAACAAAAAATTAAACCGACGAAATACGGAACTGAAAAGTAAAAAATGAAATAAATCTTCTTAGTCTCAATAACCAAGCTCCTAAACTAATGTAAGTAACTAATTTTGAGTCGGCGCCAAACAAACAAGCAAATGAATTAGGAAAGGCTTAAAATGATGGCATCGAGTTGCGCGGTGACATTCTGAATTTTTTTGAAGTAATTTAATGATCTTCGTTGATTGTTCGTTTGGCGCCGACTCAAAATTAGTTACTTACATTAGTTTAGGAGCTTAGTTATTGAGACTAAGAAGATTTATTTTATTTTTTACTTTTCAGTTCCGTATTTCGTCGGTTTAATTTTTTGTTAAAAAGTTTTTATATTTCAATTTTTTGTGGCTGAAATCTACTAATTACTACCTACTTGTTTATTGATTACTTCCAGAATACTTACTTACCCACCTTACTTCAACTATTACCGTTATGATGAGAAAAAAAATATACGCGTCGACTAGAGAACCTCCTCCTTTTTGGTTTCGTCGGTTGAAAAATAACTATGACAGGACGGCAAGATCCCTACCAAGGCCACAATTCGGGGACAAAGAAAAAAAGACGACAAATTGTGGAGTCCGGGAATTATAAACCAAAAAATAAATCCAAGATCTTCCACAATAGACAACGGAAGCGGTAAACTGAGAAGAAATATAACATATACCAAACCAATGAAAAATAAAGTAGAAATACCAGCAAGCAATATAGTCGAGGAGAGAGGAAACTTAACGAGGCCTAGAAGAGAAACAAGACTACCTAATAAATTTTTTGATTTTGAAATGTCTTAACATTTTAATTTAAAGTATAGGGGATGTTATATATTGTTGAACACTTTTTAGAATATCAGTTACCAAGCAATAGTTATGTTCAAGAGAGTCAATAAAGAGATTTCACGTATTACTTCGTTAGTTGAAAAAGCTACTAGAGAAATACCTTCAGGGTCAATCCCAGCTCAGGCTACCTAAATTACAAAGCGCAAAACACATAAAATATCTCCGAACTCCATAAACTCTATAACCGAAATAAAAAATGAAATTTTGTCCTTGAAAAATATTCAATCACCGGGTCCAGATGGGCTTAAAAATGAGATGGTGAAACACTTCAAGTGCATTCCGTACCGGAATAATGCCACATGCTTTCAAAACAGCAATCATAATACCAATTTTCTAAAGGAGGAAGCAAATCATGTGTGGCAAACTATCGACCAATTTCGCTCAGATCGGTGTTTTCTAAATTATTTGAGAAAATAATCAAAAGGCGTGTTATGGATTACCTTAACCTACATAACATAATTTCAAACAGACAATACGGGAAAATCTGAGTACCGAGGATGCCATAGTCATGGTTCATAACGCTATATTCTCCTTTGGTACTTGCTTTAACATAGTATATTTTTGCATTGGCAATATTTAAGTATATTGCTTTGACATACTACATTTTTTCTCTGGCAACCTTTAGAGTATTTTGCTTCAAAATACTATATTTTTTCTCTGGCAACTTTAGAGTATTTTGCTTTGAAATACTATAATTTTTCTCTGTTAAAGTTTCAAGGAAATTTTTATATTTCTTTTGAGATACCTTCACTTATTAAATTTTTTTTTGAACTCTTCACTCTTCACTCACCTTATCAAAGCTTACTTTGTTTCAAAATTTATCTGAATTTCAACATAACGTTTTGGGTGAGGTTTGTTTAGTTCTGTTTTGAATTTTTCTCATTGTTAATTTTTTTAAGTGATTAAAATTAACTTGGAAATTTAAAACCAGAATAGCATATTTTATTGCTACTTAATTTTTTCTTTCACTGTTATCTTCCAGTCGTATATAAGGACTGAGGCATTTTTATTGTATGCTATCATTTGCATCTATCTTTTGAACCTAGATTAAAATTTGAATCATAAAAACTTGAGGTTCGAAGGATATCCTTCGTTCTTCCCCATTTTGTACAAATTTTGATTCCTTCCATCTTCTTCGCATGATATATACCACGGAGTGAAGCCAACTACTGAGACAGAAGGACTGGTACTCTAGGAGGTCGTACAGCACGTCAAATTCAACTTGGTCCGTGAAGATCAAACCAATTCACGCCAACAAGGGGGTGAAACCAATAAATAACCACCCACGACCAGATTCGTCGTTATACCGCTGAGACCATCTTCGAATAAACCAGCCTTCTTCATCTCCCTCCACGAAGACCTTCTCCGCAGGTATATACGTATCACCACCGTCTGGAGGAATCTGACTTATTTGTAAATGTTCAAGTTTTTTTCTGGGTCAGAAAATTGGCATGTACATGTAACTTTTCAATTTTTTTTTCATTGCATTTTTTATCTACTCTTCAAGTAATCTTGTTAAAGTTTGTTATTAATTCCTCTCACTTGTTAAAGTTTTTTTTAATAACCAGTCATTATCATAATTCAGTCTGGAATGAATTTGTCAAGTTGATTTCCTGCATATTTATTTGCCTTCCCATACAAGCTAGGTGACATTTATTTAATTTTGTCTATCTTTGGCTTTTGTCTTTAGCAAGCCTGGCGCCCAACTTTTGAACTAGTCAAGTTAATTGATGTATAATTTTTTTAGTGGCCCAATTTGACAAACTAGGAAAAGTCATTAATTGAACCTTACTCACGGCTTAACCATATCCATCTGAGCAGCCTATCGGCAAAGTGATTTCACCTTCTTAAATTTGAATTAGTTACTTCAAATTTGGGGTTCAAAAATAAAGGGTGTTGCACAAATATACGCTGCTGTGGATGATAACCAACCATGTTTGGGAGTTTTCGTAGATTTAACAAAGACCTTCGACACGGTCGGCCATAAGCTTTTGCTGGAAAAGCTTGAATATCTGGGCATAAGAGGAATTCCACTGGAATTCCTCAGAAACTTTCTCGGAACAGCATACAAATAGTCAAAGGAAATGAGACAATAAGTAGTTCGACTCCCTGTGGTGTACCACAGGGCACAGTTCTTGGTCCTGTATTATTTATAATATATTTAAATTCCTTGCTCACCTCTGAAACCACTGGGGAAATCGTTTCGTTCGCTGACGATACAGTCATTATTTATGTTGCTAATTCATGGGCTGAAGTAAAGGAGAAGGCAGAAGAGGACTTGGTAAAAATAAATTATTGGTTCAAATCAAATTTATTAACGCAGAATGTCACAAAAATTAAGGTACCATTTTCTTCGTACGATCACAACCACCAACATATATCTCATAGTCTTTGATGAACCAAATGTTGTGTACGTTATTTTGGAATATTCATCGACTCTTGCCTAAAATGGACGTCCACACAGAAAGCCTCAAGAAAAAAGTTCGTTCCTTATTGTACAAATTTTATAAATGTAGATATATACTCCCACTAGAAAAATGAAAGAGATATAATTTGCTATCGCAGAATCGTTATTGAGCTATGGTATGCTAGAGTGGGGTGGGGCTCGCAAGTCTCTGATGGAACCCCTGCTAGTCATACAAAAGAGGATTCTGAAAATAATATCATTCAAACCTTTTCGATACTCATCCGACAAACTCTATGAGGATCTGAAAATACTAGATATCACACAAATATAGGTGAAGTCAGTGCTAATGTTCATCTTCTCAAATAATCTTACCTAGACCAATCCTATAATACGTATGAGACTAAAGAACGCATATCTGCCGAGAGCCAACAAAGCGTTAGGGCAATGATCTATAACGTATAATGCGCCGAAACTATATAATAGCCTTCCGCAAAATATAGATGCATAAAATCGAAACTGTTTTATAAAAAAACTCTAACAAAATGGATCTTGAATCGTTGAAGGGCATACTTTCGTTCAATTATTCATTAAATGAATAAAATAAAATGAATTCAAAACATCCTAATATATAACTTATTCACCCTATTCTATATCTTATTGATTATGTATATCGCGTAGACTTGGTTGAATTCTCTATCTTATATCTTATATAGTTATAGGAAGATACTTATAAGTTAAGAAATGAATCAGCAATTTGAATTTTGCACATAAATTCATAAAATTAAATAAACATAAACTTCTCCATAGACAGTCCTCCCCAGGACTACATGGCGTTTCTGTTTATTTACTTGGTGTTTATACATACTTTATCTTCGAAACTTTTTTGTTGTTACCTAGTAAATAAACATATATTATTATTATTATCTTCCCTCTATGTTTGTCACTTTATGAAATTGTTTCCATTCACAGAACAATCCATATTTTTATTTAAAATCTCATCCGATACATCCATAATTTCCGACACAAATATTATGATTTTATCTATTCGACAGTGACAAGCAAACAACAACCATATTTAACTATGGAAACCAATAGCTTAATTGCAATTAAGTTAATATGATTTAAAATTGCCAATAATTTTTTAATTTGTATCTATGTAGTCTTTATAAAAATAATTATAAAGACAGGATGAAATAAATTATCATACGATACACGTCAGTTAGGTGTTATTGCAGTACAAGTTGTTTTACGGAATTTAAACGAGACAAACTACCGGACTTGTTACGTGAACTACTATTACCTGATGGCATGTCATAATGACAACGTTTGTCACTCAATTTTGATGACATAAGGAAGCTCACTATGTTACTTAGTCCCGTAATGAATTCATTATGGTACTAAGTACCATAATGAAATTCTATATGAAAAGCATGTGATGGTGAGATCAAAAAAGTTTATTCAAAATGCATAACTATGTACAGAACTATTTTTTCTTGTTAATAAAATACTTCTTATCATCGAATAATACGACCAGAGAGAAGATGGTTTCCTTTCCTTAGATAAGCATTCAAAGTAATCCAACAATACTTTTTCATGAGTGATATTCTTGGTTCTCTTAGTAGAACACCATTCTTCGTACTGATTAAACGCTATTTCATATACACTCCGTGATTTTTCCGGCAAAAAGGAGTCCACGATATTTCGCGTCATTTCTTCCAAATCAGAAGGTGAACTACCAGTTTCAGAATCACTCATTATTATTTAAATTATATTCAATTCTACGTGACAATTGTGTTTGACAGCAGATAAATGAATATTGCCGTTACAATTTGGCAAAGCACAGCTCACTAACCTACTATTATTTGAAACTACACATATACTTACTCCTTTGAAAATAGTTGTCATTGTGACATTTCAAAAATGCAGTTTTTAATTTTTCGAAAATGTATTAATATAAATGCCATCAGATAAAATTTTGTATGTAATACGAATCATAAACAATCATTATGGCACACGTCGTGTGAAATAACATTCACGACTTGTACCATAATGATCGTCTTTATGATCCTTATTACATAAATAACTATTAGGTCATTGGGCAAGTGATTATGAATTTTACACCCACTATAAATGAAGAAATATCTGATAAGAGTCGCGGTAGGTAGTTTCATATTTCTATTTTGCCGAGTGCGGTAGTGTACTGAAAGAGAGCGGAATTTATTCATATGTTTTTCATTAATTGAAGTAGTTTCTAATATACAGGGTGTTCCAAGCTCGATGGCCTATTAGACGTTTCTGGAGAACAGGACACAGGATTATTTTGAAAAGTTGGTTTTTTGGGTAATTACTTAAATATTTTCAGAAATGCGGCGTTGCCGCTTATATTGAAAAGTAGCAACAACTTTGATATTTTGAATAAGACACCCTGTATATTATTGAATTTTTCAGTTTGCTATTGCTTTACAATTATTTTTGTAGGATATTCGACTATACCTATCTCAAGCGGTTTTCGAGAAATTCATTGATTTCCTTATTTTTTTTGTGCAAAACATAGCTTCAATTAAATGTTTATTACTGCAGCATTTGGACTCGCAGAAAGCTGAAATTTTGGGTGTAGTTTACCAATGTTCTGTGCATTGGTTCTGCATCATACAGGGTCATTCAAAATTTGTGATTTTTCTGATAGATAAAAAAATGGTGAAAAGTACATTTTTTTTAATGGAACACCCTGTATATTATCGAATATCCTGAAAGACAATTAAAGTTTATCACAAATGATCTATCATGTTTCTATACCTAAATAGTCTGGATTCCCAAATAAAAGCAAGTTTCGATAAAAATCGGTTTATTTTGCCATATTTTGTATTAAATGTCATGGAATATATCATTATGAGAATTCGACAATGAGTGCATCAATAATAAAACGTTTGCGTGTTCATTACCAGAGAAGATTAAAATAGAAGGCAATAACTATTCAAACGAAGTTTTGATGAAATCGTATAGCGAGAACACGCAGAAGATTCTGTGTATTGAAGTGTATGGATGATAAGATGACGAATTGATTGTACAAAGAATGATTAATATACAGGGTATTATAAACTCGATGGCCTATTGTACGTTTCTGAAGATCTGAGATATAAATACTCAAAATTTTGTATCCCACGATAAGAGACTGCGATCTGGCTCTTAAAAATACTTTCACGGTTGCAGTGTTGCCACATGTACTTGTAACTGATATCAACTTTCGAATTTCAAATAGAACACCCAGTATTTCATTCTGTTTTTGGATTCTACTGACTGAATAACTTTTACCGAACATGTCGTATACCTATCGCTACCGTTTATTGAATATTGATTATTGTGTTGCTACCAAAATGGGACCAACTTGAATTCAAATACAATCTTATCTGTTACCCACGCAGGACTCAAATTCAACTTTCACCCAGAAAATATTGAGTAATTTTAGTAACATGGAATAATTTGACCATATTTTATACAGGGTGTCTGAAAAACATATTATTGTAGGTGATTAGGAAACACGGCCATAAGTCATTTTATTTAAATGGGAAATCCTGTACATTATGCCATATTTCGATTCTACTGAAAAATACCAATTACTTCACCAAGCATGTCCTATACCTATCTCTCACCGTTTCTTAAATAGTAATCGTAACCTATTTCCAAGTTTTCCTGAGATACTTTTTTGATTAATCTTTGCTAGAACTGAATTGCATCATTTGAGAGTTTCAGCTGTATCTCCAAAAGTATGAACATTTTGAAGCGAATCATTCCAGATTGATTACATTTTTTTATCAAATCATTTCAAATTGGTAATATTACCTATTTCGATTTTTTATACTGGGAAATGAAAATGATAGTAGTGTCCCGTGACCAGAAAAGAGCAAGACTGTTTGACCGTTTGACAAGCAGTGATTTTCATGGTGTTTCTGTCAAAATGGATAATAATACATATTCAAATGCAGATATTTAATTTTTTTATAGAAACTTGCTTTTATTTCGGAAACCAGACTATATACCTAAATAGTCTATTGATAATTTCCTAATTCAACTGTCTCGTGGCGGTACTACCTCAATTTTATTTTTATTTCAGGTTGCATTAATAATTGGTTTGGCAGGCGCTTGTCGTCGTGAAGAGCTTAGTAAAATGAATTTGGATGATATAGAAGATAAGACAAACATGATACATCATTTGAAAGGAACTTCAATTATCTTTCCAGATATTTGATAATATACTGGGTGTTCCATTTAAAAAAATGTACTTTTCACCATTTTTGTATCTAACGGAATAATCACAAATTTTGAACGACCCTGTATAATGGAGAATAAATTCCCTCAGACATAACTGATGCACATAACATTGGTAAACTACACCCAAAATTCAAGCTTTTTACGAGTACAAATACCGCAGTAATACAAATTTTTTGCACAATAAATAAGGAAATCAATTAATTTCTCGAAAGCCGTTTGAGATAGGTAAAGAGAAATATCACACCAAAATTATCGTTAAGCAATAGCAAAGCAAAAAATCTAATAATATACAGTGTGTCTCATTCAAAATATCAAAGTTGTTGCTACTTTTCAATATAAGCGGCAACGTCGCAGTGCTGAAAATATTTTAGATCGATAGAGCAAAACTAATTACCCGAGAAACCGAATTTTCGAAATTATCCTGCGTCCCGTTCTCCAGATACGTCTAATAGGCAATCGAGTTTGGGACACCCTGTTTGAAAGGTCATTACGGCAAGCATTTTGTGTGATTTGAACAGAGGATTGCAAGTCGCTTATTCTAGCTCTACACATGTACCTATCGTATGGCTTTTTTCTGTAGCACAAGTATACTGTTCAATAATAATTGATTACTGCAGCTTTCCCAAAATATTTCTAGATGAAAAGCCCAGTTCTTGTGAAACTAGTTTGAAAGCATGTCATGTGAAATGTCAAAGTACAATCTTATATGTGGAAGGAATGGAGAAACGATCTCAAAGTTCAGAAATATCGAAAGCATTTACTAGGAACGAATGAATCATATTTTCAGAAGGAAGCTGGCAGACAATATCTTATCACAACATTGGAGCGCGGCCCTCTCAAAAAGCCCTTGTTCTTGCGAATATTAGAGAATACGATTTCAATTAAGCACATTACAGAGGGATTTGATTTAACAACAGCGAAATCACGTCCGTACAAAAGGGCTCTATTTCGAGGCACGTGGATATGGAAAACAAGAGCGCGTGTCTCACAGACTCCAGCAGGAGCTTATCCTGCGAGCCTCGAAGTTTCTTCGCCGCTGATGGTTATTCGTCGGTGATACAATATCGTCGAGGCACACGTTATTGTGTGCATGTGTTTGCGTAAAGAGGTTATTTTGTAGCGAGCTAAAAGAGGTCTGGGTTGCCCTATAGATGTATTGTATATCGTCTAGATTAATTGTACGATACGGTCGCAATTTTGAAGACACGCGAACAAATTTGAGGAATCCAAAATGACATATTTTATCGGCCAGGAAAATTCGGAAAGTTCAATAAGTACCATTCACCATACTTCATGATAGTTTCTAATCACTTCAGTAGGGAATTTATTTTCAGCTTCAGGATACAAACAGCTGCAGTGCACAACAGAATCCACCAAATTCATAATGTTTACATCGATATTGGATCAAAATAAATTCAGCTAATCAAATGCATTTATATAACCAATCAAATCCCAAATATCAGCGATTATATACCTCGAAATTAATTCAAACAATCAAATGCATTCATCTAACCAATCAAATACCAAATATCAGCGAATATACGAACGACCATGTTGCTTGTATATTCTCGAATATACACACTACTTGCTATAAAATATGTATTTACTATTGTTCCCACCAAACCTATCAAAATAATTCAGTAACTGTCAAATAATGTACAAGTTCTAAGTCACGGTCAAATTAAAAAATAATGTCCGAACGTTTCGGAAACACTTCCCCAGAAAAAATTCGAAAAAACTTGAAGAAAGTAACATAGCTTTTTTAAGTGTATGTTTGTAATTGCTATCTCGGTATATAATCTTGTCATATACTTGTGAGTGGAAAATACCACTCGACCAAATTTATTTAAAAAAATACCCCTCCAGCATTGCTATCGGAGCATTTTTAAATAAATTTGGTATCGTGAATTCCTACAACAATATTGACACAAAAATGTCAAAGTATAATTGTCTACTTCTAGTAGGCCTCGCGGGAACTTGAAAAGAAACCGAGGACAAAAGATCTGAAAAATCAATCATACCATTAACTATTTTGAATAATATATAGAGATCGTTATGCTTTCTTCTATTTTGAAGAGTAAGAAAATTGTATCGTTCAAGAAATCCACAAGTGTAAGAAGGTTGGTAAATGCCTGTTACTTTGAAATTTAGGTATATAATGAATTTGTTTTGAATTATTTCAAGTCTTGTTATATGAAGGCCATAACTTGGCGACCAAATGGCTGACCCAAAATACAGCCTACTGTGAATAAGGGCACAATATTTTGTTGAAAAAGGCAACATTTTCAATTGAATATTGAATAGAAATATTTTTCTGTGAATTAAAAAATCTACGATAAAATGAAATTATTCTTGTCAATATCTATCAAGAAACAACTACTTCCCCGGCTTAAGCCACGCTGGACATTGAACTACATCTGATAGATATTTTGAGAGGACCCTAGCTTGAAAGAAAAATCTGAAAGCACAAATTTGTTCTTCTATTCCAGTCTCAATTAAGATTAGATGAATGAGATAAAGAAAAATGTTTTCCCAGGAGGAGCACTCATCAGAAATCATTTGCTACATCGATGCATGACTGGCATGGCATTCACAAGGTCCTCAATACATTTTTGTCGACGAAAATCTATTTTACGCTTCCACGATCATCAGGAAGACCGGAAGAATTGAGAAACACATTTTCTAGAAGCAATCTCATTTTGCAAAGATGGAAAAATGTTAGAAATATTTCTTTCAGAGTGACACTTTGAAATCAATGTTTTTTGACATTATTCTATTCAATTGACAATATTTCCCTTTTCAACATGAATACATTACAAGAGGTTATCTAGAACGATGGAAGATAGTGACTAAAGTTTATCTTTGTATCGCAGATGATTCCCCATCTGATTTTATGAACACCCCTGTTCATTGATTTGTTGAAAATATAAACAGGATGTTCATAAAATCAGATGTGGAATCATCTGCGACTGAAAGATAAACTTTAGTCACTATCTTCCATTAAGACTGGAATAAAAAATCAAATAACTATCTGAATGAAAATGCAAATTTTCAATTTCAGATTTTTTCTTTTGAGTTAGGGCCTTTTCAAAATATCTATCAGATGTAGTTCAATGTCCAGCGTGGCTTTAGCCGGGGAAGTACTTGTTTTCTGTTAGACATTCACAAAAAAAAACTTCATTTTAATCGTGGATTTTTCAATTCACAAAAAAATCTTTCTATCAATATTCAATTGAGAATGTTTCCCTTTTCACCCTGTTCATATTTTCAAACAAATCATAATATATTGCCTTGATAGCTTTCGTAGATCTAAAGATTCGGCAGATACGAAAAATATACCCCATATACATTTCATAGCTATATAGTGAATGTGTAAACTGAAGGACATTTCAGAGTAAAGAATTATACCAAGATCTTTTACATTATCTTCCTTAGTAATAACTTCAATATTTATGTAAGATTTTATTTCGAAATAACGGATTTTTTTGGTGAATGAAATTCCTGAAATTTTTTTGTCGTTTTTAAATAAACAGTAAGTTTTACAATTGACCATCAGGTTATCCAAATCTTGCTGGATCTCATTACTATCTTCAATTTTGGTCCATCACAGTAAATAGCTTCAAGTCATCAGCATAGAGGAATAATTTACAGTGACTGAAACACTGGTTTAAGCCGTTGATGTAAATTAGAATAGTAATGGTCCCAGATGGAACCCTTGAGGAATTCCAGATGTTGCGTGAGATGGTGATGATTTCCACCCAAGAACTGAAACTATTTGCGACCTATTGCTGACATAGGATGCTATCTACCTCATCAGATTGCCGTGTACATCGATTTCTGCTAGTTTCACTGAAATAATATTAGGTTAATTTTATCAAAAGCTTTGCTGAAATCTGTGTATACAGAATCCACCTGTCTGCGAGAGTCCATGCAGTGGGAAATGAACTCGTTGTAATATAATAAATTACTTTCAATTGAGCGACCTGAAAAAATCCGTGCTGTTCTTGCACGATTAGAGACTTAACACTTTCGAATAGAATATCACAAATTATGGATTCGAACATTTTACTGAAAATACAAAGCTTACTGATACCGCGATAACTATCGACATCATTCTGAATTTTTGAAAATAGGGATCAACTAAGAGTCCTCCCATATAGTAGTCAGTTCACTAGTCTGAAGTGACAATGGTAGAATATTGAATCTTATATGGTTGATTCAAAATTTTCGAGAGAAGGAATATTAAATCGAAAAAAAAATCCTATTTGGTTTGCAGAAAATCCCCATTATATGAAAGGAAAGGTATATCAATGAAAATTCAGTTTGAATGTGTTCTAGTAGGTTTGAAAGAAATTTTTATTTCGTGCAAAATTAATTTTGCACGAAATACAATTTTTTTTCGAACCTTCTATTTCATTACGTGCACACAGCTCCAAAAAACTTCAATAAATGTGTTTTGTTTACTTATGCATAATAAATTATCATATTATATCTATGATGGGAAACTTGAATTCTGGAAAATACTCGAATATTTTGAGAACAATGGTTAATGACTTTTTAAACAATTTCCCGCTTCATGTATATCGCAGTTGTTGGTATCTCTCCTCACTGTACACAAGAAGTAAGCAGAGAACTGACTACACTTCGAAGATCGGTAGATAAGACGCTTGGGTCCACAGCCTTGGCCACTGCCATCCCCAGATCTAACTCCTCTAGATTTTTATCTCTCGGGAAAAATCAAACAGATTGTATATGAAACACCTGTGAATTCAAGGGACGAATTGGAACAGCGAATAATACGTACTTTCGAGGAAATTCGGCTAGAAGAGATTCAAAGAGCAACAACCAACCATGTAATGACTTCGATCCATGAATTGAGCGACTAATATGACCTTCATTTGTTTATTGAAATAAAATTGAGTTCTACTTGAAAAAGTAAATCACGATTTTTCAACATGAATTTTCAGATACCTCGTATGGAATATAAAACTATGATGGAGAAGAAAAACCAAACCTGGCATACTTTGTTCAAATCTGAATTGAAATTTCAGCTCAGTGTTCATGCGATATTAGTTTTGGCAAAGATTGTTTTGAAAAAAATACAAAATACGAACAGTTAGATATAGATATGGGACATACTTGACAAAAATTAATCAGATTGGGGATTGGGAAGTATAAAAAAAGATTTATTAACGTTTTTCTGAATTTATGTTTTTCGGACACCTATAAAATAAGAAAACTCTTTCTTCCATATGAATCAACTGTTTATCAAATTTGAGTTCTGTGCATGTACTGTATCAAAATATATTCCATTTTGATGTGGTCACATTTCCGTAGTCAGAAAAAATACAAAATAATTAATATTTGAGAAACGGTGAAATATAGACATAAGACATGCTTGGTAAACGTAATTGGTATTTTTTAGTAGAATCCAAATAGGGCATAATTCAGGGTATCCCATTTGAATTGAATGACTCATGCCCGTTTTTCCTAATCACCTACATGAACATGTTTTTCAGACACCCTTTATAAAATATGGCCATTTCACTCGATATTACTGAAATTACTCATTTCTGGATGACAGTTGAAGTTGAGTCCCGTGTGAGCAAGAGATAAGGAAGTATTTGAATTCAAGTTGGTCTCATGTTGGTAGCAAAAAATTTCAAAATAATCAATATTGAATAAACGATTAGAGTTAGGTATACGACAAGTTCAGTAAAAGTTATTTGTATTTTTCAGTAGAATCCAAAAACGGAATGAAATACTGGGTGTTCCATTTGAAATTCGAATGTTGATATTAGTTACAAGTAGATGTGGCAACACTGCAACCGTGAAGAGAGCTGGACGCAAGTATTTATCTCTGGCCGTTCTCCAGAAACGTCTAATAGGCAATCGAGTTTGGAATACCCTGTATATGAACTTATATAAAAGTGTATGTGAAGCTTTAACTATACACACATCTCTTTGTCAGCTCCGAATTAAGTTCGAAAATCACTTGGATTGAATCGAGTTAAATTTATCAAAGTGTCTACCCAGTGGTAGATGACGTTTCTCTACAAGTTGAAATATACAAATTGTACGTACTTTCCACGTAAGTCCGACTTTGTATTGAAATTTATATTCTGCTGTCAGTGATAACGCCAAACAAAACTTGAAAACGAACAAAGAAAAAAAAACGTAAATAGATATTATCTCGAAAAGTCCCAATCTCTTCTAAAAGCGACCATAAACGTAGCCTGCGGTCCGGTAAAATGTCAGATTTGGATAAAGCGATACAAATAATTCGAAAAGAGATCTTAGACAGCCGCACGGAAATAAAAAACTGCATCGTAGCTAGCGAGGCACGACTTCTACTAAAAATTGAAGATTTAAAAAATACCGTCGCAAATTTGGAAAGGGAAAATAGCGAAATCAAAGAAGAATTAGAATACCTCAAAAGAGCCCAGAACAAGAAGAACATTGTAGTATTTGGACTAAAAAAGAAGAGAGAGGAAGTTGTCGCAGAAATCTTGTGCGAGGATCTCAGAGACTTAATTGGTGTGAACCTGGATACAAAAGATTTTGTTGACGTTTACCCACTAGGCAAGTCGGACGTTTGTCCGATTAAAATAGAGTTTGTCTCAAACATTAAAAAAAAAGTTCTAAAAAACTGTAGCAGGTTGAAGGGAACAAATATCTCCATTGTTCATGATCTCACACCGACACAAAGGAGTGAGAACAAAATTCTTAGAAAACATCTCTACCTCGCCAAACAAGAAGGAAGTCATAAGGAGTATTACATAAGGAGAAATAAACTTATCGTGGATGGAGTATCTTATGGAGTTGACGACTTGGAAAAAGATGCTAATAGTGCACCTTCTACCCCAAGAGCCGAGAACAAAGAGAAGTTTCCATCGGGATCGCAAAAAGTTCCTACTACCCCACGGATTCCTGCAACTAAGAAACTGATACCTATGGTTAAAGCTCTGCAGGAGAAACCAAGAACTCGTTCGATCAACAAGAATTAGCCGATCTGAAATGGTAACACAATTAAAAGACTGTTTAGTTCCATATTTTTTAAAATGTTCTCCATATGATAATCAATATTCTCCATTTATATTATTGACATTCAATCTGCAATCTATTTCTTCCTTTTTACCCCTTCAGTTAGTAATTACCTTTGTTATATATTGAAATATGCTCTGAAATGGTCTTAAATGGATTCATATATAAGAGATTTTCACATTGAAAAATTATTGATTTACCCCTTGAATGACTCTCAAGAAACGAAAAAATATTGAAAATAAATTGTAACTCCCAAAACTTCAAAATAATTCATAATAATATACGATGTATTGGAAAAACCTAGATGAATTCAAAATCTTCGCTGAAGGACTTGATACCTCATTTGATTGCATTGTTCTTACTGAAACACGACAAAATCACGATTTTTCGGTTTTCAACATCGAAGGATATAAAACTATATACAACCAGGAAAGTTTCATTGTGTTTATTAAATCCGAATTATATATGTATTTGTATTGCTGATTTTATATTTTAGTCAAACCGAAATACTATCGTTAGTGATGGATCAATATATTCGTGATTTTGAAATCGAAACAGTACCAACATACCGTATAGAAAACAGCGAACAATGTTCTCAGATTTTAAAAATAAATGAAAACAACAATACATTCAAATCGATAAGAACAAATCTAGTTCTAAGGATTTATGGAACGTAGTGCAACAAATAAGTAAAACAAAAAAACAAAAACGTTGTATTGGAAAAATAAAAAGTATAGAATCAGGAGAATTACCAGTGGAAAAATCGAGATTGTTGAAGAATTCAACAACGGCTTCAGCAAAATTGGTAAAACACTAGCAAACCGAATAAGAGTAGATAAGAATTATGAAGTCAAAAGACCATCCACAGCTTATTCTTTTGTATTTGCACCAATCACCGCAGAAGATATACACAGGACTATTACAGAATTAAAAAATGGTAAGGCAGTAGGAAACGACAGTATCAAATCCGAAACCCTAAAATTGATCAGTCCTTACATAATACACCCACTCACATTTATCTTCAATAACTGTTTAGAAAAAGGTATTCACCCATCAACTCTTAAAAAATCGATTGTTGCACCCATATTCAAAAATGGCGACATAACTAACATTAATAATCATAGACCGATTTCTTTGATCACACATATAGCTAAGATCTTCGAGAAACTAGTTAAACTGAGACTTGTTAACTACCTAAACAAGTATAAAATTTTGTCCAAACAACAATACGGGTTCAGAGAAAAAATATCCACACAAGACGCTGTTATTTTCCTGACAACAATAATCAACGAATGTCTCAACGAGAGCAAGCCGTGTATGTGCATATTTATAGATCTGTCGAAAGCATTCGATACGGTGAGTCATCGTCTTCTCTTGGAATCCCTGGAAGATGTCGGTATACGTCATAACTCCCTGAAATTCTTTGAAAGTTACCTCACCTATAGATACCAAGCTGTGAGAATCGATAATACTCTTAGTACCGAAAAAGTCATTGAATATGGAGTGCCACAAGGAACTGTGCTTGGCCCCACTTTATTTAATGTATACATAAACGCCTTGTTTTCTCTGGGAAAAGATGATAATATCATAGGGTTTGCTGATGGTACGGCTATATTTTATAAGGCAGATAAATGGAACGAATTGAAATATACTGCAGAAGCTAACTTCTCGCGTATAAAACAATGGCTGGACTTCAAGTTACTGACTGTGAACACAGAAAAAAACCACATTTTTCTTGTAACTCTTCTTCCGCTCCAACCTACAACCAACTAACCGTCACATCCGATTCAGAAACTTTCATAATCCGCCCTGAACATAAAATAAAATACTTAGGCGTCATTATAGATTCACATATGAAATGGGACTTGCATATATATCTCTCAAACAAGCTGAGATCTATATTGCACAAGTTTAGAAAATTGAAATACCTCATACCTAAAAATTATCTTTCAATTCTCTACTATTCCCTAGTAGAAACCCACCTCCGATACGGAATACTAATATGGGGCGCAGCCCCAAAAACTCATCTTCATACCTTAGAAGTAATGCAACGAAGGTTTTTGAAACTTGCTCATGATAAAAACCTCAGATACCCAACAGATATCTTATATGCTGAAACGAAAATCCTTGATATTAGACAATTATATTACTTCTACTCCTGCCTCAGATACCATTCACACAGGCAACAACATCACTTACCAAATCATCAATACAACACTCGTCATAAACAACATTATATCATTCCATTCATGGCTAAAACGACTACCCAAAGATCATATACTTATCTCGCACCGAAATTCTACAATTCCATTCCTGACAATATAAAAGCAACAATAAATTTACACTATTTCAAAAGACAGTTGAAGAGATACGTACTTGAATTAGGTAGAACGACCACTAATTTTCCTTAAATTCAGAGACAAAATCTTCCCTTCGATTTTTTTTCACAAAAATATTATCATTCAGGTTACTCTATGTCGATCTCAATGTTACTATTACTACTACAAAAGATTTTATAATCCTCAATATTGACACTACACTACAATATACCTTGTACTTCTGATATCTAAATCTTCATGTTACACCCCATTGACGATCTTTCATAACCACATACATCCCTTGTCTTAATTATTTGTTTATATGTATACCTATGTGTTTATATGTGTTTATGTGTGTGTATATGTATATGTGTATATATGTGTGTGTATATATATGTATATATACGTATACATTAGTATTCTAAGTAGTTTAGTTTTTTATATTATAAATATTTGTCAATGCTGAAACAAGTGTTCTCACACTTATCGGCTTTTGCTGCTTTGTCCACACCATCAATCTCAATCTAATTGTAATACTTGTGATTCCAGTGATCTGCGATTGTATTTTGATTGTGAATAAAGATTATCATTATTATTATTTATTATTATATACTTGCCTGAGGAACATGCAATTCTCCAAAAAACTTCATTTTTCATAAATCGGATGATGGAAAATATTATTTTGCCGCAATATGTTACCTGTAAGTAATATCCATAAACTTTGTTAACATTCACATACATATGCATAGAACATCCGAAACTCCAAACAATGAAATCCCGCGATTCCGCGATTTTCACGCTCCACGCATCCTAATAAACGAATCCTCAAGTGAATATACAACTCATTAAAATAAATTACATATAGGCACGTTTCTACTAATCTCAATGGCCAACAAAAACTTTTCAATTATCGGATCTCCCTTTCCATCCATCTATCCCCGTGTCGAAGTTGGCGAGGTAACTATCCCATAAAAATCAAAACATTGGCGCAACGCCTGTCTGGTCGACGGTGGAAGGAACGCCGTACTGATGGTGTCCTCGGGGACGCTGTTAGCTCTCGAGTGCCCATGTTCGAGCGGGGGATGCGAAATTGGAAATGATAAAATGTTTTTCAGAATGGGGATACATGACAAGGTTCAAAGTCTTTCGAATTTATTATTAAATAAAAAATATATAATAGTATATTGTAACATAGGTTGAGAAACGTGGGCATGGGAATTCAAAACTAGATGCCAGCGCCAGAGTGGCAAAAATTCAAACCAGACATACTTACATTGCTTGTCTGTTTTCTCAGAGGTTATACACTTGTGTTCGGAGTTTTTCTGAAAATATTTCTATTTGTTATAATTTTCCAGTTTTTTTGTGTAGTGTTATTCATTTCAAGACTCTATTGAAGTGGTGTATTTAAATCTTAAGACAATATCATTTGCAAAAACTCTCTTTGAAGGAGACAAAGTATGCTCCAAATTGCTTGTGAAAAAAATCTTTTTCAAAGTTTCTGGATAGCTTAGTGAAGTCATCGGGAATTATTATGAATTATTTCGAAGAAAAGTTACACATTATTATTTGTGAATGTTCGAATTAAAAATAAAACTAAAAAAACAGTTTTTTTTATTTCATTTAAAACAAACAAGATGGTGTCACTCTTTTTCCATACTGTATGAATAATCTTCGGTATGTCGAATAATATCTCTTTTTCCTCTTCTTAAGTCTCTTTTTTTTTCTTTTCAACTCTTTTCGAAGGTTGTTTTTTTCACTTTTTTTCTTGGCCACACACGATACAGGAACATTTTGGGAAGGAACTGTATTCTTCTTCAAGATCCCAAGAGCCTGTTGTCTGTCTATAGACTCACTCAATCCTAGATTATTAGTCTGCACCAGTAGGTTACATTCATTTTCTCACGGAAAATGATAAAAACTAATTCCAGTACAACGGGATCGTTTTGTCCATGAGTCACATTGAGGTACAGAACAATAATGATTTGAACTAGAATCACTCATTTTTTCACTCGGGGACGTACAATAGTCAACAGAATATTCATCAGGTAAACCAGAAGTTCATTGAATGTCAACAATCACAAGAGATTCGACAAGTTTCAAGTGTACAATTGCTAAAATCATATAAACATTAATGTTTCGAAAAGTAAACAATGTGGCCTTATGATATACATATATAGTCACTTTTTTCCATACTGTATGAATAATTTTCGGTATGTTGAATAATATCTCTTTTTTCTCTTCTTAACTCTCTTTTCTTCCCTCACAACTCTCTTTGAAGGTTCTCTTTTTCACAGACGATACAGGTGGATTTTGGGAAGGGACTGGATTCTTCTTCAAGAGCCCATCGTCTGTCTATAAACTCCCTTAATCCTAGATTAGTCTGCACCAGAACGTTACGTTCATTTTATCATGGAAAATGATGAAAACTTATTCCAGTACAACGGGAACGTTTTGCCCAAGAGTCACATTGAGGTTCACAACAATAATGATTTGAACTTGAATCACTCATTTTTTACTCGATGGCAAACAATAGTCAACAGGTAAACAAGAATTTCATTGAATGTCAACAATCACAAGAGATTCGACAAGTTTTAGGTATACAATGGCTAAATTCATATTATAAACATTAATGTTTGGAAAAGTAAACAATGTAAATATGCATAGTTTCCAAAATCGACACCAGAGGGAGTATCCCGTATTTTGAATTCCCAATAGACTTCTTAACCGTAGTGTATATATAATTTATCAATACTTGAACACTTAAACATTCATGAAAAATATATACAAAAAAACAATATCATGTACTAATAGAGAATGTAATGAAAATCGTATGAGAAAATCCGAAAATCGAAATAAATGCATGTGGAATATCATAAATGAATATCATAAAAAACAAGAAAAAATAATTGAGGGCTCAGAAGTCTCACCTTCAATGACTTCATAAATAAGCTGGACCCTCTAAAAAAACTGGACAATCTGAGTCTTGAAAATTTTACTCCGACCGAATTTACCTACAATGAAGTAAGAGAGGTAATAAATTCACTGAAAAGCAAACCTATATATATGGTCTAAATGTTGAAGTTATCAAATGCATATTAAACGATCCTAATCCCACTCACTAAACTGCTGAATCAGGTGTAATTCCCCTCTGTCTTGAAAGAAGCGTTAGTAATACATATTGTAACGTAAATAAACTTAACTTGGTTTTAATAATTTATTTCACACTTAATCTACAACTTAATTTATATTACTACGCTACTGAATATAGCTCGATCGTATGGGCTCGTTCAGACTGTGTACTCCCTCTTGAGGGCTGTCTATTTATCTCCGATACAGCATTCTCGATGTTTCGAATTCGGACGGTTGGCGACGGCATGTTCCAATTGTTTCCAATATTGACCGTTGTTTTCCGCGGAAGAGCGACTGGATGGTTCTCGAATATCTCCGGGGATGATCTCATCGCTGTCGATGGCAACGTGTGAGGCGACAGGGCCGGCCTAGGTTCGTTACATTGCCCCCTTCTTAAAGACATTTCGTCCCGAAATTTCATCCTTGGAGTGTGACGATATCTGCATGACTCCCCATATCTGCACCGTGAAGTTCGATGGAAGTAACACTCCACGGTCTTCATGATCGGTCGTGGAAGAGGGTTACAGCAAACCAAAATCCTGACGCCGCTGGATCTGAATATCGCCTCCAGCATACTTCTTATGACTCTCCAGTCCAACCCATCAATACCACAGGATAGTTTTGGAATTGCTAGATCCGCCAGATTCTGGTCCACCATAGTATCTCTTAGTTTGGTGAGACTCTTCCAGACATCTTCATAGGACGGTTTATCTTGGGAATGCCTCTTGGTAACTAGGTAGTAGATGTTTCTCTGGCCTTTCTTCAACTGTAGCACCCCACCAACTTCTGGATTCTGCTCCCGCAGTGTTTGGATTTGACCAAATTTCTTGGAGAACACTACGGCGATGCCCTGGACATTCGAAGATCTTCTGCCACACAGTGCGCTAGTGCGTAGTCAGCAGGCACCTCGAAAAGGTCTCGTGACTCCTCTCTAGTAACCCCATGTAGAACTTTCTGCCCGTTTGAATACAAGGACATAAACTTCTCGAACGTCATATCATCCTCCGGTGGCTTGAGGGTGCGAACTTGGTCATGGTTTCCAGCGTAAGGGGCCAACCTGTTGAAATGGACGACCCTTGGTTTCCCTCGGGGTGGCTTATGGATTCGGTACACAAGGTCGTTTATCCTTTTCACGATTTTATACGGGCCTTCCACGAGTTCCGCAACTTTGGTGATAGTCCACGACGACGTTTGGGGTTGTACAGCCAAACCAGGTCATCAACCTTAAATCCTCCAGCGTCGGCCTTGATGTCATAGGTCTTCTTCATTTTATCGCTGGCACTCTGGATGTTCAACCGGACTCGTTCGTGGATGTCGTCCATTCTCTGCCGAAGTTTGCTGACGTAGTCCTCTCCCGCAGTGTCTTGTCCTGGCGGTATCCCAAACTTCAGGTCACAAGGCAGTAGCAGTTCTCGGCCCATTATAATACTAGCAGGAGTTTGACCGGTTGACTCGTGTACTGCGGATCGATAGGCCATCAGGAACAAATGAAGATACTGGTCCCAGTCTCTTTGATGGTCAGAGACAACCTTGGACAAGTGGCGGTTGATCGTCCTGTTCATCCGTTCCACCATTCCATCGGACTGCGGATGTAGGGCCGTGGTTCTTGTCTTGCGGATGTTCAGCAGTAGACATATTTCTTGGAAAAGGTTGGATTCGAAATTTCTGCCTTGATCCGAGTGCAGCTCCATTGGAATACCGATTCGACATATCCATTCTTTCACCAAGACGTCGGCGACGGTGATGGCTTCCTGGTTGGGCAGGGCATAGGCTTCCGCCCACTTACTGAAGTAGTCCATTGCCACAAGGATGTATTTATTCCCGTGGTCGGATACGGGAAACGGGCCGGCGATGTCAATGGCGATTCTCTCGAACGGGCTGCCTACGTTGTACTGACGCATCGGGGCCTTGGGTCGTATTCGAGGTCCATTGCTAGCAGCACATACAGCGCACTTTCTGCACCAGTCCTGGACGTCAGCTTGACAATTGGCCCAGTAAAACCGCTGCCTCACTTTCTGCAGGGTCTTCGTCACTCCCAGATGTCCTCCGGCGACTCCATCATGGATTTCCCGCAGCACTTCCTCTCTTCTGTTCCTGGGAACAATGATTTGGCGTCTGTCTTCCCCACCAATATCGGCCTCCAACACACGTTTCAGGATCCCATTGTCCAGAATAAGAGGGTTCCATTGTGCCCAATGGACTTAACAGCCGGCGAGTTACCTGCGACTTCCTGCCATGATGGTCTTCGATTGCCCTTCTTCCAGCTGACGACTAAGCCAAGGTCAGGGTCTCTCTTGGTCTTTCTGGATCTTGCTGTCATTCCAGTTGTCATCCATTGCCGCGGTTCTACAAAGTGTTGCTTCTTTCTCTTCTGCTCGTCGGCAATGCGCACGCGCATTTGGGAGTTTCGTTATCAAATCATCTGGACATGGTCTTCGCGACAAGGCATCTGCATTCTTATGGCTAGTTCCGGCTTGATGTTCGATCTCGAAATCGAATTCTTGGAGTCTCTCGATCCAACGTGCTACTTGACCCTCAGGATTTTTGAACTGTAAGAGCCATTTGAGAGCTGCATGGTCAGTTCTCAACAGGAATCTTCTTCCATACACGTACTTGTAGAAGTGTTCCACTCCCTTTACAACAGCTAACAGCTCTCGCCTGGTGACACAGTAATTGCGCTCTGGTTTGCTAAGCGTCTTGCTGAAATAATCAATGACCTTCTCCTGTCCCTCCTGGATCTGGGATAGGACAGCTCCAAGTCCCACGTTACTGGCGTCCGTATCCAAAATGAATTTCCCTTCGGGTAGGGGATAGCTCAGTACAGGTGCGTTGATCAAAGCTCCTTTCAGCTTCCTGAATGAGTCTTGACATTCTTCGGACCACTGGAACTTTGTTTGGCCCTCCGTGAGCCTGGTCAGTGGTTTAGCGATGTTGGCGAATCCCAGCACATATCGGCGATAGTATGTGCATAAACCAAGGAAACTTCGAAGTTGGTGAATGTCTTTTGGGATGGGCCAATCCTTAACAGCTTTGATCTTCTGGTCATCCACTGCTACTCCTTCCCCAGAGACAACGTGGCCAAGGTATCGTACTTCTTTTTGGAACAGATGGCATTTCTTAGGGCTCAGCTTCAATCCGGAGTTCCTCAGTCGCAAGAATACTTCCTCCAAGTTTTTCACGTGGTCCTCAAACGATCTGCCGACCACAATTATGTCGTCGAGATACACTAGACACGTGTTCCATGAGAGTCCCTTCAGTACTGTTTCCATCAATCTTTCGAATGTGGCGGGAGCATTACAGAGCCCGAATGGCATAACGGTGAACTGCCACAATCCTGAGCCGATGGTAAAAGCAGTCTTTTCTCGATCTTCCTGAGCTAGTTCTACTTGCCAGTATCCACTCTTCAGATCAAGGGTCGAGAAAATCGTGGAACCAGCCAACGTGTCTAGGGTGTCATCTATTCTCGGGAGAGGGTAACTGTCCTTCTTCGTGACATTATTAAGTTGGCGATAGTCTACACAAAAGCGTGTCGATCCATCCTTTTTCTTCACCAGTACGACTGGAGAGGACCAGGGACTGTCAGATGGTTCGATAACTCCTTCTTTTCCCATATCGCTGACTATTTTGTCAGCCTCTTCCTTCTTGGCAGAGGAAGTCTTCTTGCTGATTGCCGGATCGGTCAGGGCACCCCAGTATCAATCTTGTGCTGGACCACATTAGTTCGACCTCCTTTTCCTTGTCCGGTATCGAAGATGTCTTGGTACTTCTTAACTAAATCTCTTAGTTTGGGCTGTTGAGCTGGTTTTATATCTTTGGAAGAGATGGCAACTAATTTTTCTAGTTCTGTGGGCAAGTTGTTGGGTTGGCTAATCGTACCTCGTACACTCCGGATCACTGAGGAAACGGGCGAGCAGTGCCCCAAAATTGTTCCTTTCTTCAAGGTCACTGGGAAATAATTGACATTCATGACCCTTACCGGCACAAATTTGTCAGCACGCAACAATGTCTTCCCTAGTGCAATCCCGCGTCGAATTTTCGAATCATGAAGTTTGGGCTAGAACATCACCACGTCTCCACTGCTCGCACTCCCGTCCAGGCGAGCCTCAGAATGGTTTCAGCCCTCTCAGGTACGCTTACATCTTCAGCCAACAGCACACGGATCAACTCCTCACTCCTCCCACGAAGCACCAGCTCTTCTCCGTTGACACGTAGGACGCCGTCTTTGAAATCAATTCAAACCCTCTGGAATTCATGATGTCCATTCCGATGATTGCATCGTCTTCGATGTCCGCTACAAGTGCCTGATGTTTCACTTTAGTGCTGCCCAAAATTATTTCAATCGGTAGCTCGCCATATACGTAGCTGGCTCCCTGTTGCTGTGCGTAGCTTCAAGTTGTCGGTTCAATCCGTTCCGGTGTTCTGGCAAAGGAAGGCCGAGAATTGTCCTAGTCGCACCTGTATCTAGCAGCATGGTGCAAGGCTCGTTATTGATGAGACCGTCTACGAAGACACCTTTGTTCTGTCGTTGAAGGATAGCGACATATGCGTTGTTAACCGGGGCTTGCCGGACACATGCCGACGATTGCCCTTTCTCGACGACCTTCCTTAGTTTTTCTGCATCGCTGGAGTCGATGAATGTTGCACATTCTGCTACGCACAGGTCCAATTTTGCCCCAATTCCAGCATCTTATCTGTCTTTTCTCAGGCAGCACTTCCTTAATCACTTTTCTTATGGCAGCTTCCAAGTTAGCAGGCTCCTGTGAGTCTTCCTCAATCGTTCGAACTTTATTTTGGTTTTCGCAGCATTGTTTTGCTGCTTCGAATTCCAAAGCGCGTGCCAGTGCGTCTACGAGATGTGTTGGACGAGCTAGTGTCAACGCTTGTCTGGTTTCTTGGTCACGGAGTCCATCCAAGAATGCCTGAACCGCTAATCGCTCCATTACATTCTCCGGTGTGGCTGGATATGCGAGACGAACCAAGCGTGCAATGTCAGCTTCGAATTCTTGTAAGGATTCGCCCGATTTCTGGCAGCGATTTTTCAGTTGGGAGTGGTATACGTGTTCCAAATGGGCGTGGCCATATCGTAATTCTAGATGTTTAATCAGCTGATCATAGTCCTCCTGTTCTTGGGCGGTGAGAGTTTGTAGAATATTTGTCGCTTCTCCACGTAATGCAAGTGTCAATGCTACAGCTCTTTCCCCTGCATTCCATCCGTTTGCTTTGGCCGCTGCTTCAAACTGCCGGCGGTAATTTGCCCATGGAGTTTTCCGTCGAACTGAGGCGGCTTCATGGAAAGCTTCCCTATTTCTGAAATGACCTTGACATCTTTTATACCCTCTTGAACTTTATCCACGTTCAAACTCAAGTCCAGCATTGCATTTTCGTTAACCATCTCTGTGGAGGACGCACTATTAATTTGTTTTTCCAGCTTACTGATCGTTTCCTTTATTTTGTCCATTTCTGTCTCAACGGTTCCCATTCTTCCTTCTAGAAAATTAGCCACACCACACAATTCTTTTTTTAGGCCTTCTGTGTTTTCCAGGAACTTCTCTTCCAGGCTTCTTGAATTTTCTCGAAGCTTCTCTTCCAGATTTCTAGAAAGCTTCTCTTCCAGATTTATAGAATTTTCTTGAAGCTTCTCTTCCAGATTTCTAGCATTTTCTTCCAGTTTATTCATTACCAAACTCAAATCACCTCCGGGAATTTCGAATAAAAATGTTTCGGGGTCCTCACCTTCTTGTATAAGTCCTTCTGCAAGTCTTTCCTGGAGTACTTGCTTTTTACCTGTTGTTTCCAGTTCCCTTTCCTCCAATTCCTGTTTCAATTCCGCTACCTTCAAATCCGCAAGGCGCACTTTTCTTGAACACATTTTGTCTTTGACGAGGTATCAGTCTGTTTCACACGAAAAGTTTATCAGTTTGTTAAAAATTCACTTCGCGAATTATTTTCCACGGGCCACCAGTCTATTGTCTGTTTCACGCGAAGAGTGTATCAGTTTATATTCCCACGCACAATTGTCCACTTCGCGAAAACCGGGCCACTGTCTATTTTCTGTTTCACGCGAACAGTGTATCAGTTTATATTCCCACGCACAATTGTCCACTTCGCGAAAACCGGGCCACTGTCTATTTTGGGCGTACAAAAAGGTCTATCAATTTATTTTTCTGACTATCCACTCCACGATCACTTGTTTATTTTCAAAATCTCACTTCCGACACCAATTGTAACGTAAATAAACTTAACTTGGTTTTAATAATTTATTTCACACTTAATCTACAACTTAATTTATATTACTACGCTACTGAATATAGCTCGATCGTATGGGCTCGTTCAGACTGTGTACTCCCTCTTGAGGGCTGTCTATTTATCTCCGATACAGCATTCTCGATGTTTCGAATTCGGACGGTTGGCGACGGCATGTTCCAATTGTTTCCAATATTGACCGTTGTTTTCCGCGGAAGAGCGACTGGATGGTTCTCGAATATCTCCGGGGATGATCTCATCGCTGTCGATGGCAACGTGTGAGGCGACAGGGCCGGCCTAGGTTCGTTACAATATCTTCAAAGCTGGAAATCCAAATGATCTAACAAACTACAGACTAATATTTCTGCTTCCAATATCATCAAAAATATTTGAAAAATTTAAAGCTCTGAAAATGGTACATTATTTTGAGATTAATATCATATTTACAGACTGCCAGTATGGATTCCGAAAAGGTAGAAAAAACACTGAAATGGCAATATTGGACCTCAGTAACAAAATAACAACATTTGGAAAACTAGAGTATGCGGAAATAACCTTCTGTGATCTAAGTGAAGCATTTGATTGTGTATGACATGAAATCCTCCTGAATAAAATACAAAAATATAATTTCTCTAACAACCGTATAAATCTGATAAACTCCAATTTGGAAAAAAGATTTCAGACTGTAAGAGTGGGTAATACTTTCTCAACAAAAAAAATAATCACAGTTGGTGTGCCGCAAGGATCTATTTTCGGAACTCTCTTATTTATAATTTTTGTAAATGATCTACCGCATGGGAAAAAAGTGTTACCAAATGAGTGCGAAAGTTTTCAGGGGGTGATTTCTTGTCGAAAATTAAAGGGGGTCTTTCATGTGAACAAAAATGTTACACGCTTCCAAAAAGGAGAAAAAAAAATAGTTTTTTTTTCGTGAAATTGCTGAAGAGTTGGAAAAATGGCATTTCGTGGGCATGTTCCACCAATAAGAAAGCAACCTATTGATATTTTTTTAATTTTGTTGTGATTTTTTAAAGGGGTGAAACATGCAACCCCTATTCCATTTTTTACCAGAACTTTTTAACGAAACAAAATTTTCCAATTAAAAATCATATGTTGAAAAAAGCAATTTATTGCAAAACTTTTTTAACTCCTGTGTTGTGTCCGTAAAAGCAATAGTTTCCTAATAAAAAAATAAAATACAACATTGTGCATGAACGGAACTTCTGTAAATGGAATCGAAAAAATCTAGTAGGTGGCTGTCACGTTTTGTTTGCGCAACTTGTGACTTCAATCGTAGTATTTTAAAATCGGAAAAATTTAGTAGGTGGCTATCAAGTCGCTTTGATTTCTATGTGGTAGTTGAAAGATCAATTATGTCTTTTGAATCTTCGATATGAATAATTACACTAATGCTGAAATGGCCGATATGCATTTTATGTATGGTCATGCCAATGGAAATTCTTTGGAAGCTAGACGGCTAGATGCAGATATGTATCCTCAGCGCGTGATACCTCATCACGCAATTTTTGCACGTCTTCACCAATGTCTCTGTGAAAGAGGAACTTTTCAAAAACGAAGAACTGATTGTGGTCGTGCACGAGTAATGAGAACGGTGGCACTGGAAGAAGAGGTTCTCAATATGATTGAAGTTCGTCTGGAATTAAGTACAAGACAAATTGCTTACACACTTAATGTTAGCAATAAACTGATCTGGAAAAATGTAAAGGATCACCAATTGTACCATATTCAACGAGTCCAGGCACTTTTGCCTCGAAATTTTCCCCATCGAGTAGACTTTTGTCAATGGATTCTTCAAATGATTACCCAAAATGCTAAATTTTTAGAAAACGTAATATTCACTGACGAATCCAACTTTTCAAGGCAGGGGATTACAAATTTCCACAACAATCATCTATGGGCCGAAGATAACCCACTAGACCAGGGTCGATAATTTTTGAAACCAAAAAAAATTACAGTAGGATGAAACCCATTAGAAAAGGAGGGGAATTTGATAAAAATGAAAGGAAAAATAAATTACGGTCGATCCGAGTTCGGGAAGTGGGAGGGGGTGAGTTTTTATGTGTAAAAAATGGTTTATCTTGATTTTCGGCAAAACTACAAGTCCTATGGAAAAAAGTTGAAGAGCAAAGTTGTAGGCAATGGAAAGATCTACAACTTTTTCATTCACAATTTTTTCACATAACCTCAAAATTTAGGTGAAAAATTCAAATAACCAAGTTTTTGGTTTTTTATTTTTATCTTTTAAAAAAAAAAATTTGTCTACGAAATTTGGTGAAAACTTACCTCATTATGTCCCAAATACACTGTAATTTATTTGATTTAAAATATTTATTTTTTCGCCTTATTTTAACTTAATATCAAAAAAGCACCCTAATTTTCAATCGAAAATTCTCGCGTCAAAATATCAGCTTTTTCCAAAAAGTCGGAAGGCTTTTTGTTCGTTGAAATCTCTACTTTCTATGTGTAAAAAAAAATAATTATTAAAATTGAAAAAAAAAATTGAAAAAAACTCAAATTCGAAAAAAAATTTGTAATCACTATGTACAATTTCATCAAAAAAATGTGATTGCTGCAAGTTTTTTTAGTTAAAAAGTTTATTTATTAAATTCGAATTACATTCATGTCATAGAAAATCTCATAAAATATAAATGTACATGTAAATCGTACTATTGAATTTAGATACATAATTCTGATTACATTATTCATTATATTTTCTTTCAAAAACGTTGATCTTGTTATTTATAAATACCTTATCTGAAATTCTAATCAGTTATTCATTAGTTTTTGTCTCTTTGAAGGCATTTCTTCATCGTTAGATTCGACAAGCCTTTCCAACTCTCGTTGATCGTCGAAATCTTCAAGACCATTATCTTCGTCTCCAATGTTATTTCCATTTCGTAGATTTTTCTTCCATATTGGAGCAATTTTCAGAACCATGACAATTAGTGCATAAATTTGTGCATTTTAAACCATGTTTTCGGCAGCCACATTTTAAACTGTTACATCCTGTTTCACAGCTGCAGCAAATAGTTTTGAGCAATACTTCCGGAATTAAATCCTTTTCTGTAAATTTGGGCATAATGCCACGTTGGTGTTGCTTCCAGCCCCAATCTGTTGCTGTCAATTCGTTACCCAACCAAGTTTGAAGCTGATAATATGCTCTGTAACAATGTTGTTCTGCTGCTCCTTTTGTGGGTGGGAGGTTTGCCAAAATGAAGGATGATTTAATTTTTGCCAATTGATATTTTTGAAACCTTAATTGATTCAGTGTTATTTTTTCTTTTTTACATTTATAAATAGATTTGATTAATTGTAATCAATTTTTTCTCCTAGGTCCGTCCCCACTTCTCTATGAAATACCTTACAACGGCTAAAATTTACCGTAGGTCACTAAGGTATATAAATTATCTTAAAACAGTAATAAATAGACATCTACAAATATTATTTAAAGAAAATTCTACAACTTTTTCAAAATATTGTAGATGTCTTATTAAATCTTAACTTTATTAACTTATTTGTTTGTTAATTATAGTAGTATATTTCAATTTGCAATTTTTTCGTTTATCAATTTAACATGAAATCTTACGTTTTTTGAGTAATTGAAGTGTAAATTTTAATAAATAGCTCAAAATTGTACATAATGATTAAACATTTTTTTTCGAATTTGAGTTTTTTTCAATTTTTTGCATTTTCTGAGAACATTTACTATAAATATTTTTTTTACACCATCAGAAAGAAGAGATTTCAACGAACAAAAAGCCTCCCGACTTTTTGGAAAAAGCTGATATTTTCACGCGAGAATTTTCTATTGAAAATTAGGGTGCTTTTTTGATATTAAGTTAAAATAAGGCGAAAAAATAAATATTTCAAATCAAATAAATTACAGTGTATTTGGGACATAATAAGGTAAGTTTTCACCAAATTTCGTAGAAAGAAATTTTTTTTGAAAAAGATAAAAATAAAAAACCAAAAACTTGGTTATTTGAATTTTTCACCTAAATTTTGAGGTTATGTGAGAAAATTGTGAATGAAGAAGTTGTAGATCTTTCCATTACCTACAACTTTGCTCTTCAATTTTTCTCCATAGGACTTGTAGTTTTGCCGGAAATCAAGATAAACCATTTTTTACCCTTAAAAACTCACCCCCTCCCACTTCCCGAACTCGGATCGACCGTAATTTATTTTTCCTTTCATTTTTATCATATTCCCCTCCTTTTCTAATGGGTTTCATCCTACTGTAATTTTTTTTTCATTTTTTACCATTTTTGAAGGCTTCGGCCCTGGTCTACACATGCAATTCAAGAAGGTTGGTATTAATATGAATTTTAACTCAACGTGTGGGTCAGAATTATTGGCGAAAATATTTTTGTACCGTTTTTTCTACCGTTAAGGCTAACTGGTGCAACCTATACAAATTTTCTTCAGGAGCAGCTTCCCATTTTACTTGAAAATATTCCACTAGCTAGTCGACCACGAATGTGGTTTATGCACGATGGTGGGCCTGTCCATTTCAGCATAACTTGTCAGTACTTGGACGACGTGTATCCAAATCGTTGGATAGGCAGAGCGGGACCTCAACCATGACCTCCCAGATCTCCAGACTTAAACCCCCTGGACTTTTGCATCTGGGGTCACCTGAAGTCCTTGGCTTATACGACCCCCATTGAATAATAATAATAATAATAATAAGTTTATTTGTTATAAAGGAAGAGTGTGCAAATACAATTTCATTTAGATGACGACGAGATACAATTTTTTCACAAATAAACAGAAAACCACAAAGTCAGTGACTGTCTGTGGTGTGAGTGTAGCCTATGTTTAAAATTAGTATCGATGAATATTGAGTAAAACGATGAGAAAGTATGTTTGAATTCAATTTGAGATTTTCTCACATCATTGGATTTGATAAATAACACATGTACGGTTTAAAGAAAAAGAGCAGTTATCAATGCGAAACTGTAAATTATAAAATACATACAAAAACACTTGCCTATATACGACCATCCTAGTGGTCAATGAATATAAAAAATGAAAATAACAGAATTAAAATATGCAATCTGATACATAGAAAATGATATATAAAAAGGCAATTGAAGGAAGACATTAAACTGATTAGTTGAGATGGAATGAGATCTCATTACGCCGTTATACCAGCCTCCACGAGCTCATGAACAGTAATTCTGGGTGAATTAAGTAAATAGTTTTTTAGTTTTTTCTTGAATCCTCTATACGAAGATATTTCTTTTATTTCAACTGGAATAAAATTGAAAAACCTTGGTACTAAATACGAAAAGCATCTTTGTCCTATAGACTTTGAAGCAAGAGGTGTTTTGAAGTATTTGGATTTGTATCTTGTTTCGTAAAAATGTTCTATTCTCCGAAGATTAGTTTTAGTTTTAAATTCAAAACAGGATGATACAAGGAAATAGTGTTGACGAATGTCAAGGATTTTAGATTCGGAGTATATCAAATCAGATGAGTATCGGAAAGGTTTGTTTGTAAAATTTTTAAAAATGTTTTTTGAAGAACTTCAATATTTTTAATATGTTCTTTTAGTGCACTACCCCATCCTATTATCCCATATGTCAATCTGGATTCAACCAATGCGTGATAAATCATTCTGAGATGTTGTTCTTCAAAAAATTTGGCGATATATTTGAATCGATATAAGATACTTCTCAGGGTATTGCAAAGTTTCAGAATATGTATGTTCCATCTTAAATGTTTATCAATTGTTATTCCTAGGTATTTAATCGTCTCGGTCTGCTTTATTCTCAAATTATTATTTATTTTCAGGTCTCTAAATGGAGGATTTGTGTTTTCATAACATGAAAAGGGCATATAAAATGTTTTTTCGAAATTGATTGTCAGTACCTTATAGTCGAACCAATTTTTGATAAGTTTCAAATCATTCTCTATGATGGTTTTTAAATTATCCCAATTTTCAGCTTCGAAAATTATGGCGGTATCATCTGCGAAGCTGATGAGCTTCTCAGATGATTCAATGTTAAAGAGATCATTTATGTAGAGTATAAAGAGCACTGGACCCAGCACAGTTCCTTGTGGTACGCCATACTCCACAGTGCACTCTATACTCAAACTACCATTGAGTGATACCTGTTGTTTCCTGTCGCTTAAGTAGCTTTCTATTAATTGTCTAGCTACCCCTCAAATCCTAGGTCCTCTAAAATATCTAGTAGTTGTGAGTGGCAGACCGTGTCGAATGCTTTAGCAAGATCTAAAACTACACAAGCAGATTTTTTTCCAGTGTCCAAACTTTTCGATATATTTGATGTCAAATACGCTATAGCATCTGAGGTCGATTTGTTTTGCTGAAATCCATATTGACGGTTATTAATCAGTTTGAATTTGTTAGTGAAGGATGTGATCCTGTTTTTCAACGCTCTTTCAAATAGTTTTGCAATATTGGATATAACTGATATAGGTCTATAATTTTTAGTCAACTTCTTTGGACCCGCTTTGTGAATTGGTTTGATTATTGCTTTTTTAAACTGAGGCGGGCAAACACCAGAGGAGAAGATGTTATTGATTATGTGCGAAATAGGTTTACAGACATGATTTTTTATTTCTTTTAGGATTTCTGCTGTTATTTTGTCAAAGCCAGGAGATTTGTTGCATTTCAATTCGGTAATGGTTCACTGATTTCTTTTCCATCCGTAGGTGTTAGGAATAAAGATTGTTCATTTATACTCCTTTTGGTTGATAGTTCTTATTTTTTTATTTTACTAGCAAGATCAGCTCCTACATTGGTGAAATATTTTACAAACGCATTGGCCATTTCTGAATTTTCATCCGTAGTTGTGCCATCATTGATTTCAATTTCTCTCATGATTTCTGTACAGTTTTTTAGAATTTGTTAGTTTCCTTTACAATGTCCCAGACATTATTATTATTATTTGAGTTTTCCAATATTTTATTTTTTATAATAATTACTTTTGGCAGATTTAAGTAACAAATTCAGCTTATTTCTGTAAGATAAGAATTTACGTTTTAAGTTACAATCATCAGGATTTCTCTTCGAGGCTTTGTACATTTTATCTCTATTTTTTAATAGAATTTAGTATTGCTTCTGTTATCCACGGGGTCCTCTTCGTTTTTTTATGATTTATCTTTATCTTGGTTGTACTCTCTTCTAATGCTTTCATTATTCTTTCATAGAAAATATTTGTTAGTTCGGTGACATTTTTTATTGTATAAAAATCTCTCCAATTTATGCTTTTCATAATTTTTTTTAGTTTATTTATATCAGTTATTTCTTTATATCGGGATATATTTTGTTTATTAATCATTTCTTTGAAGCTTAAATTTAGTATAATGGGGTAATGATCTGTTATCGGTGTTCTTAGTACGAATGGCTTGAAGTTATCATCTGATATTTTTGTTTTGATATGATGATATGAATGTTCGAATGATTTAAGGAATCGCATCATTGCAGCCTGCGGACAATCCAAAACACACCAGGAATATTTCAACGCTTGCGCCAGTCTATGAGACGAAGACTTGATTCCTGTCTAACGGTTGGAGGTGGTCATTTCGGGCAGTTTTTATAACTACGTTTTGTTTTGTTGCCTTTTTCTTTCTTGTAATTTTGTTTTGTTTGTATTTTTGATTTGATATTCTATTAAAACAAAACGTGGTACTGGTACATGCCTACATTAAAATTTAAAACAAGCAGAATAATTTTAAAATGCTACGATTGGAGTCACAAGTTGTGCAAACAAAACAAGACAGCCACCTACTAGATTTTTTCGATTCCATTTATAGAAGATCCGTTCATGCACAATGTTATTTTTAATTTTTTTATTAGGAAACTATTACTTTCAAGGACACAATACAAAAGTTTGAAAAGTTTTGCAATTAATCGTTCTTTTCAACACATATTTTTCAATTGAAAAATTTTGTTTCGTTAAAAAGTCTGGTAAAAAATGGAATAGGGGTTGCATGTTTCACCCCTTTAAAAGATCACAAAAAAATTTAAAAAACTTTCATGGGTATCCTTTTCATTGGTAGAACATGCCCACAAAATTCCATTCCTTCAACTCGTCAGCAATTTCAAGAAAAAAATTGTTTTCTCGTTTTTGGAAGCGAGTAACTTTTAAAAGGAAGGCCTAGGAGCTTTTGTTTACATGAACGACCTCCTTTAATTTTCGACAAGGAATCACCCCCTAGAAACTTCCGCACTTATTTGGTACCACTCTGTATATTACATGCAGACGATACCACAATTCAAACAAATGCAAAAACTCTAGATGAGGTACTTGCATTATCTTCTGGGGCACAGTCAAAAACTGAAAGGTGTTTCAATGCCAACGAACTATATCTCAATAAAAACAAAACCCAAAACATGTTATTGACCCTAAGAAATATGGAAAATTATTCAAACCAGCAAAATAGTGTCTGGGTATTCATATTGACAATAAGTTAAAATGGGACCAGCATATAAATGAAATATAAAAAAAACTCATGAGAAATCTATTTTCACTAGGAAACCTCTCCAGACAAGTTTCAAAATAATCTCTTCGAACAGCATATTTTTCATTGTGTGAATCCATTATTTCTTATGGAATTGTCGCCTGGGGACAACGCAAAGCCGTAAGATTATTGGATAATATCAATTACAGAGATGAGTGATGCCGTAACTCATTTGTGACCTTGAAAATACTAACGTTTCCTTCATGTATATCATAGAAAATCCCATGTACATAAAAAATAACCTGTCTAGATATGAAAGTCTTGAAAATGTGCACAATCATAACACTAGACATAAAAATGATCGGAGTATACTACTTCCGCTTAAAAATATGTCAAAATGGACCAAATTTTTGAGCTGTGAAATTCTATAATGAACTGCCAAGAAATAGGATCTTTAGCTGATAATATATTCAAGACGAGGATAAAACATTTTTTGATAAAAAATGCCTTCTATAGCACCGAAGAATTCCTACACTGTGATATATAAGTTCTCTAACCATTGTTGATTTATAATTTCCAATTTTACTGCCTTGTTTTTAAATGTGCATTTTGAAAAACTTTGAAGGATCTTGTATAAAATATGGTATTTTTATATATAAAACCTAGCTTAAAAATTTTTTGAATTTTAAAACCCTTCCCAAGTAGCATTTTAAGTTGACGGAACGTAGCGGCCACGATTCTGGAAAACTTTGAAGTGTACACGGTTCTATCACGCGACAGCTACCAAAATGGGGAACACTTTTTTGGTGGCTGCAACGGTCCGATCTACGTTCCTGGATTTTATATAGCCACATTCCAACCACGTTGTGGTCACGTGGCAAAAACGTGGATATGTAGTGGCCGACACTAGACACGTTAAACAACTGACTGCGTTTGTGTAAATAATATGTAGCTCGATCTCTGTTCAGCAACATATTTTTGTGATAAATATTCCTCATTCTCCCATTTTGCCTGATTCATTTCTAACACTCGATCAACTATAAAAATATATAACATATAAACATACAAACGCGTAAGTAAGTATTTTGAATTCAGATACTTCTGATCGTGATAAAATTAAAACGATTGAAAGTTTTATGTGAAATATGGGTGTTGTAGCTCGGTTGTGAGCACGCGCCATCTGAATACACTTTATTTAAGGAAAACATTGTTATTTTGGAAATAACTCGCCTCTGAAATTATGTACTTGAATCCCTCAAACATTGTTTTAACAATCTTGGTTAGTTGAAATAAATACTTACGTAACAAATTACTACGTTTGATGCAGTGCTGATGACGAATAAATGTTTATTGAATATTTCGATAATTTCTCTAATAATGGTGACCCATCATATTCCTGTAAATATGGCGCCTTTTTCGAGAATATAACTTTAATGTGGCAGAAAATGTAAATATACCACTATAAAGCTCCTCCCATCATAAAGTGCCCAGTGGAACTAAATTATAAACTTTTCCACCACTGGAAAGTGGCACCCACGTCGCAGGCCCATGACTCACCACTTCAAAGTTATAACCTAAAAATGACAATGGTTCTTATACCCTTGAAAGGGGCGAACACGTCGGGCTATTATAACCTGCCACTTCAAGTTTTAACCTCAAATTGCGGGTAAACAGATGTTCATTAATTGTTAAAAAGACATGCTAGCAAGTGTAGTAGATTTATGCAGCTCCAATCGACAATTATCAAGTATCAAGTAACAATTATCAATTAACAAGTTATGAAAATGATGGCATTTATGCAAACAGAATTAATGAAATTCATTCACGTTTCACGTAATAGGTAAAATCGAACTTTCTGTAAAGCCACATTAAAATAATTTGAGAAAAGTTAGGTTCGTTTTCGTCGCTGACCAGTCCACGGTCACTTCAAAATTAAAGAAAATTGTCTATTATAAACGCATAACCCATTTCATATTGAATAAAATCATTCATGTTTCACGTAACAGGTTGAACAAACTTTTGTAAGCCACAATAAAATAATTTGAAAACTCAGGTTAGCTTTCGTCATCGCCGGAATGGCGAATTTTGAAGGTTATTGTAATCTGTGGTGACTTTTATTAAATGCAAACTATGGTTATCACTCAGGGAGATAGCAAGAACGTGGCAACCCTCACCACATATCACAATCAAGTGCTTGCCACATTGAAGGTTTTATGGAAGTTACCAAAACGTCACCGAAACTATCATTCTCTCTTGAAAGTGACTGTGACTTCTAAGTGACATTTAAATTGGTACAGGATGGTTACCGCAACGATTATTTTCCACTTTTGAGTTTGAAAACCTTCGAAATGTGATTTGCTCAGTGGCCATAATGTTCCAGACACCTCAAATGACACTAATAAGTTATAGAACTGTGGACTGGCTACCATATATGGGAATTACGTGACTACAACCATACAGATATAAAATTTTAGTTATTATTACTGTATAGTGGTAGATTTAGTGGTGATTACGTGATAACCACCGTAGCGGTATCAATTTCCGTCACTATAATGCTGCTTGGGTTATGTGTATGTCTGACTTGATTTTGTTTTCGAGATATAAACTTGACCTATGTTACTTTATTAATAAGTATGTACGTAATGACTTGTGTATAATAAAACATCAATGAATTATCTATCTATTCATCATGGAAATGAAGATATGATCAATATGTATTCAATTTGTTGCTAAAATAATGGAAACATGTCCAGTAGGATATTTATCAAACAGTAACAAATACATGATTTGAATTGTTATTTCCATTCATAACCTTTAATAAATTTACTCTCAAATTTTCCAGTCAAACTGGGTTGAAATGTATATTGAGGTGAGGGAAGCAACATAAAGTGTACCACTCATGGAGATAGCAAGAACGTGGCAACCATCACCACATATCACAATCAAGTGCTTGCCACATTGAAGGTTTTATGGAAGTTACCAAAACGTCACCGAAACTATCATTCTCTCTTGAAAGTGACTGTGACTTCTAAGTGACATTTAAGTGGTACAGGATGGTTACCGCAACGATTATTTTCCACTTTTAAGTTTGAAAACCTTTAAAGTGATTTGCTCAGTGGCCATAATGTTCCAGACACCTCAAATGACACTATAAGTTATAGAACTGTGGACTGGCTACCATATATGGAAATTACGTGACATACACATATACAATTTTAGTTACTCTTACTGTATAGTGGTAGATTTAGTTGTGATTACGTGATAACCACCGTAGCGGTATCAATTTCCGTCACTATAATGCTGCTTGGGTTATGTGTATGTCTGACTTGATTTTGTTCTCGAGATATAAACTTGACCTATGTTAATTTATTAATAAGTATGTACGTAATGACTTGTGTATAATAAAACATTAATGAATTATCTATCTATTCATCATGGAAATGAAGATATGATCAATATGTATTCAATTTGTTGCTAAAATAATGGAAACATGTCCAGTAGGATATTTATCAAACAGTAACAAATACATGATTTGAATTGTTATTTCCATTCATAACCTTTAATAATTTACTCTCAAATATTCAGTCAAACTGGGTTGAAATGTATATTGGAGGTGAGGGAAGCAACATAAAGTGTACCACTCATGGAGATAGCAAGAACGTGGCAACCATCACCACATATCACAATCAAGTGCTTGCCACATTGAAGGTTTTATGGAAGTTACCAAAACGTCACCGAAACTATCATTCTCTCTTGAAAGTGACTGTGACTTCTAAGTGACATTTAAGTGGTACAGGATGGTTACCGCAACGATTATTTTCCACTTTTAAGTTTGAAAACCTTTAAAGTGATTTGCTCAGTTGCCATAATGTTCCAGACACCTCAAATGACACTTATAAGTTATAGAACTGTGGACTGGCTACCATATATGGAAATTACGTGACATACACATATACAATTTTAGTTACTCTTACTGTATAGTGGTAGATTTAGTTGTGATTACGTGATAACCACCGTAGCGGTATCAATTTCCGTCACTATAATGCTGCTTGGGTTATGTGTATGTCTGACTTGATTTTGTTCTCGAGATATAAACTTGACCTATGTTAATTTATTAATAAGTATGTACGTAATGACTTGTGTATAATAAAACATTAATGAATTATCTATCTATTCATCATGGAAATGAAGATATGATCAATATGTATTCAATTTGTTGCTAAAATAATGGAAACATGTCCAGTAGGATATTTATCAAACAGTAACAAATACATGATTTGAATTGTTATTTTAATTCATAACCTTTAATAATTTACTCTCAAATATCCAGTCAAACTGGGTTGAACTGTATATTGAGGTGAGGGAAGCAACATAAACTGAAAAATTACCAAAAAAGTTAATACATGTATCTTAAAGTATATCAAGAATTGACTGGTTATGACTGATAGTATTTCGGTTTAGCAATAATGTTATGTTCAAAATAAAACATTTTCTTCCTTGTTTTATATGGCTAATAAGACACTCATACAATAAATAACTGGTGGCTTTGAGTATTAAATTCAAACAAACAAAAATATTTGAATATTTAAATCAAATTAAAAGGAAATCTGATGAATACTCCCAGCTGGCGTGACTTTGAAATAATAATTTGGCGCACGAAGTTTCAATTATTTATAGCAGATTTAAATCTAACAACGTAGTGATTACAGTCTAAATAATTGCACATATGTATTAAATTTATTTTAGAAGTTTCGTATTGTCCATATAACACTTTCAGAGGGTTGTCTAAGGCTTGCCTCGGATTAATTCACCATCCGAATGTATTACTCGCTCAATCGTTATTTCATTGGGACAAAGCTGTTGTATCAGTTGACATCCCCTTCCTTGGGTTTAGAAATTTGTAACATCGTTGTCCACGATTAAAGTCTTGTTTCGATTTCGAATGAATGTGGGTAGAAGTAGCATTATGCGAGAAAATGGAAAATATATATATAGAATTTACAAAAAATCACCTATATAGAAGTTGTAAATAACGGATTGAAAATTTCAGAAAATTCATGTATAATCGTGGAAAAATCACTTTTTGAAAATAATTTCAAATTAATCTGACAGCTATTCTCGATTGAGATAATCGTATAGTGCCCTCGGCTAATTGTGACATACGGGTATTTCATTGTTTATTGATTTAACAATTTGTTATAAACAAATTGTGACTAACATAAATTTTTTTCTACAAGTGATTAGAATTACAGAAACAGCCATATGTAACAAAATACTGACAATTTTTTTTTTAAATCTTTTATAACACTTTCCAATATAACTCAATACCGAAGTTTGTTACATATGGCTGTTTCTGTAATTTCAATTACATTTAGAAATAAATAATAGTTTAAAAACTAAAGAACACGCTTTAATAGAAAACTAAACTAAAAAGTAGAAAATAATTTTAAATGAGTTTGAAATAAGAATACAGTGATTAACAACAAATTTATTTCATCGTAAAAAAGCGTGGGGTGCTTGATGTCAATTGTTGTTCATATTTCATGGACAGATATTGGTAGAAGTAGAATCATTATGAAAATATCTTAAAAAGCACCCCACGCTTTTTTACGATGAAATGAATTTGTTGTTAATCACTGTATTCTTATTTCAAACTCATTTAGAATTATTTTCTACTTTTTAGTTTAGTTTTCTATTAAAGTGCGTTCTTTAGTTTTTAAACTATTATTTATTTTCAACTTTTCAGTTTTGTTTCCTATCAAAGCGTGTTTTTTAGTTTTTCGAACTATTATTATTATTATTGAATTTTTTTAACTATTATTCTCCAATTTTGAATAGAATCGGACCATAATCACAAAACTCGTCCGCCATTTTGGAGCCGCCATCTTGAATCCTTCAATTTTGACAAAATAATCATAATCTCGACCCAAAACCCAATACCAATTTTGAAGAATCGGCCATAATCAAAAACTCGTCCATTGGACCGCCATTTGTTTTTTTACAAAATCTAATTGCCGAAAAAACCAATTTTGAAGCGAATCGGGCCATAATCACAAAACTCGTACGCCATATTAGAGCCGCCATTTTGTTTTTTTTTCAAACAAAAATTTCTTAATGCATTGTCACCGGAATTATGTACACCTGCCAAATTTCAAATCATTCGTACGTCTGGAAGTGGGTCAAAATCGCCCCCGAAGGAGTCGGTTACAAACAAACATACGGTTACAAACGAACATACGGTTACAAACATACAAGTGAAGCTAATATAAAGCGTGGAAAAAATATACTGTTAGTCAGAATTTGTTTATAACAAATTGTTAAATCAATAAAAAATGAAATTATTGATAAAAAAATAATTTTTTTGTTACCTTATTGAGAAATCCCAATTATGATTTTCAAAGAAAAAAGTATTCCTCAACTAATTATTTAAACAATGGAAATATAAAAACGATTTTTAACAAAAAAAAAATTTTGAGATTTTTTCCAATCATTATTTTGTCATGACACCAAAATGTTAAAAAACAATTTTTTTTATATAGTAAACTTGTTTGTCTATTTGTTTATAAATAATTTATTAACAAATGAATTAAAAAATTTTTACCCAGCATTACTTAATGCCATTGTTAGATGCGAAAACGGCAATAACATAACGTTTGTCGAAATTTCATTAATTTTGTAATTTAAAAAATTATAATAAACAAAATAAAAATATTTTGTAAACTTTTATCACCTGATCTTCTTAAGTATCTTTATATATATGATTCTACTGTACGTGTGTTGTCACTGCACTCCTCCTAAACGGCTGGACCGATTTGAATGCATTTTTTGTATGCGTTTGGGTGGCGCCCTGGGTGGTTTAGATTCTCAAATCATCCCCCTAAATGTTAAGGGTGGTCCACCCCTCAATTTTATTTTGTATTTTTCAAACAAAATGTCTTATTCTTATTTTTTTATGATACAGCATTCAAAAATACATACAACCCTGAATTTCCACCCTTCTACGATCAACGCCTTTTTTTTGGCAAGATTTTTATTTTTATTTTGTCATGACTTAGAATAAAAAAATTCATATTACTCTTAATTCACCCTTCTACGATCAACCCCTATTTTTTATTTTTTTTTAGGAGAACGGAATGACGGGATAACGGGAATAACGGTATAACGAAAAAACGGGAAAACGGGATGACAGGATAGGGGAATAACGGAAAACAGTATAACGGGATGAATAAAAAACGGGATAACAGGAAAACGGGATAACGGGATCACGAGAATAACGGGATAACGAAAAAACGGGAAAAACGGGGTAACGGGATGACAGGATAATGGAATAAGGGAAACCTGGGATGACGGGATAAAGTAAAAAGGGATAAGGAAAAGGGATAACGGGAATAACGGGATAACGATAACGGGATACAGGATAAGGGGATAACAGGATAACGGGGTAAAGACAAAAAGGGGTAACAGGAAAATGGGATAACGGGAACATTTTCGAGAAAAACATTTTAGGGAACATATAAATTTGGACAGGACAACGTCTGTTGGGTCCGCTAGTATATATATATATATATATATATATATATAAATATAAGAAAGGTTCCAAAAAGCACGAAATTTATAAGTCAATTATTTGAACTTTTATGCCGCCATTTGTGAAAACAGAGGACGGAATAAAACTTGTTAGTTAACAATTGTATAACTTTAAAAAAATCAACATAAGAATTTCTTTCCAACGGAACTTCATTCTTTCAAGTGTTGAAATGACAGCATAATTTTTTCAAATGTTTAATTTGATATTTAATACTATAAAAAAATTATTTCATGTGGTATACTGTTTTCAGTGGCGGTGCGCCCATGCTGTTACTGCGGCGCGGAGCCCAATTTTCGGCGTTAAATTAAAATTATAAATAATAGAGATAGAGTTCCGGGAGTAGGGACTTTCTCATTGGAAATTTTCTCCTCTTTGTGATTTTTTTTAATTTCTCAATTATCAATAGTTTTTGAATTATTAGCGAAAAACGAAATGTTTTTTATTTCCCTCTTAATTTGTTAATAACATTGCAATTTTTTATGTGCTGTAAAATCATCGGAAAACATTTTTCTACACTCCATTACGAATCCAATAAGCCATCGCTCATATTTTCAGGAGCTATATCACTAATTAACACCATTTCGAACTTGTTGATCAGACTGATACTCGGACAGACAAATACATGGCTCTATGTGCATTCATAGATATAAAGGATGCATTCGACAACACCTCACATGTCTCCATCATCAGATCACCAGAGAAAAAGAATATGAACACCTCACTGATCAGATGGATACAGAATGATCCTAGTCAAATCGGCTTTTCTGGAAAGAACGCAAGCTTGGGTCCTGCTTGCATTGAAATCCTGGTTAACCAATACCTATTTCAGAATTGTTTCTAGATTCTCGTTCACGGTTTCCACATGCATTTTTACTGTGCTATCATAGATGATTTACATACGAAATTTGGGAAAAATGTGCTAACGTCTACAAAAGAATGGACAGGACCTCAACAGCTCGTCAATATGTAAAAAACCAATTATAGGTGCCATTCCATTAATTATCGAGGCTGGTTCGACGGGTGTCCAGTAATTTTCCTGTATTTGCATAAAACAGGAAAATATTGGTAAAATATGCAGAAAAAAAACTTCTTTCAAATTTCAAAACTAAAATACGCGACGAAAAGAAGCATTTTGCGAACGTTCGTATATAGAGAAATATAATCTTGATTTATTCATTAATGAGGTATCCTGATTTTTCGTATATTTATTGAAAAACCTCAATTCAGGTTATGTATGACCTATCTACCTTTTTTAATTCTCCAAAAACTCGAATAAATTATTGTGTTGGATCAAATATATATGATTTCTGCATACTACTAAAGCAATAGTTTCAGACGTCAAATAAATCACTCCAGTCTAGGGATCGATTCTGATATACTCACCCAATTGAAGTCAAAATTAAATTCAAAAACTATCGATTTAGGGATCTTTGTTGAAAATATTGTATCACCCCGAGGCCACAATATATTGGACCCTTCCTCATACAGACTGAAATCTCAATTCATCAACAATCTTACCCTTTTTCTTCAATCCGAAAGATTTCCAACTACCAGCCCCGTACTAACCGAGCGTTTAATATTGAATAAGTCTTTCCATCCCCTTAGAATATGGGGAAAGCCGCGCACCCTGGGGGTGCAATCAAACTTAAGCTGACAATTGTGTGTTCATTACACTGCCCTGGGCGTAAATCTGGCCAATACAAATTATATCCATCGGATGATCACCCCGTTTATGAGTCTGCCGCCCTTCGATGTATGCCACCCCCGTGAAAGAGCGTCTACCACCAGCGTTTAGCAGGACTCCGCCGAGTGTAGGGCTTATCCTGCTCGAGTCCTGACAGTTGCTGCAGGATTTGAATAATTATTGTTGTGTGTCGGGTCTTTTATTGAATTTATCGGTATTTTTATTGTGGGGGATGATAATGTGATGACAGGCGTTTGTTTTCGATCCGTATGTTCTCGCAGAGTACAATAAATAATGACACATGGTTTCATTCGATAAACTCGACTGAATGTTTTATATTTGATGTGGAATAATATGTGACAAAAGTTGCCTTATTTTTTTTCTGACGAAATAAAGTGTTCCTGAACTTGTAGCTACGTAATTCTTTGCTGAATGGAACGGCGAAAAAAGTATATTATCGAAGATCTGAAAAAATGTAAATAACTTCTAAAAACCTACTAGTTTGCAGTTTAAACTTCCCGTTTTCTTGGGACTATGCGGTTGCGTTAAGTTTTTGAAATGCATGATAAATTGTTCATTACCATTTTGAGTTAAATTTTTATGATCAATACATCATATGTAATGATACCACAAAGTTTGTGTGTACAAATCCAAATATATTCAGTTTTCCAGAAAATATTGCCCGCAACAATCCCTCCCCTTAAAATCTACCGTGCTATAAATCCGGACTGAATAATGTATTGTTGAAAAATCAATAACTACCCAAAATATACAGTGTCTGGCATAAAGTTCGCAGCATATGGAAAAGTTTTTTATTATAGATTTCTCAAATAAAATCATTCGTGATAAAAACCTCTGATTCATCCTAAACCTGAATTGCGAACACCAAAATTGAATTTTATACTATCCTATACGAGGGAAATAGAAAAGTATGCTTTGTTTTCAAAATAATATAATCCCATCACTTTATTTCTCGCGGTAGAATTCAAATTCATGAGGAAATATTGTTCTTAATCGAATGTTGGTCCAGAAATTCGAATAATAGCCACCTATGACCAATTTCATTTTTCAACTTTTTTTCCCATTTTTTCCTCATCGCCCTGTACAACATGAGGAATATTATGCTAGACGAATGGTATATTATTAGATATGATGATATCACTCTCTGAATGTTTTCTCATTTCTCCCTCCCATCGAAAAATCACATTAATTAAATTATGTGACGGAATTTCACAAAATCTTGCTGCAAATAGTAAATAAAACTGAATTGTCTCCAAGGTATGATGCCAGAATGCCAATTAATTCAGTTTCACAATACAAATAACATTTCTTGAAACAAATATGTCCTATGCTTTATTCTACGTGGAGTCCCCCATTCTCCTTACACTGCATAGTACGGCGGTGCATTGCATCATGAACATTTCTTAGTATCTGGGGAGCTATTCCCCGAATACAATCCCTGATAGTATTCTCCAAATGACGTATATTTTGAAATGGTCTTCTTGAATATACCTCCTGTTTGAGATATCCCCATGAGAAAAAATCCAAAGGAGTGAGGTCCGGTGACCGGGCGGGCCAAGCGTTATTGGAATATCTACCAATCCATCGATTTGGATATGTTCCGTTTAACCACCTTCTCACTTCTAGCGTAGAATGAACAGATGCACCGTCCTGTTGAGAATACATTACAGCTCTCATGTCCAGAGGAATATCATCTAAATATTCGGAGAGAAACGTCTCCAGCATTCTTAAGTATCTGGCAGAATTCAGTGGTTGTCTGAAAAATACTGGTCCAACAATAATGTCATTAAGAATTCCGCACCAGACGTTAACTTTGAAGTGATACTGGTCTGTATATTGTATCCTGAAATGGGGATCATTATCTGCCCACCACCTGAATTGGAGCTGACTACCCCATTTGATGTGAAGGTGGACTCGTCACTATAAAGAATTTTTTTCGAAAACTGTCTATTATCTTCCATCATAGACTCAAACCAGAAACAGAAATCCAAGCGATTATTCGGATCTCTCGGTTTCAAAGTGTGTATGAATTTTGGTTTATACGGTTTGAAATTATTATTACCTAGAACACTTCCCATTGATCGATAGGACATACCAAGATTTTCTCCTCTTTGCGATAATGACATTCTTGGATTTTCAATCGTAGACAGCATAATATTCATGACAGTTTCTTCATTTTCAGTTATCGGTCGTTTATGTGTCACTTTGTATTTTTTTGAAACCGATCCAGATTCCTTGAATGTTTTCAAAATTCCTGTAATTGTCGAATCATGAACTTTTTTACCTGGATGTCTTTCATTAAAAATATTGGCAGTGTCTCTACAAGTATGGTAATTGTCACCATGTATTATTACAATCTCCACTCTCTCATGTATACTTAGTCGAGCAGCCATGATTGAATTCAAAAACTATTGAAATTACTCTACAGATTTGTGAGTTATTCTGGATGCGTCAAAAATGGTTTGTTTACAATTAGAAATGAATTTGTTTTCAGAGCCAACTGTGATCGGCAAATGTTCTGTATCTCAATCATTTACAGTAAAATTCAAAGAACAAAACCATGGAAGCTGGGTATTGCTATCGAAGTCGAATGTAACAACTAACAATATTTCGAAATTCATAAATGATACGTGAATAAATTTTTCGAGTGGATCAAAACCTTAATTTTCTACGTTGAATGCCGCAAAAAAAAATTCAATAAAATATTGTAGATGCTTTCCGATGTCTTGCTTGAAAAAAAAAACTATAAAAAATTTGTCATATTTTACAATTTCTGATTGTCTTAAAATATGTTATTCGTAGTGTGAAAATAAATTCATTTTCATTCTGGCATCATACCTTGGAGACAATTCAGTTTTATTTACTATTTGCACCAAGATTTTGTGAAATTCCGTCACATAATTCAATAAATGTGATTTCCGATGGGAGGGAGACATGAGAAAACATTCAGAGAGTGATATCATCATATCTAACAATATACCATTCGTCTAGCATAATATTCCTTACGTTGTACAGGGCGCTGGGGAAAAAAGTTGAAATATGAAATTGGTCATAGGTGGCTATGACTCAAATTCATGGATCAACATTCGATTTTGAACAATATTTCCCCATGAATTTGAATTCTACCGTGAGAAATAAAGTGATGGGATCATATTATTTCGAAAACAAAGCATGCTTTTCTATCTCCCTCGTATAGGGTCGTATAACATTGAATTTTGGTGTTTGCATTTCAGGTTTTGGATGATGCAGAGGTTTTTATCACGAATGTTTTTTTTTGAGAAATCAATAATAAAAAAGTTTTCTATATGCTGCGAACTTTATGCCGGACACTGTATAACTGAACCTCGGATTCCGAAACTTGTAAAATAGTGAACGGCGGAATGCACATCATCAAGAATATTTTATTACAATAAAATAATCAATAAAAAACCGTTCAAAAGACAAGCTTTTATTCAAATTGCTTTGGATGGAATAACCCACGTCACAGATTCAAAACAATTATTTTTAACTTTTTTGCGCATTTGAATAAAAGCTTGCCTTTAAAAATGCCTTTTATTAATTATTTTATTTTGTGCTTTCCAGTAAGTACGCCTTAATCTATTCATTTTTGTTAAAGCCTCATCATTATGAGGCCTTTTTCCTGTAAGATCTGAGCTATCCAGTTCTTCAATGAGGAGACCATCTCGAAATTAACTTGTCCGCCATCCTGGAGATGCCATCTTCAATTTATAAATTCTGACAAAAAATCAATAAACTTTGACTAAATTCATAATCTCCGACCCCAAAAACCCCAACATACCAATTTTGAATTGAAACGGTCCTTTATCACAAAACTTGTCCACCATCTTGGAGCCGCCATCTTGAATTTAGGAATTTTGACAATACATTCATAAACTCTGACCGTGAAAACTTCCACATACCAATTTTGAATAGAATATGAACACCTGCCAAATTTCACGTCAATCGGACAACTAGAAGTGGGTCAAGTTTAACTTGTAAGATTGGACCGGTGAAAGTAAAACATTTTTTTTTAAGCTTTCTCAAGCTTGTTGCTTATAGGCAACAGATCTCCGCCTACGGCGTCGGTCCGTTTCCAGGCAACATGCTTTCGAAATCTGTTATTCATTTTATTCAAACAATTATCAATGTACTTGGGTTATTACAACCGATGATTGAACAGGTAATTAATATAATTCTCGTTCTATTTAATAACCTATGGGAATATCCTTGATTATGTACCTCGAAATTAATTGAGCCAATCAAACGCATTTATCTAACAAATCAAATCCCAAATATCATCGAATATACAACCATGTTGCTTGAACAGTGTGGGGACTTTAACTGGAACTAATTCGTAGAGCCGCAGCATAAAACATGTGGATAAAACGCAAAAACATATCAATTGAGATTTTTTATAGGCTTTCCAGTTATACAGTGCTTCTCAAAAGTCCCCTCCCCCCTCTTATTTTTGGAACGATTATATATAAACAAGTGAAATTTGGAAACTGAATATTGAAGGTTGTAAACTTCCCTACTAGTGATGAGAGATACATTTTAATAATTTGTTGAACTGTTGTGAGCCGAACGTTTAAGTGCTTCAAGAAGCAAAATGGTACGTGCTTTAGGTGATAAAGTAGCAGCGATCCTAATTCTTGGTGAAACTGGACAAAATATTCATGTAGCAGAACGCATTTTTAATGAGAGGTTTCCCGATCGCCCCGTTTTGAGGACTCATTTAAGGGAGCTTCTTCGTAAGTTTGAAACAACGGGTAGTTTTAATGATGCGAAACGATCTGGCAGACCACAAATTTCTGATGAGAAAAAAATGGATATACTGGCAGAAGTAATAGTTAATCCTACTTCTTCAACAACTCAGCAATTTGGAAATAACATTCCAACAAGATGGTGCTCCTCCACACTATAACGGTGCAGTAAGACGGTATTTGGATGAGGAGTATCGTGTCGTGGATTGGACGACGAGGTTCAACGGAATGGCCAGCTCGATCACCGGACCTCACACCTTTGTTTTTTTTTCTGTGGGGGTACCTTGAATCGAAGGTTTACGCCACTGAACCTGACAATATTGACGTTTTAAAACAACGCATTGTTGCAGAATGTGAGGCTGTTTCCGCAGACACATTTGCAAAAGTACGAGAAGAGTTTAAAAATAGGATATTTCACTGTCAGGAAGTAAATGGAGGTCACTTCGAGCAATTTCTTTGAGTAGATACTGATTCTTAAATCTGTAATTGATATCTTACTGAATGGAATTTAAATTTTAATGTTTACTAATGAGCCATTAAAACTGCCATAAACACAAACAAAATAAGTATCATTGAATAGGTTTTTTCGATACTTATTAAAAGAGGTGTCGCTTGCCGTGGGGTTCCATTTAAAACTATTGGTCACAATGGCCTTGTGACGTCATCTTTGACGATTTCGTCATCTATCATCACTATTAGGGAAATTTACAACCTTTAATATTCAGTTTCCAAATTTCACTTGTTTATGTATAATCGTTCCAAAAATAAGAGGGGGGGAGGGACTTTTGAGAAGCACTGTATACAAAAAATACACTTGTGAAACCTAAGAAAATTGACTGTGCAATTTTTTTTTGATTTTAATGTGATAGTTGATTTTTAATTATTTATAAAAATAAAAAATAAAAAAGAGATTTACCATAAAATGTGTCTACAAATCTGCCGCCAGTAGAAATAAGGCCGTAAAGTCAAAAGTTATAGTTTTGAGATAATGACAAAAACGTTTAGCGTTCTCTGCTGCAAGGAAGAAACATAGTAGGAACAAATTTATTCATGTCAATAACAAATCTTATAATCAATTTGATATTTACAATAATCAGTTTCTTGAATTTTATTATTTTCAATACTTAAAAGACACTTACGGCTTTTTACAATATTTCGCTTATCTTAAAACTTAACGGGATACGAAGTATAAAGGCCGTAACTGAGGCTCTTTGGTGTATTTGGGCTTTGCCGCTATTAATATGAGTGAATATTATTTGACAGATAACGATTTCTGGTATACAAAATTATATATATATATATATTAAATTTGAATTTCCTAACAATAAACTATAAAAAAAGTCTCCACTTGTTCTAAAGAACCACACCCCAAGAGGAAAAAAAACAACCTACTTTATAAGATACATGGTTCAAGAAACCCAAACTACAAAATATATAAATATATATATATATATATATATATATATATATATATATATATATATATAAAATGGCATGTAATTTGTTTAAGAATTATTCTTTCTTCATATAAAAATGTAAATAAAACTTTCAGATCTTTATTAACGAACAAATTATAATAAACATTTTATTCCAAAGGAACATTCAAATCTGTTATATTTGTATTCCCTTCAAGTTCATTCCAGAATTTTATTCTATTAGCTGGCATTAGTGGACAGAGTTTTTCCAAAATAGTGTCTTTTTTGGATTGCAAAATTTCCCTAGGTCGATTTCGATTAAGTGGCTTTTCTATTTGGGCTTGAAGAAAACTCAGTTTATGACCAACACCATCAAAATCATTGTAGTAAACGAAAGTATGCTCGCCTCGTGTAAAAGATGCCATTACCATATTGTTAAGATAGGCCCGTGGTTTTGTTTTTTTCAGTTTGTACTGTGAACTGAAATCTTTCCAGTCTGAAAAATGAGATGGAGTCATGCTAATAACATCCACTTTTCCTGAGTTTGCCCGTTGTACTGCTTCATGAAAATCATTGAAATCATATATATTACCACTTTTCTTCATGCTAAGCTCCACCTGATGGTGAAAACTATCGGCGCTCATGAAAGTATGACCAGCTTGAAAATACTTCAGGTGAATTTTATTCGCAGCTATTTCAGAAGAGTTTACGATATATGTTAAAAAACTGAGCATGCACCAATTTTTATTCTGTGCCGAACAGTTATCTAACCAGAGGGTTACAGTTTGTGCGTCTCTATTTTTCAGAAAAAAGGCATGGAAGCTACTTATTATGTCTTCCTTTTTTCTTCCTGCAATGCCTTCATGCCAGATGGCTGCCACAGCATTCAGATGTTTTTGTTCTCCTACAGGCACAAAGCTTTCGTTGAAAATAACAATTCTTGGAGTAAACAAAACAATTTTGTATTGATCCATGCGTGGAAGCATGATTACCTTTTGAAGGTCTACGGAATAACACATCATTTTTTGATCCTTCTGAAATTTGTCTTTTTGATAAGCAGCTCTAGCTTTCTTTACTTTCTCTAAATGGCCAGTTTGTTCCTCACATTTCTCGCAGTTTGGCTGAATATCTTTAGAATGTTCGTGGAAACTAAATATCCCACAAGTTTCACATTGCTCATGTCCAAGCTTAGTGGAAATATTATTTCAGAAATTTAATATTGTTCTATCTGGAGCATGTTCCCTTCGATAATGAGAAATAGACGGATTAAAGGATTCAATATGTATTCTGATTTTCTTATGATCTAATTTTGAAGTTGATGGTTTTCTACCTACAAAAATAATAATAAGCATTTATCAAATGCACCGAAACAACTTACCCCTCATATCACGTTTGGTAGACAAAAGGTGGTTCTGTGAGTTCTTCAATGCATTTTGCAACACTGTATCATTATTATATTTGAACCCCAATGTGGTAAGGAAAAACGGTTTACAAACTTGAGCACTAGTACCTTCTTCATTTTTCAAATAGTAGAAATAAGTATTTGCTCTTGACGAACTTTCAGTATGTTTCTTAGGAATTTGTCTCTGACACTGGCAAACAATAAAAATTCTCTGTTCTGACCAACTCATTTTCCAAAACTCATTATTGATTTGTTGTCTTCTATTTTCCGTTATTTTGTCTTTACATTTCCTTATACACTCATTTGTACATGATGTACATTCTTTCAGAGCATATGCTTGTCTTTTCTCTTGTAATTTTAGTTTTTTTCTTTCGCATTTTTTTATAGTATTTGTTTTGCGTTTCCTTGGATATCCTTTTTTGGTTAGCAATTGGGATTGATTAGGAACCTCAGTTACAGTCTCAACTTCATTTGCAGATTGTGATTCCCTGAGTGTGTGGCCATCATTTATTTCTGTATTGATATCTATATTTTGTTCTAGTGGTATAACAATATCTTGCAAAACATTTATTCTGGGCATCATCTCATCACATTTGGTTTCCACAACATTTTCAATTTTATTAATGTCTGTATCCAAAAATTGATGGGTTTCAGGCATATTTATATGATAACCTAGTAATTAAAAATGACTATAACAAAAAAAATACTTAACACTTTGCTATAACTCACCCTCAGTTATGTCATATTCATAATTCACTTGTCAACTCAGTAAGCTCGGGTTTTTTTTTTCATCATATACGGCCTGTGTATCTATAAAATCCAAAATGAGAAAATGGAGTTACTTTATTAATTTTCAACATCTTTTAGGATTTCCCATGATATTTCCCTACTTCTAAGATATTTATGGACCTCACAAATCAATTTAATATTATACTGAGAAGGTATTATCTTACCTCCTGAATCACTTTGTATTTCCAAATTCCTTGCCATTAAAACCATTCTTTCACTTCTTGTAATGAATATAGTTTTTTTCATTGTCGCTGATATAGCTGTATTGCTGATTTTAGAAAGGAAATGTATCCAACAGAGCAATTAAATATTGGTAACATTCACTGTGACACACAACGAGGACTGAAATTGCAATTTCTTGTCTGTGCCTGTCTGTCGGAATATTCTGTTTACTTTGGGTTGGATTCTAAATAATTAGTAAAAAAGCCGTAAGGTGAGCTTCTTCTCAACTATACGGTGTTTTAGCTTCGGATGTAATAGATGCGGCGTTCTTGCTTCCCGAAACGATGACGTCTTAACTTTACGGCCTATTTCATTTCACTTTTAGGTATATTCAAAATGATTTTACGGTATTTATACTTCGTAGGAAGGTGGAAAACAATAAAACCAACCTGTCTAGCCAAAAAACTAAAAACCACCAAAGTTGGACTTTACGGCCTTCTTTCTACCGACGGCAGAAATTCAATTGAGCGCATTATCTTAATTCAAAACTTATGCATCGTTTAACCTACCTAAAAAGGTAAAACTAATCACCGCTAACAAAATCTGTTTGCGAAAGTTTATAGAAGAAAAACAAAAATAAAGACATAGTTTTGTATTTTAATTTAAATAAAAAACATTTTAAGCTTCATTACCTTTCTTTATTGCTATTTTAACAACTGTTCAAAATTAGTACCATTTACCTCTTGGCAAAGAGTTACACGATGATAAAATTCACCCTGAAGTCCCCTCAAAGTTTCTGATGTAATTAGTCGAATTTCTTCTCTTATTCTATTTTTTAATTCTTCAATATTGGGAGGTTTTGTGGTATACACTTTGGTTTTTAAGTAGCCTCATAAATAAAATCTAAAGGAGTTAGATCAGGAGATCTTGCTGGCCATTCAATTGCACCACTTCTATCAATCCACCTGTTCTGAAAAATATTGGCGTACATGAACAGCGTAGTGGGTGGCGCACATCTTCTGCAAAAAAATTTTGGATCGAATTTTGATTTTCAGTCTGAAACGTTTGAATAAGTTCTGGCACCAACGTATTTTGCAAAAATTGAAGATATCTAGCACCAGTTGAATTGAGCTAAAAAAATATGGGACCAATAATTTTATCTCCAATTATTCCAGCCCACACGTTAATTTTTTCTTGGCGTTGACTATGCTGCTCAACTATCCAATGAGGATTCCTTTCTGCATAATACCGACAATTTTGGCGATTTACCTAGAACATAAAGGGGCACAAAATTACCTACTCAGAAACCAAGGTTATGTATACAAAACCCACGACGTTTTATAGGATTTAAAAAAATACCTACCTCCCCATTTAAGGTAAAAGTGGCTTCATCTGAAAACAATATCCACTCCAATTGAATATGCCCACCATCAATTAGGTTCATTATCGTCTCGCAAAACTCTACTCTTCGATCGGGATCATCTTCTACCAACTCCTGCACCGGCTTCATTTTGAAAGGTATTTTTCCCTGCCGATTTTAGAATATTCAAAACAGTTTTGTGGCACAAATCATATTCCCAGCTTATTTGCCTGGCTGAAGTAACTGGATTTTCTTCATATCTAAGAACATCCAGTTTTGTTTCCTCGTTCACACGTTGTGGTCTTTCTCGAGGAATATTCCTTACATGTCCATGCGTTCTAAAGTGAGCCTCAGTTTTACTCAGTACTCCTACGTAATGGTGGTAATTCAGGATGTTGCACTTGAAATAAGACAGCAACTTCAGCTTGGGTGAGCATTCGATCCTCGAACCAGAGCATCATCAAAATTTCTATTATAAAAAAAATTCGGTTAAATACGCCGCCATTTTTAACGTCAATGAAAAACATTTGAAGAATATTCGGCAAAAGTAATTCATTTCATTCTTCCACACGGCTGATAAGATACAATAATTTTTTGCCTTAAACTTTTTTCGAATCCTTTTCAGACAATAAAATAGTGCAATATTTAAATAAAGCAGTCCATGCACAGTTTTCTCTGATACATATAAAGGTGACTGTCCACACACAAAAATACATAATTAGGTAGCTTAAACGTTCCATAAGTTTTTCAACCGACGAAACCAAGAAGGAGGAGGTTCTCTAGTCGACGCGTATATTTTTTTTATGTATGATCACGCATAATTTTTTACTGAGACGTCCGATTCCGATAATTCTTTTTTCAGTGGATAGGGTGTACTTCGAAGTTGGTTACTGAAAATCAAATTATTTCTCAAACAGAAGTTTGACAGTTGTTCGTTTAAGGCTATTCTTAACCGACGAAACCAAAAAGGAGGATGTTCTCTAGTCGACGCGTATATTTTTTTTTAATTTTTTTTATGTATGATCACGCATAACTTTTTACTGAGGCATCCGATACCGATAATTCTTCCTTCAGTGGATAGGGTGTACTTCGAAGTTGGTCCCATTCGAATTTAAAAGATGAAATCCACCCCTAAGGGTGGTAAAATGAAGGATATTGATCACTCACCCTCTGAATTCTGGTCCGTTACCCGATTCTATCAGCTATAACTTTGTACTGGGATCTTCGATTTGGATGATACTTCTCTTATCAGATAGGGTATTCCTCATAGATGATCATATTCAGATTTCGGATGGAATTATCCACCCTTACGGGTAGAAAAATAGGGGATAATTGATTTTTCACTTGTGAACATTGGCACGCATATGTAGTTGACAATGACATATCGCTAGTGTCATTATCACAATAATTATATTCTATGAGATGATGGAAGGATATACAAAGTAATGAAATAAACTAACCAAAATAACGAAAATAATTTATATTACAACAAATAGTAAAAGTGGATAATCATATTATTTAACTGGTAATAGTTGAAGTAAGGTGGGTAAGTAAGTATTTTGGAAGTAATCAAAAAACAAGCAGTTAGTAATTAGTAGATTTCAGCGATTGAAATTTGAAAAATAAAAACTTTTTAACAAAAAATTAAACCGACGAAATACGGAACTGAAAAGTAAACCTTCTTAGTCTCAATAACTAAGCTCCTGAACTAATTTAAGTAACTAATTTTGAGTCGGCGCCAAACAAATTACAAATTACTACAAAAAAATTATCAGAATGTCACCGCCCAACTCGATGCCATCATTTTACGCCTTACCTAATTCATTTGCTTGTTTGTTTGGCGCCGACTCAAAATTAGTTACTTACATTAGTTTAGGAGCTTAGTTATTGAGACTAAGAAGGTTTATTTTATTTTTTACTTCTCAGTTCCGTATTTCGTCGGTTTAATTTTTTGTTAAAAAGTTTTTATAAGATAATACGCTCAATTAAATTTGTAGACACATGTTATGGTCTATCTATTTTATAAATTTTTGATTTTTATAAAGGTTTTATTTTTTTAATCACATCACATTGAAAAAAATGCCCAGTCAATTTTTTTTAACGAGGGCCTTCCAACAAGGTGCCACAAGTAGTATCATCCGGTTTAAAAAAAATTAAGTGGGGTAAGGTTTCCCCCTTTGAACGTTTTTTTTATATGACCGGAAAGCCTACGTGGTAGCGAATCAGTTCCAGTTGAAGTCTCCACCCTGTATATTCGCGAATAAACACGCAACTTGCTATTAAACAGGTATTTATCATTGTTTATACCAAACCTATCAAAATAATTCAGTCACTTTCAAATGATGTCCAAGTCACTGTCAAATAAAATATGATATCTGACCGTTTCGGAAACACTTCCTTAGAAGAAATTAGAAAAAATGTAGTGAAAGTAACACCATTGTTTATTGTATGTCTGTAGTAGCTAGCTCGGTATATAATCTTGTCATATACCACTTGTGCTAGATATTTTGGGTAGGGTATACTTTGATATTTTTCCGCCAATACTCTTGCAAAAATACCACTGGACCAAATTTCTTTTAAATAATATTGTCAAAGGAATTTGGTCTCGTGAATATTGACACAAAAATGTCAAAGTATCCTCCCCAAAATATCCATATAACTACTGATTATAATCTTATATCTACTGCTAAGTTTTGTATAGTGAAATACATGTCATAGTTTTGTGAACCCAATTCAGTAGAAATCATAAAGTAAAGGGTCATTTGTTCACTTTAATATGGATTTTCATCAAAGCATCGGCCGTGCCAATTCAAAATATTATCTAATATATCATAGGTAGGGAAGCCACAATAGCTTTGTTCTCGTTAAAGTATCCAATACATGTATTCACTGCCACTTAAAAAAAAAGGATCTCTAATGTCACAGTCAGACAGGTTTCGTACTGGAATTTACGACCATCACATCGAAAACCATGAATATTTACATTTTTGTGAAATTTAGAACATTTTTGACCTCATAACTCACTATAAAACACTCGATCTACGTTCTGTTTTAACTTTAATTACTGTCACAACTATTTAAAAATCGAAATTTCATACAAAAAATTATATCTATGATTTAAGGATGATATTTTTGGAACTGTGGATATACACTGTGAATGGACAATCCATTTGAATGCGATGAAACATCAAGGTGCAGTATGTTGTTTAAAAATGAAAATTAATAATTAATTCTGAACAAATACTGATAACATCGACCAAAACCTGACACAGCCGTTAAGTTGCTTTCCGCCCACAATTTAACTGAAGTCGTCGGTGTTTATCACGATTTTCTCGACAACCGCCCATATGGTACTCATAAAATATGCAATCGTATCGCCTAGAAAAAGTTGGAGGCTTGAAAAAATTCACGTATTGCCCCGCGTGTTCCACCCTCTCCGAAATGCTCACGAGACACGACATTTTTGTCAAATTATGTGATTAATTATTCACAGATTTCCACGTAATACTCAGGGGTTAAATGCTTCAAATGATGTAAGTCATGCAACAGCTTGAACAAACTCGATCATGAAAATAGATTATACCCTTCATGAAGTGATGGAGGTTGAAGGTGAAAACAGGCCCATGGTGTGGGAGGGACAGGGGGGCAAATGCCCCGGGGCCCGAGAGAACACGGGACCCGGTGTCCTCATGGAACATTACCACATTAAAAATGATTGTTCAATCCCACACCGATAGATAGATAGAGATAGATATATTATTTATTACCTTTCTGCCATGTTACATGTAGGTTCGTCATCTGAATTTAAAAACCAAAAACATAAAACATACATAAAAAAACATACAATTCATAATTTGATAATAGATAAATATATAAAGTTTTCTGAAGTTTTTTTTTTTTTAGAAACTCATTAGAGTTTTTTAAATTTATGGCTAGTTAGAGACAGATGCAATATAATGTACAGTTAGTTACAAATACTATAGCCCTGATACAGTTGGAATTGAAAGTGAACAGTTGAATGGTAATCATTTTATGGATATTAAGTATATTTGAAATTCGGAAACGTCGTAGAAACTATTTGAGGATAGAATTTTTTTAAGATCAATCTTGAATCTTCTCAGAGATTGATTTGTTAGTGAGTCAGGCAGTAAGTTGTAGAGATGACTCCCGCTAAATTTCGGAAATTTTTTGTACTCCATATGATGAAACCTCTCCATGTAAATATTATTTTGATTTCTAGTATTGTATTTGTGAATTTCAGAGCACTATTTTAGATGGTGGTTTGCTTTTGTGGATGTGACACAATATTTTCAATATGTAGATACTGACCGCTGTCAATATTCGATGTTTCTTGAAGTGGTTTCTACAGGAGTCTTGATACTTTAAGTTGAAAATTATACAAATAATGCGCTTTTGTAGGGTGAAGACTCTATCTCTGTGGCTTGGCCCCAGGAAATTATATTATAACTTATTGTTGAGAATGCTAGTGCATAGTAGACGTTAATCAGACCTTGAACATTGAGATATTTTTTGAGAGAGAATATAGCAAAATACGTTTTATGGAGCTTGTTACAAAGGTGATTTATTTGGTCATTCCAAGATAATTTCGAATCAACTAGAGTTCCCAGAAAGTTGAAAGAGTTGACAGCCTGTATATTTGTGTTGCCAAATGGTATACTTGGATCAATGGTAGGTGATTTGTATTTGCCTGTGAATTCCATATAGCTGGTTTTTTTCAGGTTAACAACAAGGTGGTTAATTTTGCACCATAACGAAAACTGGCTGATTGCTATTTTAACTCTGTGGGTAACCTCCTCATATGAGTTTCCTGAGACTATCACCGCCGTGTCATCAGCATATATTAATAACCTGCTCTCCTCAAAAAATTCCGGCAAGTCGTTTATATATACCAAGAACAGCAGCGGTCCCAGAACACTGCCCTGAGGCGTTCCAGTTCAATGGTTTATTCGCTTGAGTGTGTGTTGTTAATATCAACAACGATACGACGATTTAGTGTGAAAGATATTAACCAGTCATTGATGGAGCCTCTCACTCCCATTGCATGGAGTTTCGTCTTCAAGAAAAATGGATCTATGGTGTCGAAAGCCCTTGACAAATCGAAAAATATTGCAACTGCAAGGGAGTCTCTATCTAGAATTTCGTGAATATTTTTTATTAAATCAGTTGATGCAGTTCGGTTGACAGGCCCGCTCGAAACCCATGTTGATGCCGTGATAATAATTTATATTTATCAAAAAAATTGATCAGCCTTATGTACATTGCTTTTTCCATACTTTTGGAAATTGGATCCGAATACCCAAGTCTGGCCAGGCAGCCCTACGCCAGTCAAAATAGACCGCCAATTCACAATAATTACAAACATTTCTTTAGCTCCGCCGGATGTTGAGGTCCAGTAAAGACTAAATATAAAAATGTGCACACTCATCCGGTTACCGGAAATTACTCAAATTCGCATAAAACGTTGATTAGCAATATCTCCTTGGACAAAATTGCAAATATTGTGCAAATTGCAGGTATATTCCCTAACTTCTTTTCTACATCCCTTGTAAAATTTGCACACGCAATTTTCAACCGAAAATACGAATAATCCTTGATTACGTTGTAATTAGCGCTAATTCTGGCTACGAAATTGCAAACATTGTGCAAATTTGTGGTAAAATCATGGTTCCGTCACCCCTAAAATGATTTGAATTTGCAAACTCATCATGTGTACGGAATATCCAAAAATTATGGATAACGCAAAATCAGTGTTTTCGTGCTTTGCAAACTTTGGTGGCATAATTTTAAGTCGCCAATTGAGTTTGCACCTTTTTCAGTATCGCGGAAGATGGCGGAAATGAACATTATTGTTAGAAGCAACTTTCGCAAATGCCACAAAATTCCAAACTTTGTGCATTTTTTTCTCAAAGTTCTGTAATGGCAAACAAGTCTATCTATAAATTTGCAACCCTATAAACCGTCGGGAAAGCAGTGCAATGGAATATTGTCAATTGAGTCGATTTCCGCGGATGACACAAAATTCCTAACTTTGTGCATTTTTTCCTGAAAGTTCTGGAGAGGCGAACAAGTTGATGTATGAATTTGTAAACCCATAAAACGTCGGCAAAGCAGGGCAACGGAATATTATCAATTAAGGCAATTTTCGCGAAATGTTAATCTATTTGCAATTTTTTCTCAATAATTGAACCCGATTTGGTGGAATCGGCTTCTATTATCAGAGGATAATTATTCAAGGACCAAATTACCGAAGCCAGTAATTTTTTCGTGCTTTGAAGCGCGTTATATCGTCATTTTCATGATACCCGATAGTGAAATTAGACGATTCCACCGAATGGTTATATCAGATGATAACACTGTAAAGTTCCAACACATAGTTTTACTTGATGGTTTTCTATCTGAAAATACCACTTAATAAGACATAATTGTCTACTACTATTTAGTATTTGTACGTACAGACAATCATTCAGTAGATATTACGTAATGAAATCATTCAGTACAATTATTTGATATTACCATTTGGTAAAATCATGTAACATAGCCATCTGAGTTATAATTCCACTGTACATTTGGTCAGAACGTCTGAATTACTATATGATTTACCATATGGAAACGTAATATTTGGATTTTTTTTGAGTGACACTCTTTTGGCATGTCTCGTACACTCTTGTTAAGTTTACTCTCATGAAGTCAAGTCTAGAACACTGAATTTTAATTTAAGTTACTCAAATTGAGTAATCAGCACTTACCTATAGTCTGAAACACTTAAATCAACATTTATATAAATTTTTTTGCAATACTTGACCTTTTTTCAATGAAACCATAGAGTTTACATCAGAGAATAATATATTTCGAATTCTTTTACATTTCACGAGATTCATTCCATAATGCTCTGGAAAACAGATAATAGGCGAGATCACAAACTCACAAATTTGCTTTATATGTGCTTGAAGTTGAAATATAGTGATAAAATATTATGTATGCATAGTTTTTCCTAGAGGAATATTCTATTGCCCGGCTTTCCCGACATTTTATAGGGTTGAAAATTTATACGTAGACTTGTTTGCCATAGCAGAACTTTAAGAAAAAAATGCTCAAAATTTGGAATTTTGTGGCATTTGCGAAAATTGCTTCCAACAATAATGTTCATTTCCGCCATCTTCCGGGATACTGAAAAAGGTGCAAACTCAATTCGCGACTTAAAATCATGCCTCCAAAGTTTGCAAAGCACGAAAACATTGTTTGCTATTTCGTGACCCCTGAAACTTTGCCCCAGAATTAGCGCTAATTTAACGTAATCAAGGATTATTCGTATTTCTGGTTGAAAATTGTGTGTGCAAATTTTACAAGGAATGTAGAAAAGGCGTTAGGGAATATACCTGCAATTTGCACAAGGTTTGCAATTTTGTCCAAGGAGATTTGGATAATTAAAGTTTCATGCGAATTTGAGTAATTGAGTGTGCAAATTTTTATATATAGTCTTTATTGTGTCTATTAAGTTCCATCAACCTTCATTTTTACGAATTGCGAAAATCTTCCTTCCATATATTCGGGGGACGTTACCATCGAGCTCAGGGAATAAATTATTCATATTATAACTCTTCAGTCCGCAAACTTCGAAGACAACATGCAGCTCTTGGAACTACTCAATAATATTTTCGAACAAAAAGTAACAGAGAAAAAGGTATCAAAGTATCCGCAAAAAATTTACGATCCCTTCATCTGATTAGAAAAACTGCCATTGATAATGAAAGTTTCATTTCCTTTTATAAGTATAGATCCATTTATAGAAGAATCCTGAGAGCAGCTAAACAATTACACTATAGGAACAAAATACAAAACGCAAGATATAAGCAAAAAGAGAGCTGGGCAATTATTAATGACTTAAGAGGTAAAAACAACTCTATTCCAGCAAAAACAAATTTAGAATATAATGATATCGATGAATATTATTGCTCAATTGCAGAAACTGTTTCCAAAGAGATCCATCCCCAAAATGAACCACTGAGTTATTTGAATCATATCTCTGTCTCCGACTCATTCTTTCTCACGCCTACGGACAGAAGTTGAAACAAATTTTCAATTAAATAAAAAATAAAAGAGCGTCTGGGTGGGACGACTTATCTATAAAAATATTCTCTCATCTCCCTGATTCCGCCCTTACGGTACTAGTTGAAGCAGTAAATCTTTCATTTCTTACAGGAGTTTTTCCATCGTGTTTGAAAAACGCAATAGTAATTCCATTACATACTGATAATCCTGCAAACTTCAGACCCATTTCAATGTTACCAACACTCTCAAAAATAATAGAAAAACTCGTTAAAAAAAGAAAAATGACTTATCTGAATAAGCACAATTCTATTAATCCTACTCAATTTGGATTTCAAAGAGAAAAAGGAACGAATGTTGCTATTTTTATACTTCTTCAAAATGTTTATCTGAAACTGAATGATAGAGAAGTTGCTGCAATGGTTTTTTGTGATCTGACAAAGGCCTTCGACAGTGTTAACCACACAATTTTGTTGCAAACATTGGAGAAATATGGTTTTAGAGAGATAGCTATCCAGTGGTTTGAGTCTCATTTATTTGGACGAATTCAAAGCGTATCTCTCCAAGGCAGCTTATCGCAAAAACTGGGAATCAAATGAGGAGTTCCTCAGGGGTCGGTATTGGGACCAACACTTTTTCTACTGTACATAAATGATCTAGCTTTAATTAATATTTCGGAGGAGTTCACCCAATTTTCAGATGACACCACAATATTTTGGCATGCTAAAAATGGCTCAAAACTGCATCAAATGATTGAGAATGATATTAGCAAAGTGAAAGATGAGTGTGACGCTAATAAGCTATCTTTCAATATCTCAAATACTAACATCCTTACTTTCAAATGTAATTTACAAGAGCTTCATCTAGGGAAACAAGTGATCAGTAATATGACAGAAGCAAAGTTTCTGGGTTTACATATTGATGATAAATTGAAATATGAAGATCACAGAAAAACTTGCATCAGGATGTTTTGCTGTAAGAACCACGTCATGGGAACTTGGTGAAGATATGGCAAAAAGTGTGTACTATGCTTTAGTCGACTCATACCTGAGACAAGGAATTTGTTTTTGGGGATCTTGTAAGTCAATATTTGTTCAATATGCTTTTTTTGTAAAAAAGAGCATAAAGGTGTATGCGCAAGGCTAAGTTCCGGGATTCTTGCAAGCCACTCTTCATCAAACATAAAATATTACCACTACCTTGTATTTTTATTTTAGTAATAGTATGTCTCATTCATAAGAAATTTCAAAACGAAATCCATAAAAAAACACAATATAATACTAGACAAACACTTAATATAATCTTACCAATTCCAACATCGACACAAATAAAAAACTCCATAATTTATAATGGGAAAAAATTATATAATAACCTACCCAACGAGATTAAAATAATAGCTGATGCAAGAAAATTCAAATATTCTGTAAAAAGTCTTCTGCAGGCGAATGCTTTCTACTCATAAGATGACTTCTACTATGCGAACTTTTAGTATTCTGAAATTCAACTTTGTCGTCCTATCTCCAATTATTCAGAAGTCAATTCTAATATATTTTAATATGTTTTATTGATTAGCACCATTGATATAATACGAAGCTGTTTTCAATTATGATAATTCTAATATTAATTTTGTACAAATATTTTATTTTTAAGAATGTTTATTATTAACCAGCACGGTAGAAATATACCAAATTTCATCTGATTCACATGTGGGCCCATTGTGTATATTTTATTCATTATTTATTTTGTACCAATTTATTTATCATATAAATTTGTACCGAATAGTTATAGTTATAGTTTTCATCCTTTTATTTATAAATGACTTTGTCATTGAGATTTATCATCTAATTTATCTTGTAGTCAATATTTGTTCAATATGGTTTTTGTTTTGTAAAAAAGAGCATAAAGGTGTATGTGCAAGGCTAAGTTCCGGGATTCTTGCAAGCCACTCTTCATCAAACATAAAATATTACCACTACCTTGTATTTTTATTTTAGAAATAGTATGTCTCATTCATAAGAAATTTCGAAACAAAATCCATAAAAAAACACAATATAACACTAGACAAACACTTAATATAACCTTACCAATTCCAACATCGACACAAATAAAAACCTCCATAATTTATAATGGGAAAAAATTATATAATCACCTACCCAACGAGATTTAAATCATAGCTGATGCAAAAAATTCGAAAATTCTGTAAAAAGTCTTCCGCAGGTGAATGCTTTCTACTGATTAGATGACTATGCGAACTTTTAGTTTTCTGAAATTCAACTTTGTCGTCCTATCTCCAATTATTCAGGAGTCAATTGTAATATATTTTAATATGTTTTATTGATTAGCACCGTTAATATAAACGAAGCTGTTTTCAATTATGATAATTCTAATATAAATTTTGTACAAATATTTTATTTTTCAAGCATGTTTATTATTAACCAGCACGGTAGAAATGTACCAAATTTTATCTGATTCATATGTGGGCCTATTGTGTTTATTTTATTCATTATTTATTTTGCATCAATTTATTTATCATATGTATTTGTACCGAATAGTTATAGTTATAGTTTTCATCCTTTTATTTCTAAATGACCTTTTCGATGAGATTTATCATCTTTAGACAATAAAGTATATTTGATTGATTGATTGATTGTTTCCAAATGATTGCTTGGCAATTACGATATTTTGTTCGATACCAGTAACCGTAGCCGAAGCGGAGAGATCATTTAGTACTTTGGCCAGAATAAAAGAGCACTTGCGTTCGACTATGGGACAGGCACTACTTAATGATTTGGAAATGCTTTCAATCGGGTCACAATTAGCTAGGCAGCTGAATTTCGAAAAAAGAATAGATGATGCCGCCAAAAAGGTCAGAAAACCGAATTTGTTTTAATAACTACCTATTGTTGAAAATTATATTGTTCCATTTATTTATTTTACTGTTACAGGAATTTACATCGGTATTCAATGTCTGTCTAATGAAAAAACTTTTTTTTATAAATTGCATTAAGCTTCAAACAGTCTAGGTTATAAATCATTCATATTTTATGGTTTATGGTATTCAGAAAAAATAACAGTTCATATTCCTAATGAATATTCATTCCAGTACCAAGCCATCGCCATTAGCTGGATTATATACCAAAAAAATCTGATGGAGTGAATAGAAAAGAAAAGGAGGTAGGTGCCCGGCTGCATACTCTGCCCCAGGCCCAATGCTGGCTCTCTCCGGCCCCGGGTGAAAACGAAGCAAAAATTCAAATCAAAGAATCTAACACAATTCCAATAGGTGGTGGAGAACCAAATATTATATATGATGAAGTTTTAGTCTGAAAGTGACATATTCGGATCCTTCAAAGTGAAAAAAATTGCTGTTGTCGATTACTTTTGAAATTTTCACGTGCGGCCGCATGGACTCTTTTCGTAGTGTCTCCTTGTCGCTTGTTCTTCGAAGACAAATATATTTTTCCTTAGATTAAGGAAATACGAGAATATACAAGGTGTAATCCAACCTCTTGCACACCCGTGAATGATAAGTGTATAATACAATTTTATAACAAATGGTTATAAATCTGCAAAAAAAAAAACATATTTTGTTCCTTGTAAAATTCGACAAAATTTTGAGTAGCGCCTCCCGCCTAATTTCAGGTGACCTGCTCAGAGGGAAAGTTCGGCTATGCCGAATGCAATAAATATTTAACTCGACATTTGAAGGTAGAATGTTGAATTTATTGTGCAGTAAATGTACACATTGCATGCTGCTTGAGATAGATATTCAAATTCGGGGTGAAAAAAACAACTAACCTTTTTATATCCACACTGGTGATAAAGTCAGAACTAGTTGACTTCATACTCTGCTTTGAGGCACTTATCATAATTATTATCACAGTCACTTGTAAGAAACAAACAACACAAACAGTATTGAAATGGGAAAAACATTCGCAATTGAGTATTGTTTAAGAAATAATTTCGAGACCATTGTAGTTATTCAGAAAACGTGAACTGAACACTGTTGCCAAGCGAGATTCTCGCATACACGGATTACAAAGCTGTATACGAACGAAAGTTTGTTAGATTCTACTAGTATTTCCTGATTGGCTGGTGAATGAAAGATCCTAATTAGTAACCAATCAGAAAACAGTACGCGATGTGCACGAGAATCAATTTGAACATTATTGTCTTTGTGTTTTGAAAATCTGCCATTCTATCAAAAAATAAATATATCTAGTACGAAAACGCCCGAACAGTGATTGGGTACTCCAGAATTCAACCAGAATTGGAATTTATTACAAAATACGCGGAACAGCACGGTGTTTAGTTTTGAGAGCCAGCAAAAGACAAAGACAATTATGTTCACACTAATTATCCTGCACATCGCGTACTGTTTTCTGATTGGTTGCTAATTAGGATATTTCATTCACCAGCCAATCAGAAAACACTAGTAGAATATATCAAACTTTCGTTCGTAGACAGCTTTGTGATCCGTGCATACGAGAATCTTGCTTGACAGCAGTGTTCAGTACACGTGTTCTGGATCACTACAATGGTCGTGATATTATTTATCAAAACTATATTCAATTGTGAATTTTTCTCGTTCCAATACTGTTTGTCACGTTTGTTTCATACAAGTGACTGATAATTATGATTAGTACCTCAAAGTAGAGTATGCTGTCAACAAGTTCTGACTTTATCACCAATTTGAATATAACAAGATAGTTGTTTTCTTCATTTTGGAATTAAATACCTATCTCAGGCAGTCTGCAATGTGTACATTTACCACACAATCAGTTAAATGTTTATTGCATTCGGCAATTGCCAAAGTTTTCCTCTGAGTGGGTAACTTGAAATTAGGCAGGTGGCACTACCCAAAATTTTGTCGAATTTTCCAAAGAACAAAGCATATTTTCAATTTTTTTCAGATTTTTAACCACTGTAATTCGTTATGAAATGGGTGTGTCATTCACGGGTGTGAAAGAGGTTGGATTACAGCCTGTATATTGATGAAAACGTGCACGAAGGCTGCCACAAATTTCGACTTTATTGAGAAGTGGAACTAGACAGATCTGGATTCAGGATAAGAGTCGCCACACTTCAAATATTTAGGTAGTCACCAGTTTTTTTTTCATGGAAATACTTTATAATATAGAGATTTTACAGCAATTCTCCCAAACTCCCAATTCAAAGTAAAAATGCGGAGTAACTAAAAATACCAAAACCGATGTTAAAAATAGTTTATTTCAGAAATACTATTATTTTATGCATATTTCAACATATCTTATAAAATCCTCCCTAGATACTAAACACGAGAAAATAATGTGAGTTTATTATAAACAATCCTTTTGATATAACTTTTGTCTAATACATATTCTTATCGTAGTGGTGAATTCTGAAATTAATATAATTGGCAATTATTAAATTCGCAAAATCACTTTGTTCTTTGAAATGATCAGCTGGCTCATTAAACACATTTCAATGTAAAAAGCGATGTAATATTAGAATTACATCCTCCGAAGCATACGTTAGAGAATTATGTCTGTCTTTTTGGTGAAAACGATATCAAATGATCAGCTTTTTCACCAACGAAACAGCTGTCTTTGAAAACTTTCATCTGAAACTTTTTCTTTTAACGACTGAACAACTTTCTTCTTATAGTGGTGAAGACTCACTTTCAATTGTTATGGCTTTCGTGAGCTGCCTTTTTAATTTTTGTTTTCTGGATTATGGATATAATATCCACAATTGGTAATAGTGTGGTGGAGGAGTAATTTGTGCAATTTTTGATTGTGTGGCCCACAGCGTCCAGTCAATCTTAATTTGTTTTTAATAAAAGGAAACCCGTCATCTACATTGTTAAACCCGCGACGCAAACAGAGGGGTGTTATATGTTTAACGTGTGTATCAGTGTATGTGTGTATCTGTATGTGGCATCTTAGCTCCCAAACTGATGAACCATTTTTTTTTTTTTTTTAAGGTGTCTTGATCGAGAGTGTTCTTAGCTATGATTCAAGAACATCTGTTCAGCCGTTTGAAGATCATCAGCTCTTTTCTAGTTGATGAAGGGATGTGAGCAACTTCCACAGGTCTGATCCATTCGAAATTTGGTATCCTGTTACCTACTTCAATGATATTGCAAGAACATGATAACCTTGACCTGATGCTGCAGCATCACCTTGAAACTGCAGGATACTCAACTCATCACCAACGTACAGCAGAAGTTTCGGTGAATAGTTTGTAGGTGATCAGGGTCTGATGAGGAGCAGGAAAGAGAAATGAGGATAAATTGATGGGGAATTTAAAGCTACTTCCACTCGTTCAATCGATACCCAAGCAGCATCAAAGTGACAGAAACTGATACTGCAACTTCGACTCGGTGGTTATTACGTTATCACTACTAAATCTACCACTATAACGTAAGAATAACAAAAAATTTATATTTGCTCCAATTCTATAACTTGTTGAGGTGTCTGAAACAATATGGCCACTAAGCAGAATCACCTTAAGGGTTTTCAAACTTGGAAGTGGAAAATAATCATCCTGTACCACTTAAACATCACCATCAGTTATAAGTCAGAATCACTTTCAATAGAATATGATAGTTTCGGTGACGTTTTAGTAACTTCCATCACACCTTCAATGTGACAATTTTCAAAAGAGATTGCCACATTTCGCATTCAATGAAAGTCACTACAAAGTTACCATTACCTTTAAAATTCACCATCAAGTAACCGAGGATTGGTTCGCGCGATGACGAAAGCTAACCCAACTTTTATCAAATTATTTTATTGTGGATAACAAAAAGTTGCATGCATGCGTTTTCAATAGAGATTTTATTTTATTTTGAAGTGACCGTAGATTGGTCCGTGAGGTGACGAAAACTTCTCTCAAATTATTATATTGTGGCTTACAAAAAGTTCATTTTACCTGTTACGTGAAACGTGAATGATATTTATTCAAAATGAAATGGATTATGCGTTTTCAAAATTTTTTTTTTGTTTAAAAAGGTTAATTTAAGTAGATCGGATCTGTGACTTGTGCGCCTGATATTCATAGCTTTATTGACAATTCAGTTTGCATAAATGCCATCAGTTTCATTATTTGCTAATTGATAATAATTGTTACTGGATAATTGTTAATTGGAGCTGCATAAATCTACCATACTTGCAACATGTCCTTTTTTAACAATTAATGGACATGTACCTGCAATTTCGAGGTTATAATTCTGAAGTGGCAGGTAATTTTTAGGTTATAACTTTGAAGTGGTGAGTCATGGGCCTGCGACCTAGGCGCCACTTTCGTGTGGAGGAAAAGTTAATAAGTTAGTTCCACTGGCCAGTATCGGTTTCAAGTAACCAAGATTGTTTAAGAATAATGCGGGATCCCAAAATTATTATGTTTTCCTTGGAAAAACAGTATTCAGATGGCGCGTGCTCTTATTCAAGCTACAACAACCATATTTCACAGTGAACTTTCAATAGTTTTGATTTTATCCCGATAAAAAGTTTCCAAATTCAATTTACCTACTAACGTGTTTTTATGTTATATATTCTTATATTTATAGTCGATCGAGTGTTTGAAATGGATCAGGTTGAATGGAAGAATGAGGAACATTTATTATAGAAATATGTTGCAGGACAGAGATCGACCTACATATCGATTACACAACCGCAGTTGTTTAACGTGTCTAGTGTCGGCCACTATATATCCACGTTTTTGCCAGGTGACCACAACGTGGTTGGAATGTGGCTATCTGAGATCAAGGAACGTAGCGGCCACCAAAAAAGTGTTTTCCATTCTGGTAGCTGCCGCGTGATAGAATCGCGTATATTATGTGGCAATGGTTGTGGTCAAACACCTCAAAGTTTTTCCAAATCGTGGTTGCTACGTTCCATCCACTAAAAATGCTTCTTAGGTATGAAATTTTGATATACGATGTAGTACAGTAGGTTGCGAATTAGTGTATGAATGTGTAAAGTGAATGAAAAAATGAATGAGTGAATGGGATTGAGTGAATGAGCAAACACGATTTGGTATGGTACGGACTACGAACGTGGGAGGTGATTAGATGGGATTAAGTGAATGAATGATGGTACATGCCACTTAATCATGACCGTAGTTGGTTCGCCTCAATCTGTTCATTTCTTATAGAGTATCGTTATTACAAGGTCTCTTCCCTGTAAGTTTTAAGCTGGAAGAAATCATGATCTCCGACCCTAAAAACACCCACACACCAATTTTGAATAGATTCTGATCATAATCACATCCTGAAGTCGCCATCTGAAATTTATAGATTTTACATAACTATTTTGAATAAAATATGACCATCTCAAATTTATGAATTTTGACAAAAAATTCAATATCTCCAACCGCGAAAACCGCCACATACCAATTTTGAATCGAATCGGACCATAATCACAAAACTCGTTCCGCCATCTTGGAGCCCCATCCTGAATTTATGAATTGACGAAAATTTCATAATCTCCGACCCGAAAACCCCCACAAACCAATTTTGAATCGAATCGGACCATAATTACAAAACTCGTCCGCCATCTTGGAGCTGTCATCCTGAATATATAAATTCTGCTAGAAAATTAATAATCTCCGACCCCAAAAACCCCCATATACCAATTTTGAATCAAATCGGACCCTAATTACAAATCTTGTACGCCATCTTGGAGTCCCCATTCTGTTTTTGCCTCTAACAAAAAATCCATAATGCATTGTCACCGACATTACGAACACTTGCCAAATTTCAAATTATTCGGACGGTTAAAAGTCGGTCAAAATTCACTTGCAACATTTAACCTAAACTTACAAACGAACTAACAAGTGAAACTTAATAAAAGCTTGTAAAAACAGGAAAAACACAATGTTTTCCCTTCCATCTGTTATTTTTTACCATATATAAAATAGCTAAAATTCACATAAAAATATTGTAATTTTTTTTTGTGGCTTTTGTAGACATATTTTTCAAAAATTATTTAGATAATGTATTATTAGCAAGCGACTGGGACTGATTTTCTTAAGGAAAATACTGTTTATTTAAAATATTTTTTTGTTATATTTTTTTATTATATTTTTTTCTATAGTTTTCTATCGATAGGCGTTTCAATTGCCTCGTATTTTTATTGCTTTTTCCATAGAGCATAATTTAAACTTAGATAATGAACAAACACATTTTCTCCGACAACCGAGTCTAATTCTGTCAGCTGAAAATAATCAAAACCAAGTCATAATAATCGTTTTACTGTTTATAATCGCAAAAAAAAGATCTTTCGAATTATCAGTATTACTGTTTAGCCCCCTGTGTAAGTGCCAGTAGCATATCTGGATAGTGCTTCCGGCTCAACCGACTTCAAGTTTTAATAATTCACTGCGCTCTCTGTGTAAACACACTGCCGATATTAGAATATTTCAATCTCGTCAGATTTCATCCCCTACTATGTCTTGGATTCTGCATCTACCGTGTTCCCGATTTTGGTTCCATCCTCGCACGGCATTGTAATATCGAAAGTTTTATCTATTCATTGCTCTTTCACTTCAATCGCTGGTGAAAATTTGACAAAGAAAGAAATAAATGAGGAATATATATTGTCGATTTGTAGGGACCACGGTGCGGTGGGGACGTGTGCCCTCAAACCGGAAATATGGTAAACGGCAATTAGTCGTTTCAACAAATTTTTTTGCTTCAAAACTTCCCTGAAACTCTCATGAATATAAGTGGCTATTTGCCGTTTTCATTTCAATATCAACAATTATTTCACCGTTATTGTATAGGACAAGACAATAGTTCTTTCATGATAATTGGAATATCATTCGTTTTTACACGCTTTATATTAGCTTCTTGTATGTTTGTTTGTTTGTTTGTAACCGACTCCTTTGGGCGCGATTTTGTCCCACTTCCGGACGTCCGAATGATTTGAAATTTGGCAGGTGTACATAATTCCGATGACAATGCATCAAGAAATTTTTGTGTGAGGCAAAAACAAAATGGCGGCTCCAATATGGCGTACGAGTTTTGTGATTATGGTCCGATTCGCTTCAAAATTAGTATCCGAGGGTTTTTGTGGTCGGAGATTATGATTATTTTGTCAAAATTGAAAAATTCAAGATGGCGGCTCCAAAATGGTGGACGAGTGTTGTGATTATGGTCTGATTCGATTCAAAATTGGTATGTGGGGTTTTTGGGGTCGAATATTATGATTCTTCCTGAAAATTTTAAAAATTCAAGATGGCGGCTTCAAAATGACGGCCGAGTTTTGTGATTATGATCTGATTCTATTCAAAATTGGTATGTGGAGGTTTTTGGGGTCGAATATTATGGTTCTTTTCTGAACATTGAAAAATTCTAGATGGCGGCTTTAAAATGGTGGCCGAGTTTTGTGAATATGGTCTGATTCTATTCAAAATTGGTATTTGAGGGTTTTTGGGTCGAATATTATGATTCTTTTGTAAAAATTGAAAAATTCTAGATGGCGGCTTTAAAATGGTGGCCGAGTTTTGTGATTATGGTCTGATTCTATTCAAAATTGGTATTTGAGGGTTTTTGGGGTCGAATATTATGATTCTTTCGTAAAAATTGAAAAATACAAGATGGCGGCTTTAAAATGGCGGCCGAGTTTTGTGATTATGGTCTGATTCTATTCAAAATTGGTATGTGGGGGTTTTTGGGGTCGAATATTATGATTCTTTTGTAAAAATTGAAAAATTCTAGATGGCGGCTTCAAAATGGCGGTCGAGTTTTGTGATTATGGTCTGATTCTATTCAAAATTGGTATGTGGGGGTTTTTGGGGTCGGAGATTATGATTACCTAATTTGATAAAATTATTGCATTTTTTAGTTTGCAAAAAAATAATAAAAATAATAGTAAAAAAAACTTAAAATTCACGCTTTTATAAATGAACCACACTAAAAAGTAGGCAATAAATAATAGTTTAAAAAAACTAAAAAACACGCTTTTATAGAAAACCAGACTAAAAAAATAGAAAATAAGAAAAAAAAGTATTTTATTTTAAAAAAAGCGTGGGGTGCATGGTATCAATAATTAGGTATATAGTACATTACACACCGAGGCGATACCATGCACTCCACGCTTTTTTTTAAATAAAAAACTTTTCTTTCTCATTTTCTATTTTTTTAGTCTGGTTTTCTATAAAAGCGTGTTTTTTAGTTTTTTTTATATTATAGTGTGCTTTATTTAAAAAAATATTATTTTCCGACAATTGATCAGAAATATTGAGAGTTTTGATAACATTTTTGAAAGAAAAAGTCAAATTTCCTTGCATTTAGTCGTTGCCAGGCAACGGAAAATAACTGTTGGGAAATATTCATTTTTCTACTCCCGTATTATGATATGCGAATTAAATATATGCTAACGATTTATTAATATTGTCCATTATAACACGGATTTTTATTTCGAAACAGATTTTGGCCAATAAAAACACTTACTTTTCATTATGAAACGAATTTTCGGCCTATAGATAATCAAGTTGGTATGTTTCTACATACCTGTTTGACATTTAATTTCAATTGACATTCAATCACAACGCGTGAAAAGTACCTATAAGTATGTCGACCAGTGAAGAATTATCTTGTACACAACCAGATTTTTATTTTTTATTTTATTATACATAGGTCGTAGAAAAAATAGTGTATACATCGATCATGTAATGTCTATTAATAAACTCGCACACGGTTTAGGACTAACCGCTTGCTCATGTATTAATAGCTATCATTACATGATCGTTGCAAGTTTTTTCGCAAACAATTTTATTTTTAGAATTTAAACACATTATAAAATACATTTCAAAATTAGTTGTTTCTTATATTTATAGTTATTTGAAAATTAGTAGGTACAAGTATTAAACACTGAAAGAACATGGGAACTAGTGGGAATATTTTGCTGAATATTTTCCACACTAATAATTTTATTTGTTTGACAATAATTAATATTGGGCATTAGGGGAACATTAAAACTAGTAGGGTTATTTTGTTAATGATTTTCTGCTGCGAAAATTCCATTTGCCACATGTACCTTATTAGTAGGGAACTTTTTCCATATATCCCTCAGCGACGTTGAATGATTTTCATCCTACCAGCCTCTCTAAACTAGTAATACACCGGGTGTTTCTCAAAAGTGGCTCAACCATATAACTTTTTGAAAGATGATGAGGGCCAAGAAGCCCGAAACCGGTATGCGGATTGTTAGGTGAACACGACATAAATTAAACATAATCGAGCTTATCAGAAAGAAACATTTGCATTCAATGTCCATTGATATTATATGGAAGTATGCATGGATTTTCAGGTGAATATCATTCAACGTTCTGCGTGGTATTTGCCAGGAAAGTAGTTGTTTTTCACCTGAGATCTACCATTTTCTGGTTCAATTTTATATTGAATCCTTTATGTGAAGAAAACCGTTTAATTCGATTTTTCTATTCATTCCACTTCACATGGCACATATCTTTCACTATATGCTAGACGGGCTTGCCACTCCTACTGAGAAGGAATCTTTTATTTAGAAACCTATCGAGGTGGGAGATTTTCGGAGTGTTTTTTTCTGTCACTAGGTACCGCCAGTTAAAGTTTATCTTTTCCGGCGTACCTATAGGTGTTACAAGCTCGATGATGGTTTGTTTACGTTGTGTCTCACTTCAGCCAGAGTTCTTTGGACCTTTGGCTGGTTGACTACTCCGTACTGATGAGGGCCAAGAAGCCCGAAACCGGTATGCGGGTTGTTAGGTGAACACGACATAAATTAAACATATTCGAGCTTATCAGAAAGAAACATTTGCATTCAATGTCCATTGATATTATATGGAAGTATGCATGGATTTTCAGGTGAATATCATTCAACGTTCTGCGTGGTATTTGCCAGGAAAGTAGTTGTTTTTCACCTGAGATCTACCATTTTCTGGTTCAATTTTATATTGAATCCTTTATGTGAAGAAAACCGTTTAATTACGATTTTTTTCTATATAACTTTTTGTTTCTACAGATGAAAGAAATGGAATTCGGTGTGTAGGCGAAGTACATAAATATGCATTTTTGGAATATTCAATTGTTTTCTATTACTTCAGGTTTGACCGGAAATGACCCTTACTTTCTTATTCCAAATGGGCACCCGGTATATTTTTACTTATTTCAATAGGAAATCACATTGTGAGTACAAGGACGCCCCATTCGTCACTTTTTGGCATTTATCATCCTGAAATTTCCAATTTTTCATTTTAAATCTAGAGTGTCATGAATGAGTTAGAACAGTTAATTTTAGATCAAGATGGCAAGGAAAAATAGTTTCGATCGAGTTTTACTTTTCATTTGTTTCACTGGTTCATTTAAAGTTTACACAAAATCGTAACTATGACGTTTACTCCATTCTTTCAAATAGAACGAAGGTGGCTCATTACCATATCTGAAATGGGCATTTTGTTACGAACAATTTGATACCAAACAATCGATATTTTGAATAAATATCCAGTATCATAATCTGTCTAAGCGCTCTAAAAGTTTATTGTGACTGCCATCAACCTGCATCGTTAATAATGAAAAAAAGGAGGCTTTGAAAAGTAAAAAAAATAAAAAATTATGACATTAAATTAAATTTGTCAATTTTGGCATACATTCTTGAGAAACAGTACCTATTTTTATAATCAGTTCGTTATTACAAATTAGGAAATGGAAAATTACAGTCGAAATGGAAAAATATACATGCAATTAATTTACGGTGAAGCTAGAAAAAATGCCGTTGTTGCAGCGCGGCTTTATGCGGAAAGATATCCCAACAGACATCTCACTCGTCATTGTTTTCCAAAAATGGAACAAAAACTTTGAAATGAGGTCGAAGATGGTAACCGAAACCAATTCATTGGAAGTGAGCATAAGATATTGACATACTGTTATTAGTTCAAGTAGAGAACACCACATCCGTGAGAGAAATTGCTCTGCGATGTGAAATCAGTGTTTCATCGGTATGGAGAATCCTAAAAAAAATACAAGAACCGTTCATTTGAATATCAATTACACCTGTACCCAAATAACCAAGATAGGAGATTGGAATATTGCAATTGGTTTTTAGAACAGTACGAAAACGATACTGGATTTCCTTTTAGAATTATTTATTCAGATGAAACCCGATTTACAAATTGGGGCATGTTTAACAGAAATAACAAAATATATTGGGTTCAAGAAAATAAACATCAAATGGTAGTTGGAAATTTTCAAGATTTGGTTTAACTGTTGGATGCAATAATGGGAGAATATGTTGGGATCAATATTCTTGAAGGACATTAAATGGTGAAAGGTACTTGAACTTTTACGAAATGAAATTGAAAATTGTATGGATAATGTACCCTTAGCAAACCCTGTTGGTGTTTCCTTCCAGCAAGATGGGGCTTCTCCCCATAATTTAAGATTGATTAGGAAATATTTGGTTGGCAGGTTTCGAAAAAATTGGATTGGGTACTTCAAGGTAAAATTTCGATCTTAATGATAAGGTACTTTATTTATTTATCCAGACAATTTGACATCATTATACATGGTCATTATGGTCGTTATTGGTTAATTAATTCTTATGTTATTAGGAATTATGTTATTAAACGTTTATTTAAAATATCGATTGTGTAGTATCAAATTGTTCGTAAGTTGCCCATTTTAGATATGGGTATGAGCCACCTTTGTTCTATTCGAAAAAATTTAGTCATTAAAAATTTTTTAATTAAAAATGCCAAAAAGTGACAATTGGGTTGTTTAAAAATTAGAAATTAAAATTTTAGGATTATAAATGCCAAAAAGTGACAATTGGGTTGTCATTGTACTCACAATGTGATTTTCTATTGAAGTAAGTAAAAATTATACCGGGTGTCCCATTTAAAATAATAAAGTAAGGGTAATTTCCGGTCAAAACTGTAGTGATAGAAAACAACTGAAAAAGTCAAAAAACGCATATTTATGTACTATTCCTACACACCGAGTTTCACTTGTTTATCTATAGAAACAAAAAAGTCAGGGGGGTGAGCCACTTTTGAGAAACACCCGGTATACACCAACATCGTGGCAGAAGACCGACGAAAACAGTGGGCGGTAAATGTAGGTCGGATTTGTCAAATTCGGAAAAGTAGCCATTACTTTGATCATTTTTCTAAATTTGTTTATTCTTACTACTTGTCTACATCCTTTTTTGTTTTGGTACTTAAAGAAAAATCGGATGTTATGCATGTCTCCTGGTCTTGAAGCCACATACTTGCAGTAAACATTTAAGTATAATTCATTTACTGAGATCTGGGGGGTTCCAGAAATAGAACAGTCATCATCACTTTTGCTTTTTAGAACTTTCCGAAAACGCGGCAAACACTATGGGAATACGCCGAAAAAATTAACTCTTTTCGTGCGTCAAGTTTTACAGTTCAACATTTCTCTGCTTCCATAGTCACAAAACAAATATTTCATGGTATCCTTTATTTTATTTAAAATTAATAATGGCTTTTTCAAAATTTTAACTAGTTGATTGTAATAATTCATGTCCTTCGAGTAATTTTCGATTACCGGAAAAATAGTATGTAGTGGGTGCTGTGTGCACGTATCGATATATTCGAAGAAATAAATTTGTATTTCGTGCAGAAAATTTTATTTAAAAAAAATCATAGCATAGCGCTTTCGACTGTTAAGACATCATCAGTGCTACTTGAAAGTAAGTACTCATTGAACAGTTTTAAAATATAAATAATTTGATTTTCAAATTGAAAAATATGAAATGAAAAGAGATGTTACTTACTCGTCAAGTTTACAGGAAACCGTGAAAGTTCAGAATACAAACATGTTGAAATTCATCCTGGTCCAGGATTATCGTGGATTGCAAATTATTGGAAATATAAAGTAATTTGAAGCTTGACAATATGTGACAAGAATGAATGATAATTGCATAACAAGTAATTTTGTGACATGGAATCACAGGACTAGAAATCAGAAATAACCCTGAAATGAGCCACCATGTCAACTGGAACACAGATCTGATAATGGATAGTCTAATGAGAACCTATATTTGTCAGATCTATATGTCAAAGTATGACAATAAAACTCAACAAGATTGTTGTGTAGTTCTCCAATTTTTAGCATCATAATCAACTCTCGTACAAAGGTGAGGTCTGATGAGACTTTGGACTTTTGGGTTGGGGGTAAGTTCTCATAGGCTTCCACCCTTACTCAACATCCTCTAGTGGAGGCTGGACGTAACTTTGTTGAGTTGGACATTTTATATGACTAATTTTGGAAATGCCTGTCTTTCTTTTGTCAAACAAGTGCTGTTTTTTCCTTCTTTTTTTGGTCTTTCTACTCAAATTATTGTTAGTTGTAGAGCAGACAGTTGGTTAACCAAAAGATAAAATTGATAAACTGTCAAAAAGTGGCATATATAAGTTAAACTGTGAAGATTGTGATGTAGCTTACATTAGTAGAACTTGTAGACCTTTGAAAGTTTGTATAAATGAACACCTTAACCTTAACAAAGTATCAGCTTTCGGACATCACCTTAGATTTAACAACCATAACTTCAGTCCAAATAGGATTGTTCAGTCCAAATAGGATTTCAGAAATTTTACAGGTCAGTTTCAAAATCTATAACAGACTAGATTTACTTGAAGATTTACACATAAGTAATGAATTGCTCAACAATGTCCTTTGCCTCAACACTCAAGTTGATTTAAACTGATCCATTTCATAGACGCCTAAAATAAAAACATTTCAGTCAACTAATTTTCTTAATAAAATATTTTTACTCACGTCAGTTCAGTTCAACAATTTAAACTTTCATACTCCATCCTCGATGATGATATTACTTGTTTAATAACCTGCATTTTGTATGCCCTCATTTTTAACTTGCTCTACAAAACTGAGAACAAATCATTGAATGAATGTGGTTTTTTGTGGAGGAACAACGTTTCTTGACATGTTTTTTGGGTAAAAAATCCAAATTATAAAACAATTAAAGGAGATTTAGAAGATTTTGAGAACGGGGGCAGATATAGTCCCCGAAACGTCAAGCAAAAACTATACAGAGAAGTATCTTTTGTTTTTTTTTTTTTTTTTAATTTCTTGATAGGCAAATGCAGAAAACGGCAAGTTATTGACAAATTGAATTATTTTTCTATAGGAAATATAATTTGGTGAACGCAATAACTTATCGGGGTGAACTAATCAGTTTGCCCTTTCTACACTTGTATAGATTTTCCTGATTATATTTTCATTTTCAGACTGTGGAAGGTTACCCAAAAAACATGTCAAGAAATGAGAACAAATCATTTTAGGTTTTATTTTTATTTTGGATTAGCACCTTCAAGGTTGTACCAGCATTCGACTTTTGGACTTTTGGGTTGGGGGTAAGTTCTCATTAGACTCATTAGTGGAGGCTGAACGTAACTTTGTTGAATTGGACATTTTTTATGTGATTTTGGAAATTTCTGTCTTTTTTTTATCAGAGTGCTATTTTGTCGTTCTTCCTCTTCTTTTTTGACCTTCTTGATCGAAAACTTTGGTAATATGATAGTTCTCATCAGACTTCACCTTTGTATGATGGCTCAAAATTTGTAAAGTTACACAACAATCTTGTTATGTTTTCTTGGCATACTTTGACATAGATCTGATAAATTTAGGTTCTCATTAGACTGTTCATTATCAGATCTGTGTTCCAATTGACATGCTGGCTTATTTCAGGGTTATTTCTGATTTCTAGTTCTGTGATTCCATGTCACAAAATTCACTTGTCATGTCAATTATCTTCATTTTGTCACATATTGTCAACTTCGAATTCACTTCATCAATGAATATTGGCCAGATATATCGATTTCCAATAATTTGCAATCCACAATAATCCTGGACCGGGATGAACTTCAACATGTTTGTACTCTGAAGTTATTATTGTTTTATACAGCAGAGATACTTTTTAGGGTTTCCTGTAAACTTGACGAGTAAGTAACCTCACTTTTCATTTTATATTTTTCAATTTAAAATCAAATGATTTCTATTTAAAAAAAAATCAATACTTAATTTTGGGTAGCACTGATGATGACTTAACTGTCGATAGCGTTCTGTTATGATTTTTTAAAATAAAATTTTCCGCACGAAATACAAATTTATTTTTTCTACCCGGACTCCGTATTGCCAGTCTCGGCTTGCACCTCGACAGGAAATCTTCAGGGTCGTCCGGGAATGTTCAGCTTTTCCTACTAGATATACAATGTACTATTTCATTTCCACAAGGTGTTCAAAATGTAATAGAATTGAAATTATATTTCCGTGGTTATTCGGACTGTACAGGGATTATCAGAAATGAAGAAAGGCGTAACAAAAATCTGAAATATATTTTACTATTATTATATATCCATACATATACTTGCAAATCATGATTTCTCTCTCAATTTCATTTTTAAATAGATGTAAATCGACGTTTTGACCCAAAACTGCAATTTTAAATTATGTAGGAGCAACAAAACGGTGTGTACGAGCTTCAAAACGGTTTGAGAAATATTCGATCTACCTATTCATGCTATAATGGACTTGGAGCATGGGGGGATGGGGAGTTTAACGTGCAGCGCCACAGTGGCGGAATCAGAAAAACTGATCCAGACAGATTCACTCATCCCCATTTACCGCTGTGATAAAAAGGTTGTCTACAAAGTGCGATAGTTCAAATTTTCCGGTCGCAAACGGCATTTGTATTGTGATTCAACGCTTTTACCCGTCCTATCAAAGAGATAACCTCGAATCAACGTAAATGACAAGAAGGAAAAGGAAAGTGGTCGGGTGACCACTGCTGTGTTGTAGGATGCACAAACACGCGTTTAAATGCACCCGCGAATTCGAAATCTTATGGATTTTCTACCGTGAGCTACAAACGTGACCAAAGGGAAAAATGGATACTGGCAGTGCGAGGAGTAAAGTTAGTGGAATGTCTGTTATTATTGTACACTAATAAACAACTAGTATTACCTTTTTGTTGAAAATTATTGACAAATTGAAATAAATACAGTATTGATATTCACTTGGAAATATTGGAAATATTTAAAGTCAATTCATAATTTCTTTGCGCCTATTCAGGTAGAGAAACATAAATGAATTTTGTTTTATGTATTATTATGGAAGTCCATGGCAACCGAGTAAGCGAAAGGAAAAAAGTCATTCGAAAAATTTTGCAAGTTCAATTTTCAAAATTACAGTAATCTAAAAAACATAGAAACATATTAATATGTTATAAAGCATAGTACAAATAGTAACAATAACAACCTTAAATATTGTAGTTAAATGACTAAGATATTGATTGAATTGAATGATATACAGATGAACACTTACTCATCCATACACCCATACATAAATTCACACACTCATATATTATTATAATAGATTGAATATATTGTCGTGAATTGGGGTTGTTTCACGACTCAGTAGGTAGAATCTGAATTGATTGATTGATTGAAAACACTTTGTGAAAAATATAGAAAAAGTTCATTAAAATGAATACAAATGTTGAATGAATAAAATAAAGTAGTAAATCTCTTCTAGTAGTTATAAATTTTAAATGAATAGAACCAAAATGTTACTAACAAAAATAAGTCGAGAATAATTCAAAAAAACCATAATGTTCAATTGAACTTCTTAACTTTCTAACTCCCCCCATTGCCCTTTTGGGCACTGCAAACACCCAACGTCGACCCCCCGATCAAACCAACAGTCGTCACTTTTAAAAACTCTTGTTTATGTTTGACACTAATTCGTGTTTTGCAGAATAACAATATTGTGACCCACATGAAAATTATACTGATTAATTTACTCTACGGGGTGTTCGATACATTTTTGACAATATGAAGCGATAATACAATAATGTGGCATAGTATATACAAATTTGTAGCAATGTAGGGAAGTTTGATTGCATTAAAAGTCGGTATGATTTGCCCATCAATACACAACACAAGTGCAAAAACTATAATGATATTAAATTTATATTTAAATATGTCTAGTGTCAATCCACATACATACAATGATGTTTGGAGTGTTGAATAACTATTTTTGCAGTTTTTTTTTGAAAATATTTTTTGTTTTGATTTGTTTGAGCTCAACTGGTAATTCATTATATATTTTTGGGGCCGGCTATGGAAAGGATCTTTGGGTAAAATAGTTTTTTCTGATTTGTTTATACTATTTATTTTTTACTTGATTTTTGTGATTTCTTTCTACCAGTACTATTGAATTTTTATATGTACATCCAATTGTACTTAATTTTAAACTACCATTTTTGACGATTTCCATGCTTGTAAAGTCTCAAGAAATAAAAATATCGTATTGATCGTGAGAGATGGGATTATACCGGGCGATTCTCTAAAGTGGCTCACTTCTGTAACTTTTTTATTATTGAAGATAGAAAAACGAAATTCGAGGGTTGTGTATAATAGTTCAATTCACATTTTTTGACATATTTACTTGCTTTGCCGTACTTCCGGTTTGACCGGAAATGACCCCAACTTTCGATTTTCAAATGGGACATCCTATAGGTTTCAACTTATTTTGACCGAGAATGACATTCTAAATCCAACAACACCTCACTTGTCAATATTTGACAAATAAAGTCATTTTTATTCCAATTTTTATTTTTCGATCTAGAATGCGATGAATCGTGTAAATCGCTTCATTTTTGATCAAGTAACATGGGAAACATACGACTTTGAGGCTTATGACTTCACAGTCGTTTTAAAAATCATTTAAAAGTTGCAAATATGAATATTTCCAGTTAACTTGATTTTTTCAAATGGAAAGGTGATGGCTCGCCGGCTTTTTGTGAAAGATAATTTTCTTAAGAATAATTTGATACCACACACTTTTTTTCAATATTTTTCTGAATACCCCACAAGAGGTTATCTTGACGATGGAAGATAGTGACTAAAGTGTATCTTTCAGTCGCAGATGATTCCACATCTGATTTTATGAACATCCTGTTCATATTTTCAACAAATCAACAATCATACCTAATAACAAATAATACGTATTCGGTATACTTATGCACTGAGTCCTGTTATTCTAGTAATCCGTGACAAACAATTGAAGCTGTTGCTAGGACTACCTAAACAAATAGGCTAATGAATATGCTGTCACTTTTGAAAATTCATTTGTTGGCTAGTTTATAATTTGATATGGGAAATTAAACTAGAAACGAGAAAATTGACATGTTGCTAATTTACGGAGAAGCAAAAAAGAATGCAACTGATGCAGCTTGAATTTATGCTCAGAGATTCCCTAATCGTCGCCAACCCCCCCGGCATTATTTTCCAAAACTGGAGAGGAAAATACGAAATGAACCAGAAGAAAATGCCAATAACTTCATCGTCAGTGAAGAAAAAATAGTAGACGTATTGGCCTATGTTGAAGTGAATTGTACGGTGTCAATTCGCCAAATTGATTCTGAGTGTGATATAAGTTATTCGTCCGTTTGGAGAATTCTTCACAAATATAATTATGATTATTCAAGTACGAACTACACCTACATCTTTACGATAACGACCACAACCGAAGATTAACTCATTGCAACTGGTTTTTGACTAAATACAGAGAAGATGTACGTTTTCCATTTACAATTATTTATTCAGATGAAACTCGATTCACCAACTTGGGTCTGTTCAATCGGAATGATAAAAGGTACTGGTCTCAAACAAATTTACATCTGATGCAAGAAGGAAATTTTCAAGAGCGATTTGGTTTCAATTGCTGGATGGGTATTATCGGAGAAAAACTTTTTGGGCCAATAATTTTCGACGGACAACTTACTGCGGAAAGATATCTACAGTTCCTTAGAAATCAAATTATTGATTTTCCACTGGCTAACCAAGTTGATATCTATGTTCAACAAGGTGGAGCGCTACCTCACAATTCTCAAGTCGTAAGAGAAAGGTGGATTGGCACTTATGGACCTATTCAGTGACCTGCGAGGTACATTCTTAAGTTGTCATATTTTTTTATAATGTATTATTTATTTTTCATATTCTAGATCACCAAATCTTACTCCGCTAGATTTTTTCCTCTGGGGAACAATTAAAAATCGGGTTTATAACACAGCGTCAGCTACTCGTGAAGAACTGGAGTATAAAGTAAGGGTGGAATTCCAGATCATCACTGCGGAACAGCTAATCAATGTAGAGAGCGCAACAATTGAAAAAGTTGAACTTTGCCGTGATCAAGGAGGTCATTTTGAAAATTTAGAACCTTAATGGACTAATTTGCGACTTTAAAATAATTCTTAAAACAACTGTGAAATCATAAGACTCAAAGTTGTACTTCGTATTTCGTATTCAAGTGAGGTGTTGTTGGATTCAGAATGTCATTCTCGATCGAAATAAGTAAAAATATATAGGATGTCCCATTTAAAAATCGAAAGTTGGGGTCATTTCCGGTCGAACCGGAAGTACGACAAAGCAAGTAAATATGTCAAAAAATGTAAATTGAACTATAATACACAACCCCCAGATTTCGTATTCTATCTTCAATAATAAAAAAGTTATAGGACTGAGCCACCTTGGAGAATCACCCGGTATATTTGGCAATGCAGAATGTTGAAAGTAAATGAACCTACCGTAATAACAAAGAATCTTTGAGATCCAAATATGAAGGGCGGGAGGTAGGGGTTACATTTAAACGTTCCTTATCTAAATGAATCGAATCATTTAATCAGAATAGTTCCGGAAAAAGTCCGGAGACGCCTCGTACAAACCTTATGACAACCCTTGCCCATATTCCCAATATAATATTTTAGCACAAAAACACTTGATCATCTGCCATTGATAAAAACATAGCGTGCTCTGACGCGAATAACAAGTGAATATCGCGAGGGTGAGTCGAGCGTTCTGAAAGAGAAGCACATTCTTTTGTTCACAGTTATTGAACGTTATACCGCCGATATAATAAACCGCTTATTCCGTTTTTTGTTTGAAGGATACTCGGCGGATTAGAGATCATTTTGGGGCCGGCTAGTGGCTGAAAACTCGGCTTGATGACAAAAGTGGGGACCACAATAAATACCATATTGAGAGCCATCAGCAAAAGGTAATGAATGATTTCTTTAGATTGAAATTTGGGCCACTATAAAATAGAAGAATAATTCTTTGAAACGTTTCGAATTTCTTCAAGGCCCAGTTAATTGAATCCAAGAACCGTGTCGAAAAAACAGTGAAATGAACAAAAGGCACTTCTTATACTCTGTGCTTTTTTCACTGGCAGCTAAACACCCTCATTATAAATGCAAATCTGCGAAACGTTTACGTCGGCTGAAATAAATTTCATGGTAACAAACACGTTTTGATAGGACTTTATGTGTTTTCGAGTTTACTTTTCTAGTCCACTCTGTTTTATCTCTAATAACAATAGAACGATGAAATTATTACAAAGCATCGATGGTAAAGTACTTCGTGCGTCCGGTAAACCATGTTTTAATATTTATTTATTCATAAAACTTTCCAAGAAACAATACAGGTTTATAACAATATTAAATTTAGAGTAATAATTGACAATCATCGCTATTGGATGTATCAAAGTTACACTCGTCAAACTATTATAACTCGCCTAAAATGTTTTAGTTGCGAATAGTGATGGTAATAAATGTATGTAGTTACATACCTAAATGTCCATTTCACAGTCATCATCGGTATCCGAATCAGATGAATATTTGGGTCCTATTGAAATTACTAGAGATTCCACAGTTTGGTCAATTAAATTATCAAGATCCCACTTCTTATGTTCTGTTAATACATGATTCACAGCATTTTTTCAATTGTCGCTTGTCACTTTGGAGAACGATGCTAGAATAAGCTGACGTACACCATCCAATTTAAAAGTAGTGTTTTGTTCCTAGCAACGTCTCCTTTCACTTGAGCCCATATGAGCTCGATAGAATTGAGCTCACAATGGTATGGAGGTAATCGTGATACAACCATCTTTTTTTCTTTAGCCATTCCGTCAACTTCGTACTGTTTGTAGTTTGCTTTGTGTTGCCACGCAATGGATAATAATTATTTTTTTACCATGCTATTACCATGTGGCAGATCTTTCTGCTGTAACCAATCAATTTTTTTTCCATTTTGATGTTGGCAGCGTTTTCTTAAGCCTGGAATGGTCCATGACAATAACGGCATTCGCAGGCAACAGCTCTATCATTTGTGAAAAGTAGTCCTCAAAGAGATCCGCATTCATCTCCTCGTGGTAATATGTTGTTGATTTGGAGACGAATTGCAGCAAACACCATCGACAAAACCATGCTCATTTCCAATATGGGTGATAATTAACCTAACCCTTTTCCGATTGGTGCAGGTAATCCAGTGGAATATCCTTCCATGACTGCTTGGCGGGAAGTTTTTACGTTAGTGTCGACCCATGTTTTCTGCACAGTATGTCCTTTGTTAAGCCATGTTTCGTCCAAATGATAAATTGTCCTTTCTTCAGATCGATACTTCCTGATCGTCCTTGAATAATTTCTTCTCCAACTCACAATTTCGTCTTTATCTCTAAGGAGGGAATTTATATTCTGATTTTCTCAGAAAAACTATCTTGCGTAAAATTTTCCATAATTTGGTTCTGCCTACTTGTGGTAAATCGTCGTCTTCCTGAATTGACTGTATAACTTTGCCTATTGTTGGTATCTCTTCATTTATATAAAAAGAGTGAACTTTCCTTCTGATGGCGGTCCTATCAAAGTCATCGATTGATAGTGGCTTCCTTCCTGAATTTTATTTTGGTACACTTTTCCTCTCGTTTAAAATTGTTCTTTCACTCACTCTCGTCGTATTAGAACAAGTAGACACTATCTGGCGAACGGAACTCATGGGTCGTTGATAAACAAGTGCATCATGCACATTAAGCACTACAGTTTTTTCTCTTACAGACTATGTAACAAATGTATTGGGTTTAACTGGTGTGAAGTTTGCACCCGATGCCATTTTCATAAACACTACTCAAAGATCACAAACGTATTAAGAATAAGCAGTATCTCGTCACGGACTCCCCTCCAAAGCAAAACAGTATTCTATTGTATTTTGTAGAAACCAGCCGACTGGGGAAACCCAGAATTCCTTTATTTATTTGCTTTCAATAACAACTAATGATCCTATAATGGGGCAGGTACATTCACTTTTCATTCATTATCCTTCATAATAACAATTTCGAATTGTATTAGTTTTACCTAAGAAGTAAGCAAATTTTAATTATGAGGTATCAACTGAGAACCCTCATTTTGTAATATTGTCAGATTCTTAGAAACGAATGTACAGTTAAATTGTATCTCGGAAATTTCCATCTAAATATTTTATTTCGACCTGACTATTTACTATAGTAATTGTGCTCAAATATTCACTTCAATTCCTCCATAATAACAAGTGGGGAAGGAAATAGGTATTAGTATTATTATATATTCATTTTGTAGGTATTTAACCATAGTCTCATACCTTGCTCTTGAGTAAATCCATGTTTACAGTATACAAGTTCGTAATAAGTATCATTGAATCCGTCTTACATGCCTATGATTTATGTTCATTTTATACCTTAGACCACGAAGTCGTGATGCCAGTGAAAAAAAGACAGAGTATAATTGATTTTCACTACATTGGGCTCGCTCACAAAATCACGACACATGTTTTAGTATACAATATTTTCTTCAGGTAGAAATAACACCTACTTAGACAACAATCACGATGTTGGTGATGTATACCTTTGCCACAGATCTTGGAGACTCATTATGAATGCTAATCCGATACCGTTATCATGGCCCATTGTTCGAGGTGCTAACGTCGATAGAAATATGGCTGAGGATTCCAGGTACGATTTGAAAATACGTAAATTATCTCCTTTATTACATTTTAATGCGCGAATTGAAATTTATCCACGTAATTTCATGGTTATGACTAATTTTATTTTTAACCTTTTTATATTAGTTTTGGATTATGTTATACATAAATTTTCTTAAAATAATCAGGACAAGCCATCATATCATCTTGTCTAAAAATTTCAGTGCATCGAGTACGTCCCTGCTAGTGGTCAAGCGCTTAGCCTTATCCGCAATGAATAATAATGAATCTCTAAGAAGTATTGCAGCACTACAGGGTGTTTCATAATTGAATGCTGATCCTAAAGGACGATAATCCTTGGATGATTTTAAGAAAAATTCTTCGTATGAACATAGGTCCGCAACTGCTTTATTTCTGAGATACAGGATGTTGAAATTTACCAAAAAAATCAGTATTTCCCAAATATCTTTGAAACCGCTCTGGGTTTTTTCTCAATGCTAGTACATGCAAAGTACGCATAAAAATAAATATTTTCCATGATAAAGGATTTCTTAATTTTTATCAGTGCCGTCCCTGTTAACATGCTCTGTCATATTTTTGATCAAAATAATGATACGCCACTGTATTTTTTCCAAATAAATATTATTTTTGTAATTATCCTTTATCTTCCCATAAAAATGGTCTCGTCCGGCGAACGGTTTTTGAGTAAAAAATAAAATGCATTCATTTGCTTGTCCCTATGAAGAGTAGTGGATTATCATGTGGGCTAGAAACATCTAGGATGCTAAGAACACATTTCGTTGATTTCAACATGAACAATTTTGACACTTCTTTAGCTAGATACGTGATAATATTTACGTTATCAAAACTTGTTCATTAAAAAAAACATGGTAAATTTCACAATTACCGAATTAGCAGACATGCATTACTTGTATGGGCTTGCTGAGGGGAACGCATATGAAGCCAGGCGACTGTATCAAGAGCGCTTCCCAAATAGAATGGTTTCTGATACTCGAACGATTTCAAGCACCCACAGAAGGTTATGTGAAACAGGAAGTTTTGAGCCAAATCATCACTTGAAAGGAGCACATCGGACGCAAGAACTCCAGCAATTGAGGTAGCTGTTTTGAATTTAGTTCACGAAAATCCTGAAATAAGTACGAAGCAAGTTGCCAATGATTTGAATATCGCCCACATTCTAGTATGGAGGATTCTTTATGACTATTTATTATATCCCTATCACATTCAACGGGTTCAGGCTCTACTTCCTCGAGACTTTCCATTACGAGTGAATTTCTGGCAATGGTTTCTCCAAAAAGTTACCGAAAATCCTTTATTCGACAGGGAAATTTTATTCACGGACAAAGTTAGTTTTACTTAAAACAGGATCAGAAATTTTCATGATAATCATTTTTGGGCCGAGGAAAATCCGCATGCAATCATGGAATCTCATCACCAGGAGCAGTTGTCATTAAATGTCTGGGCTGGAATTATTGGAGATTACCTGATTGGACCTTTTTTTACCACGCAGATTAAATGGACATAATTATCGCCGATTTCTTGAAGATAATTTGCCAATTCTGTTGGAAGATGTTCCTATTTTAATGCGAAATCGCATGTGGTTTATTTACGATGGTGCACCTGCTCATTTCAGGGCTCTGGCACGCGAATATTCAAACCAAAACTTTCATAATCGCTGGATAGGTGGTGGGGAAACAGAGTCATGGCCAGCTAGATCCCCAGACTTGAACAGTCTTGATTATTTTCTTTGGGGACATCTTAAGACTCTGGTGTACAGTCAACCAATTCTAACTGAGGAAGAATTGCGAAACCGCGTAATAGTTTCCTGTGACGCAATAAGGAGTACTCCAGGAATTTTCAAAGAGTACGAGAGTCAATGACAAGGAGGGCTGAATTGTGCATACTTGTAGAAGGCGGACATTTTGAACAGTTAATTCGATTTTGGTATTTTTTGTTCATAATAGTTATGTTTTTAAAAATAAAAAATGTATTTTTATGGGTACTCGTTACAAAAACTGAATTATAGTTAACATAAAATTATAAAAATCTTGCCTAGATCCTTTGGTTATCACAATTGTGAAATTAAGACTAAGAGAAAAAATCGAATAGGGACAAGCAAATGAATGTATTTTATTTTCTAAATCGAAAACCGTCCGCCAGACGAAAAAAAGGCAGGAGACCATTTTAATGAGAAGATAGGAGACAAGGACAAAAATGATATTTATTCGGGAAAAAGACAGTGGCGTATCATTATTTTGATCAAAAATATGACAGGGCATGTTAACAGGGACGCCACTGATGAAAATTAAGAAATCCTTCAACTTGAAAAAAAATATTTTTATGCGTACTTTGCATGTACCAAAATTGAAAAAAAATCCAAAACGATTTCAGAGATATTGGGGAAGAACTGATTTTTTTGTTAAATTTAACATCCTGTATCTCAGAAATAAAGCGGTTGCGGACCCATGTTCATATGAAGAATTTTTCTTAAAATCATCCAAGGATTATTGCCCTTTAGGATCAGCATTCACTTATGAAACACCCTGTATACATAAAACGATCATCTAACCCATCATTATATTTTCAAGAAGGCAAGTGTGTTCTCCAAGGTTTGCCAGTCCAAATATTAATGGGTAAGGCATTTAAAGATTTTTGTTGGGGAATATGATGCTATCAAAGGAATTCTGATTGAACATGAAGAGTTATTGGTTATCCAAAATATAATATTCCTTCTAGTCATTATTCTGGAAAAATCTTCGACACAAACTAAATAATTTACTATCAAAATACAGGAGGACTGATGGCAAAAAAGAAACGGAGCAGTTCACAGAGTTACTTGTTCCAAAGAATTCCAGATCATTTGCGCAACGGAAACATGGTTGAAAGAAAATAAGTTTAATTATGTGCTAGTTTCATCCTCCTGTGCTGTTTTCCACAGAGATCGCGTTTTTTTTTTATGTTCTGGTTCCCACGAAAAGGGATATCCTGTAATGTTCAGAGAATATCGTGGGAACCTAGGAAGAAGTAGGAGTTGGTGTTCTTCTTAAATTTCTGAAGGTTGTATGCCTCAGAACACCTCCCTAGGCAATGAGTTCCAAAGCCTCGCTGTTCGTTGGATGACGAGTCTTTGGAAAGTGATGTTCTGCAGGCTCCAAAGTGACCACGAAGGGGTGTGATGACTGAACTTGACGGGTTAATCTCAAGAGATTTGCCAAAGCAGGAACGATTGTTTGATATTTCAGAAGAGCATCGCCCATGAAAATACCTATAAAATAGAGACAAATCGCCAACTTTTCTACGGTGTTCCAGACAAGTGAGCGAGTTTGAAGCGAGGCATCACGACGAGGCGTGCCCTTTTGGACAGGAATCAATAGCCTCAGGATTATGTTTAGGTGCCGCACTCAAATATGGGAACTGTATTGAGGACAGGTCGGATCTATCCTATAGATCTGCGCTGACTGGGGTGAAAATTTGGCACGAAACAGAAAACCAAGTTTTGGGATGCACTTTTGGCAATGGACTACGTATTTTCCAGGAAAGGTTATTGCTTGATAGTAATACCAAGCATCGATATGGATGGCTTCAGTGGTATGGTTACAAAGTTATGTTAGGCAGAGTGAGATGGCTTTTCTAGAGAAAAGACATGCTTGTGTTTTGTTTGCATTGAATTCTACCAAGTTATTGATCCCATTCGGAATTGTTCTAAGTCCATATTTATATTATTAACATTTCTTCCTCGTTCATTTCTGCTACGGGCTGATATAGGGGCCCTGGGAGAAAAGCGTATGGAGGTACATCATCATAAACTGTGACTGGACAGAAGTTCTTTCAACAGGTCGTTGATGAGTAGAAATAGTGTTGGTTGGGGAATAGATCCTTGCGGAACCCCCAGCATTTATGAGTAGAGTGTCAGATAAATTCCATCGACCACTACATGGAGAGACCTGTTTGAGAGAAAACTAGCAAGGAGAACACAGCTGGAGGGCCATGAGATGAAGCTTGAGGGGTCCCTGGTGCCAAACTCGATCGAACCCTTGGAGATATCTAATGCCAAAGCGAGTTTCTCCATATTCAATAGATAGCTGCCATATATGTGAGACGAAGCGAGCAGGTCACCAGTTGATCTCTGATGGGGAAGCCATATTGCCTATCGTTGACAATTCTGAGTCTTCCAGATATTTCATGAGCTGATGTTGATGGTTTTTCCTGACCTTTGAAATAATAGATAGCAGCGATAGGGTCTGTAGTTGCTAAGTAGGGGCCTTTTGCCTTTTTTAGACTGGCTGTACTCTTCATTTTCCAATTGGACGGAAATACCCCCAAATTGTAAGAGTGGTTGAACAACTGCAAAGAACAGGTGGAGTTCAGGGCACATTTCTTGAGAACAATCGGCGGATTCCGTAGATCCACAGGCTTTGTTATGTTGAGACCCAGCAAAATCTTTCTGATAGTACGTTGGCGAAAGGTGATCTGGGCATGTGACTGTCAAAGGGGTGTAAATGTTCGGGGGTTGTTTTCCCGATGAATCAGAGTGGAATTTCCAGCAAATAGGTGCCAAAGATTTTGGCTCTTTCCTGAGCAGTCGTTGTAGTGTTCCATTTCTTTCTGGTTAGAGGAGGAAATGGCTGGAAGTGAAGTTTCTTCCCACAGCTTTGGGAAAGACCAAAATGAACGGGATCCGTTAGGACATTCAGCAAGTTTGATCTTATTTTGGCATTGTGGGCATCTTTTGAGCATTCTATTGTCTCTTTGCTATGCCTCTAGCCTCGACATATGCTGTCTGGTCTCAGGGCCCGGATTTTTAGCCATCGATGGTATGCTGCCTGTTTGGAAGCCACAGCTCTAGAGCAGTTTCTGTTAAACCAGGTCTTATCGGATGATGTTCTTCTTCGGTATTCGGTATGTAGTTTGCATCCCAACATGATGATTTCAGAAATTGTCTCAGCACATCGTGTTGGATCTACTGAAAAGAAACAAACTCTCTTCCATGGAAACGCTGAGAAAAACATACGAAGACCTTCCCAGTCGGCCGAATTGTAATGCCACATGAGACGGGGTGGTATTGTGCAGCTCGATGGTAAATGGAAAGAGCATGTTGTGGAGATGAGGGTGTGGTCAGAGTTTCCAAGTGGGGCACAAACTTCTATTCTATACGGGTCAGGATTGGTGGTGAGGAAAAGATCTAGTGTATTGGCAGACTGGTTGTTGACATCAGGGATGCGGGTTGGTAGCTCGACCAGTTGTTCTAGACCATGAGTGATGGCGAAGGCCTCGGCTTGACGACCTGCATCATCTGTTTTGTTAGAGAATTTGAGCCAGGCAGCGTTATGTACATTAAAGTCTCCCATGATTATGGTTTCAGCTGTTGGATGGTTCTCCTGAATGTAGTCCAGTTTGAGTGATAAAAACTCGAAGAGGTCGTTATATGAAGGTTCATTAGGTGATAGGTAAAGGCAGCAGAGGAACTTAGTCAGTTTGGTATCAGATAGCTTGAAAGTCTTTCGGTTCCAAACTCTCTTCACGCTGGCATGAAAGGTTAGCCTTGGCGTAAAGGCAGACTCCACCTTTGAACCTGAATCGAGAATGGAGTTCGTAACCAGGACAAAGCATATGGACCTTGTTGGTGGTCGAGTTTACTTGTGTTTCTGTTAGAGCCAGAATATCCGGTTTTTCCGTCTGTAGGTGATGGGGGACGTCATTGATGTTCTTGTTGAGTCCGCGGATGTTGCAAAAATTAATTTTTAATGTTGAGTCCCCTCGAGTACCTCTCGCCCGGAAATCCGAATGGAGAGGTATTTTACTTCCGGAGTGTTTTACTCTAGGAGACTTCATTATTACTATTAGATGCACCTGAAAATAAAGGAGGAATTGGGGAAAAGGAAAGAGGGAGACCGGAAAGTATCGACCGAACACTGAAACATGGAATGGTCCATTTCACAGCACACAAAGTCGATATAGTGGTATTTCACCGGGCGATGAGACCATCTTCCACCTACGGTTATCCTTTTAGTCGCCTCTTACGACAGGCAGGATTTACCATGGGGCTATTCTAAAGCCGACCCCATACGACTGTAAACAACTAGTCTATATGATACATTGGGGCAATGAGTTCATTAAAGATGAGCTCAAAAATGTATATAAATGGCAATGCAATCAATGAACATATGAACAATATTGTCTGGGATAAAATATCTATCAGATATTTATGTCTAACGTCTTTATGATATTCTCAATCAATTTCCAACAATAAATATTGTTCGAAATAGAAGAGCATGGTTCACGAGAGATACGTTCGAATTAAAAAATATAGGTACTTCGGAAAACAATTCAACCTCAAGATATACCAGGAGTGACTCAAAGCTTTTCTGGTCCTTTTTGTCCAACAAGAGACCTAACCATAGACTCGAAGGTTCGGAATCGAAATGTGAAGATTTTTCTTGTTACTTCAGCTGTGTCTTTGAAACTGGAGATTTTCAAATTACTGAAAAGCAAATTTATCATGCGCTTATGGATCTGGACAAAAAAGAAACCTGGCGCTGATGATATTCCAGCATTATTCCTGTCCACTCTGTTTGCTGCAAACAGAATGTATGGATTCATTGCGCGTATCTCTAAAGATTTCTCCGACCCATCTGCATCAAAAACGCTATACTATGCCTTCGTCAGATCAAAATTAGAATACGCATCTATAATCTGGAACCCACATCATCAGTTTTATATTGAGAAGGTTGAATCGGTTCAGCGTTGCTTCCTGAAACTTCCCTCCTATAAAACGGACATGTATCCACCAATTGGCTTCCCCCATGATGCATTATTGGCTAGGCACGCTATGAACAGCCTAAGCTGCCGTCGTGATTGTCACTCCACAATTTTACTGTTCAAACTTATCAACAACCTAATTATTGACCAACATATTCTGCAAAAACTCAATTTCAATGTACCTAGACCATCGTCTAGTATAGAGAACACGTTTTATTTATCAACACCACGAACAGATATCTTGAAATACTCACCGCTGCATAACATGTGTGTCAATTGTAATTCTGCAAGTTGTCAGATTGATATTTTTGACTGTTCAATCTCTGCGATTAAATCCTATTACTTTAGTTAATCTCGGTATGTATTATTACTTCGTTGATTTGTTATTTTGTATTGTACTGTATTTGTAACTTATATTCCTGTTCTGTAGTTGGGTGTAATCTGTAGAACAGTGTATCAATAAATAAATAAATACAATTGCAATTGTCAGACTGCTTCACATTATATTCAATAAATCACTTTCAAGTAAATCTCCTAGAAAATGGAAAATTGCACAAATAATATCAATTTTCAAATCAAGCAATAAAGCAGTAATCGCGAATTACAGGCCCATCTCATTACTTGACTTGTTCGGTGTGTACCAATTTTTCCAAGGCCTTCGATCATCCAATACTGATAAAGAAACTTGGAAATAATAGTTAAAGTAGGTAATTATATTATACAGTGCGGCTTTTAATATTTCCCCATGTAAACCTTTGAACGGTTTGACGTAAAACAATGGGACAAACATCATTTTGAATGATATCACCGATACTACTTTTTAACCGACGAAACCAAAAAGGAGGAGGTTCTCTAGTCGACCCGTATATTTTTTTCCATCATTTTTTTTATGTATGATCACGCATAACTTATTATTGAGGCGTCCGATTCCGATAATTCTTTCAGTGGATAGGGTGTACTCCAAAAGTGGTCCCATTTGAATTTAAAAGATGAAATCCAGCCCTAAGGGTAGCAAAATGAAGGATATTGATCACTCACCCTGTGAATTCTGGTCCGTTAACCGATTCTATCAGCCATAACTTTGTATTGGGTTCTTCGATTTGGATGATTCTTTTTTAAATAGATAGGGTATACCTTATATTCAGATTTAGAATAGAATTATATACCCTTACGGGTAGAAAAATAGGAGATAATTGATTTTTCACTTATGAACATTAGCACACACATACGTAGTTGATAATGATAGATCGGTACTGACATTATTTCTGTTCCACATCCGTCAAAACCATTATATTCTATGAGAGAATGGAATGATATACAAAGTAATGAAATAAACTAACCAGAACAACAAAAATAATTTATATTACAACAAATAGTAAAAGTAGATAATCATATTATTTAACTGGTAATAGTTGAAGTAGGGTGGGTAAGTAAGTATTTTGGAAGTAATAAAAAAACAAGCAGTTATTAATCAGTAGATTTCAATCACATTTAAAATAAAACTTTAACAGAAAATTAAACGACGAAATACGGAACTGAAAATTAAGAATAAACCTTCTTAGTCTCAATAACTATCTAGTAATTCAATTTTGAGTCGGCGCCAAACAAACAATCAACGAAGATCATTAAATTAGTTCAAAAAAATAATTAGAATGTCACCGCCCAACTCGATGCCATCATTTTACGCCTTACCTAATTCATTTGCTTGTTTGTTTGGCGCCGACTCAAAATTAGTTACTTACATTAGTTTAGGAGCTTAGTTACTGAGACTAAGAAGGTTTATTTTATTTTTCACTCTTCAGTGCCGTATTTCGGTCGGTTTAATTTTTTGTTAAAAAGTTTTTATTGGAATGAAAGACATTGTGATGCTCGTTATGCATTTGAAATGTCAAGTGTAACAAAATTTAAAATACATATTATGAGAAAAAGAATTGTCAAAATAAAAATAAAATGGTTGAAAACAGAATTGAATTATCTTTTCAACTTGACCCCCTATACTATTTGAAAAAATGCGCTCTCCACACGACCATTCGCAACGAAGTGTGTCCTCACGTGAGGCCCGTTCGGGTAGGTGTCTTGCTGATATAACGCTACTAAACATATCGCTGCCATCATTTTATGCTTTACGTAATTAATTTTCAGTTCTTTTTTCTTTGGTTTAATTTTTGTTTTCACAACTGGCACGTTTTGTTAATCTTCTGTGTATAAAATGCTGTCTCATGAGTCGATATCCATCTGTTGGGTGACTTTGAACCCTAGAAAACTGAAACAAAGGAAATGGATACATTATACAACCCATAATGTTTATGGATTGACAAAATATCAGAATATGTTAAAAAGGGTTGGTATAAGGAAAAATTATATTTATTTACATTCTTCTTGAATATTTAGAGATCGTATTCAAAAAAAACCTCCTCAGGCAGTTGATTCAAAAATTTTGACAGGCTAGCTCAACAATAATTAGGGTGGGCTGACTGCGTTTGTTGATTTTGTTCAACTGAAACTTCTCTATGTGGAATATGAGATGTGATTTCGTTGGAATTTCCTTTATTATTCTAGACTTGTAAGATAACATCGTCAACCAAACAGACTGTTTTTTTCTGATTAAATAGATTCCAACAGCTTCGGTGAGTACTTGGGGCCAACTCCCACATATGCAAACAGTATTCTAAAACGGAACGAACCTGAGCTTTATAAGTAGTGAGACGCGATTCTGTATATCCTAGTTCAGTATTACAGTCCACATGTCACCTTCGAATGAACTTCTGGCATTACATAATGGTGCAATCATTGACCACCATTGTCGAAATAAATTAACTAAAAAAAACGATTTCGATTAGTAATTATTCTTGAAATCACTGATTCAATTAGAACCCCGACAAAAATAATTCGATCATCATCGAGAGGGATCTATATAAATGGAAACATCGCATCATTCTCGGATCCTGACAAAAAAATTCGTATTCATTGGGGCGAAATCAGTTTTAATTTGAAACACATAGCGTTCACAGTAGCGTACTGAAAAAATTTGTCAGTGTAGGATTCCAAAGGAAACGAACTGGATATTTTAGAGAAGAAAAAATCAAGTAAGGTAGTTTATATGTATAGACATGGAAGAGTTGTAATTACATAATCAATGAAAATTGTTCGGCAGTGTTTTAGCTTGTTTCCTGAATATGTTAGCTGCATCAGATGATTTCTTCAAAATATTACTCCGTTGCTAATTTTTGAATGAAAAAGTGAGACTAAGTTTTGATGCTATGTTTCAGTTGACGAATGGAAATATTTTACCGGCCGATCTCTTATTGAGTTCAGTATTAGTGCCATGCCAGTTCACAATCAAAATTAATACCCAGTGAAGTTGTCGTACCCACTCTTGGTCATCGCCAAATTGTTAAAGCATTACCCCGAGTAGACTATACAAGGTGTTGAATTTTCATTAGAAAATTCAACTTGAAAATTAACTACCACACTTGTATAGTTATTGATTGGTAGGTTTTTCATTTGTGATATTTTCCTTAGCCCTCTACGGCTCCAAAAGAGAAAAGCATTTATTTGTTAATTTATAATTAAATTCAAAAAATAAATCAATGATATATGTAGATTGCCAATAGGACTTCATATTATTGTTACAACACATCTGACATATTCTGTTGTCACTATCAAAGACATTGATCTATGTTGCCAACTCTTGATATAAATGTTGGTTTCTGTCTGCCTCCTAGGATCTCTGCGCTCTTGAACTTTCACTTTAATTCATTTCACTTTAGGCTTTATAGTTTATCCCATTATATGTTACCTATTCCATACTCATCAATGTACGTGTATTTATTACTTTTCACTCGAACGCACAATCGTTATCAATTGTGCAAACTTTCTATAATCTGAAGAACTAACTTGGTTCTAAGATTATTTGCAACTAACTTTGCTGATGCTAACTTTCACTATCTAAAACTGACTGACTTGATAGTACTAGTTCTATATTGTTTTGTAAGACTCCTACATTTTCTAATAGATATGAGGTGAACAGATGACTTGTATGATTACCAATAATTATTCTTAACAAACTTTTTAGAATACATCCTAGGCACACTGTTTGAATTTATCTAAATTACTACTATTTCTGAACTGGATTTTTATTATTTTCGAGCATCACTTTCATACAGGAATATATCGTATTAATAAAAATAAATTCAAAAACTAAAACCCGACTACTGAAAAATCATGTTCTTAAAAAGTATGAAACAAAAAAATATTCTCATATGAAATTGTTATGTACAAACTATTCAATATTTATCGTCTAATGAATAAACAACTTACACGTATAGATTCTAATGTATTAAGTACATATTCATAGTGATGTTCAGAGGATAGCCACCTACCCTAAGAAAACAATACATTCTAACAGTAGTAAGCGATCAAGCTTTAGGTCAAAGTGGCATATGACCACGGCTATCCTCTCAACATCACTATGAATATATATTAAATACATTAAAATATATTACGTGTAAGTTGTTTATTCAATAGACGATAAATATTGAATAGTTTGTTCATAACAATTTCAGATGAGAATATTTTTTAATTATGAAACAATACATTAAAATAGATTACGTGTGAGGTGTTTATTTAATAGACGATAATATTGAATAGTTTGTACATAACAATTTCAGATGAGAATATTTTCTTGTTTCATACTTTTTAGAGCGTGATTTTTCAGTAGTCGGGTTTTAGTTTTTGAACTTATTTTAATTTCATACTTTTTAAAGCGTGATTTTTCAATAGCCGGGTTTAAACTTTTTATTTAGTTTAAATTATTTTGGGGTTATAATTTCGTGATAAAGTATTTGCAGAGCCGCTTTGATTTTTGTTTTGTTTAGGTTTTATTGATTTACATGTAAATAGCTTTTTTGTCCCCGTTATTATTAAAATGACATATTTTTGTGTTTTTAATAATTGTTTTTAACACCTAGTGTACCAACTCATGAGGTCCATATATTATAATAATCGTATTTCATTTATATCATTGTATTTTTATGGAGGGTCTTTGGATAGAAAAAATATGTTTTGACTCACATGGGAAAATATAACTCATGCGGAGTGGGTGGCGGTCGTTCAGGAAAACAACTGGTCTACTGATTATTGTATGATACGATAAGGTGCCCAGCAGTGAGTAGCAGCATTTTCCCTATAAATAATGAATTTTTGTGTTATTTTTTATAATTTTATACGAAATTGTTTGTATCTGTTATTTGAGTTTTAGATATCCTTATTGGGCATTCTATCATTATCAGTTTGTTAAATTCTCTTAAAAATATCAAAGCTGCTTTAGTTACTTGTATTTTAATCTGTTCCTATCATTTATCTATAACCGTCTGACCCTCGTGACTTCACTCACTTCCTGTTATTTGATGCTTTTCGGATTCTCTGGAGAGAGATCACAATATAACGTAATAATACAGTTTCATATATTCCAATACTACGAAAATTAATGTCGAATGAATAAGGCAGGGCAAGTAAGACAGCGTGACCGTTTGCCTTGATATTTCGCATTTGTTGTTAAGGTTATTGTTTGTGTTTGGTATAAAAAAAAATTAAGTTCATTCGAGGAGAATCATATTTTAATGTATCTTACAATGTTATGAGATGACAGTATCAGTTATAAGAATTACCATCTGAACATATAGGAATGGACAAAGTGTTTCGTGTTTTTTTTATGAATTGATTAATTCTAATTTTTGTAATTATGAGACTGTATAAATTGACTCAACCGTGATTTCGTTCGAAAAAAAAAGTTACAAATTAATTTATAATGATCACTCTCGAACTGTGATTGAAATAATGCGGGTGAAAAGAATGAGAATGACCACTCGACTAGTAAACAGTTTCTAGGAGGTGGGTATGGAGAATGAATTCACCTTATCGGTGTGTTTTATGAAATTTCTCAATGATTTATTGACATACAGTAACAAGCCAACAAAAAGGATAATTTCAATGAATGCAGCAGTTCTATGACTAGGAAGGTTATGAATGCAATAATGCCTATGTGATCACACTTGAATGAATAAAAAAATAATCTGCTGTCTATACAGCATACATTGTGTACATAAGTTTTTTTAGACTAACATATATGAAATAAATATCCCGACAAGTATAAATTCGCATAGGTCCTCATGTGAAAGCACTAACCTCAAACCGTCATATTTTTCCACAGTATGTACACATATCACCGAAATATAGCAATTGAAAATTACCCGCATTCGTAAGGGTAGCAATAAGCCAACTGTCTAATGTGTGAATTGTTTGTGAGGTTGGTGGTGCCATAAAGCGAGCAAGCGTCTACAAAATATCAATGATTCGTTTAGGGTTATACGAGCTAAAGCAAACAGGGTTGCAGCGAACAGATGACAAGCAAAAAAGTGGAGGCGCACCCTTGGACTGACTTGTACTCTCTTTAAAATACCTTCAATTCTTTAGGTACCATCGAATGCCCAAGCTGGAAACTGCATATTCACCTGTTTCACTGCAACTTGCTGAACAAGATGGACGGCACAATAAAATGGTGCAACTCCAAATCCGACCTCCTTTCGAAAACTTCACAAGCAAATCTCCTATACTTGTTTATACTGATCAAGTCCACTTTGTAACCAAAATCAAATCGGAAAACGACCAATAAATCTATTTCATCGCTAAAATTGTAGAGAAGCCTTTTGTTTCCACGCCTAGCTTCTAGCAAAAAGCCACGTTCTTCCTCCTCCTCAACTTCCGCTATCCCATCCTGTTTCTATAACGTCAAAATAAAACCAAATTTCTTTTCCTCCAAAATTTTCTATAAATCCCACCATGTGCTGGTAACGGTTAATCGTTACATAATATCGCCACATCATCATTCTCGCGCCTGAAATTAAATATTCCCGCCCCGAAGTTGGATTTGACTAGGATAGTCGCCGAATGTTTCCGATGTCGTTCTTGGTTGTCTATTTTCAGGGTAGTCAGATGCCAATCAAAACGTTCTGTTGCGTGGCTAGAATTAGGAACGTACCAATAGGTCGTTTGAAAAGGTGAAAATAACAACCCTAATATAGAGCCCTGGGAAATATAATTTCTTATAATATGTAAATAATCCTAATGTGAGTTATCAAGTGTTACATATTGGAATATTTTTTAGGTTTTTGTCGTATATCGGCTTGTAACCGTTTCACCCATTGAATATTTTCGTGGGTAACTATTACTTCTGTGGCAGAGCCGAAAACTCCAGTTACTGTTGATGGAAAATTTTTATTGCGTATTGTTATCACAGCTGAGGCGTTTCTACTTGTGAAGAGCGGAGTCGCGGAGGAACTGTTTGTTTGAGAGTTGTGAAATAACACTGTATTGTACCGAGCAATAGTGCTGAAGACTTGAATTGAACGACGCGTTGTGACTTAGTTGAACGACGAGTTATGACTATGTATTGAATGATGTCGAGAGAGTAACTAACTGAACTCACTTGAACGATGACGAGAGACTGCCCTAAACGATATCGGAAACTCATTTTTATGTACCAGCCAATTGTATGGCTATACTTGATAATCTGTCTTTTAAATGCCCAGGAATAATGCCAGTAATTTTTCCTTGGGTTAATTTGGTTTGCCTAATGAATACACAATGAAATAGCAGTAACTTGATTTGAAATAGCAGTAATTAGCTCTGTAACTAAAAAATTCATAAACAAATATTCAAAAAAATTTTTTAATGACGAAAATATGAGAATAAGGGGGGTGACCCCTTCGAGTGGTACATGGTGTGCAACATGAATCATTTTAAATATTTATTTATTGAATTTTCTCTTTTTCAAATTATCCATTAATGTAAAATAAAGGAATATTTGTTTTTCTTCAGACGACTTTACTAAGGCTTCAAAGAAAATAAAGCTAGCTGAAAATTTTGGATATCCAAAGTGAAAATGAAGAATTGCCTTCTAGAAGGCCAATAAAAAAGGGCTCTGTTCACTGAACATCAATTGAAATATCTATCAAAAATAATAATTTTTCATGTTTCATGTGAAACTATTATTATGCTCACTAGTTACTAATTTTTGTTCTTGTCTTACCTCAACCACTTCAATTGTTGCGGATGCTATACTGAAAAAATGCCCGTCAACATCAATGAAAGAAATTGAAGATAAAATCAAAAAAATACCTACTGTATGTTCATTCTTTATATAATTATCCATTATATTCAAACCTCACAAATACATTCAGCTAATGTGAAAACATTGAAAGTTATACCTCTTTATTTTCATACATATGAAATAGCTAAGTTTTGGTGACATTAAAAAATGTTCATTCCTAAATGAGGTATGATATTGAAGGAGTAAAGTTTTTTCATCACATTTTTGTTTCACTTTTCCATATATAATCACTAATTGAAAAGATACAGTCAGCCCTTTGTGGACAACTTTTATTATTGTTATATTTGATTACACTCGTAGACAATTTTACAGTGATAAAAGTTTTCTTTTCCATGAACTTAATATTATTTTACGGCTGATGATGGACACTCGATGTGTGAAACATGTACCTGAATGGTACATGACTTTCATAATGTCTTAGCTATGAAAGAGTGTATCTGTGAATCATAATGACTTCTGTTAATATATCGCCGATGGTTCTTTATGGATTTACGTTTTCACTCCAACTTCAATCTCATACACTTATTTGAACATACAAACCATATAGCAATCATTCTTGGAATCGCCATCAGAAACAGTTGGTGTTATAAGTGAAAACCACATTTGAAAACAATAGATTTGTAAGTTACTGCCATTATCTACCTGTATAATCCACCAACCAACAGTAGGAACATATGAAGCCACATATGGCATCATCCCAGGATTACGGTTGAAACATATAGGAGCTGTTTGTTGAGTACACTTAAACACTGTAGATATTACTGATAAATTCCCTTCAGATACCAATAAAATGTGTATATGTGAATCATAATGACTTCTGATGAATATCACCGATGCGATAGTTCTATATGGATTTACGGTTTCACTATCCAACTTCAATTCATATACTACTCTCTTCCATTAACGGCTTGTTTAAACATATACAAACCCTATGCAAACATTCACCATTCGGAAACATATAGGTGTTATGTGTGAGAACCACAATTGAAAACCATAGATCCTTTCAAGTTACTGCTATGAAATCTCATACTTTTTCATTTATTTTCAAACTGCATGACGTCATAGAAACATATAGTATTCATCCCAGGATGATAGAAACGGATATGAGTTATGTGTAAAAACACATAAAATATCATAGATTCATGTTAGGGAATGCCATTAGAAATAAAAGGTATATGTATTGTAACGAACCTAGGCCGGACCTGTCGCCTCACGCGTTGCCATCGACAGCGATGATGTCATCCCCGGAGATATTCGAGAACAATCCAGTCACGTCGCGGCAGATAACAACGGTCGATATTGGAAATAACTGGAACATGCTGGGCACCAACCGCCAGAATTGGAAACATCGAGAATGCTGTATCGGAGATAAATAGGCCGCCCTCAAGAGGGAGTGGAGTTTTTCGGCGAGTCGATAACATCGAGCTATACAGTGGCGTAGCCAGTAATATAAATTAGTTGTCAATTTAAGTGTGAAATAAATTAGTAAAACCAAGTTAAGTTTATTTACGTTACAATTGGTGTCGGAAGCGAGATTTTGAATATAAACAAGTGATCTTGGAGTGGATAGTCAGAAAAATAAATTGATAGACCTTTTTGTACGCCCAAAATAGACAGTGGCCCGGTTTTTGCGAAGTGGACAATTGTACGTGGGAATATAAACTGATACACTGTTCGCGTGAAACAGACAATAGACTGGTGGCCCGTGGAAAAGAATTCGCGAAGTGAATTTTTAACAAACTGATAAACTTTTCGTGTGAAACAGACTGATACCTCGTCAAAGACAACATGTGTTCAAGAAAAGTGCGCCTTGCGGATTTGAAGGTAGCGGAATTGAAACAGGAATTGGAGGAAAGGGAACTGGAAACAACGGGTAAAAAGCAAGTACTCCAGGAAAGACTTGCAGAAGGACTTATACAAGAAGGTGAGGACCCCGAAACATTTTTATTCGAAGTTCCCGGAGGTGATTTGAGTCCGATAATAGAATCCTTGAAAGAAAAGCTTGAAGAAAATTCTAGAAATCTGGAAGGGAAGCTTGAAGAAAATTCTAGAAATCTGGAAGAGAAGCTTGAAGAAAATTCTAGAAATCTGGAAGAGAAGCTTCAAGAAAATTCTAGAAATCTGGAAGAGAAGCTTCTAGAAAATTCAAGAAGCCTGGAAGAAAATGCAAGAAGCCTGGAAGAGAAGTTCCTGGAAAACACAGAAGGCCTAAAAAAAGAATTTGTGGTGTGGCTAATTTTCTAGAAGAGAATGGGAACCGTTGAGACAGAGATAGATAAACTTAGGGAGCAAATGAACACGGAGGTAGATAAAATCAAAGATGGGGTCGAGGCAGAAATGGACAAAATAAAGGAAACGATCAGTAAGCTGGAAAAACGAATTAATAGTGCGCCCTCCACAGAGATGGTTAACGAAAATGCAATGCTGGACTTGAGTTTGAACTTGGATAAAGTTCAAGAGGGTATAAAAGATGTCAAGGTCATTTCAGAAATAGGGAAGCTTTCCATGAAGCCGCCTCAGTTCGACGGAAAAACTCCATGGGCAAATTACCGCCGGCAGTTTGAAGCAGCAGCCAAAGCAAACGGATGGAATGCAGGGGAAAGAGCTGTAGCACTGACACTTGCATTACGTGGAGAAGCGACAAATATTCTACAAACTCTCACCGCCCAAGAACAGGAGGACTATGATCAGCTGATTAAACATCTAGAATTACGATATGGCCACGCCCATTTGGAAAACGTATACCACTCCCAGCTGAAAAATCGCTGCCAAAAATCGGGCGAATCCTTACAAGAATTTGAAACGGACATTGCACGCTTGGTTCGTCTCGCATATCCAGCCATACCGGAAAATGTAATGGAGCGATTAGCGGTTCAAGCAATCTTGGATGGACTCCATGACCAAGAAACCAGACAAGCGTTGATATTAGCTCGTCCAACACATCTCGTAGACGCACTGGCACGCGCTTTGGAATTCGAAGCAGCAAAACAATGCTGCAAAAGCCAAAATAAAGTTCAAACAATTGAGGAAGACTCACAGGAGCCTGCTAACTTGGAAGCTGCCATAAGAAAAGTGATGAAGGAAGTGTTGCCTGAGAAAAGACAGATAAGATGCTGGAATTATGGAAAAATTGGACATGTGCGTAGCAAATGTCCAACATTCATCGACTCCGATGCAGGAAAACTAAAGAAGGTCGACGAGAAGGGACAATCGTCGGCATGTGTCCGGCAAGCCCCGGTTAACAACGCATATGTCGCTATCCTTCAACGACAGAACAAAGGTGTCTTCGTAGACGGTCTCATCAATAACGAGCCTTGCACAATGCTGCTAGATACAGGTGCGACTAGGACAATTCTCGGGCCTTCCTTTGCCAGAACACCGGAACGGATTGAACCGACAACTTGGAAGCTACGCACAGCAACAGGGGAGCCAGCTACTGTATATGGCGAGCTACCGATTGAAATAATTTTGGGCAGCACTAAAGTGAAACCTCAGGCACTTGTAGCGGACATCGAAGACGATGCAATCATCGGAATGGACATCATGAATTCCAGAGGGTTTGAATTAGATTTCAAAGACGGCGTCCTACGTGTCAACGGAGAAAGAGCTGGTGCTTCAATGGGAGAAGTGAAAGAGTTGATCCGTGTGTTGTTTGGCGAAGATGTAAGCGTACCTGAGAGGGCTGAAACCATTCTGGAGGCTCGCCTGGACGAGAGTGCGAGCAGTGGGGCAATGGTGATGTTCGAGCCCAAACTTCATGATGGGAAAAATTTGGGCGAGGGATGGCACTAGGGAAGACCTTGTTGCGTGCTGACAAATTTGTGCCGGTAAGGGTCATGAATGTCAATTATTTCCCAGTGACCTTGAAGAAAGGAACAATTTTGGGGCACTGCTTCGTCGGTTTCATCTGTGATCCGGGGCGTAAGAGGTACGACTAGCCAACCCGAACAACTTGCCCCCAGAACTAGAATAATAAGTTGCCATCTCTTCCAAAGACATAAAAACAGCTCAACAGCCCAAACTAAGAGATTTAGTCAAAAAAGTACCAAGACATCTTCGATACCGGACAAGGGAAAAGGGGTCGAACTAATGTGGTCCAGCACAAGATTGATACTGAGGTGCCCAGCCGATCCGGCAATCAGCAAAGACTTCCTCTTGCCAGAAAAAGAGGCTGACAAAATAGTCAGCGATATGGGAAAAGAAGAGTTATCGAACCATCGGCAGTCCCTGGTCCTCTCCAGTCGTACTGGTGAAAGAAAAGGATGGATCAACACACGCTTTTGTGTAGACTATCGCCAACTTAATAATGTCACGAAGAAGGACAGTTACCCTCCCGAGAATAGATGACACCCTAGCCCGTTGCGGTTCCACGATTTTCTCGACCCTTGATCTGAAGAGTGGGATACTGGCAAGTAGAACTGGCTCAGGAAGATCGAGAAAGACTGCGTTTACCATCGGCTCCAGGATTGTGGCAGTTCACCGTTATGCCATTCCGGGCTCTGTAATGCTCCCGCCACATTCGAAAGATTGATGGAAACAGTACTGAAGGGACTCTCATGGAACACGTGTCCTAGTGTATCTCGACGACATAATTGTGGTCGGCAGATCGTTCGAGGACCACGTGAAAACTTGGAGGAGTATTCCTGCGACTGAGGAACTCCGGATTGAAGCTGAGCCCTAAGAAATGCCATCTGTTCCAAAAGAAGTACGATACCTCGGCCACGTTGTCTCTGGGAAGGGTAGCAGTGGATGACCAGAAGATCAAAGCTGTTAAGGATTGGCCCATCCCAAAGACATTCACCAACTTCGAAGTTTCCTTGGTTTATGCACATACTACTCGCCGATATGTGCTGGGATTCCCAACATCGCTAAACCACTGACCAGGCTCACGGAAGGCCAAACAAAGTTCCAGTGGTCCGAAGAATGTCAAGACTCATTCAGGAAGCTGAAAGGAGCTTTGATCAACGCACCTATACTGAGCTATCCCCTACCCAAAGGGAAATTCATTTTGGATACGGACGCCAGCAACGTGGGACTTGGAGCTGTCCTATCTCAGATCCAGGAGGGACAGGAGAAGGTCATTGGTTATTTCAGCAAGACGCTTAGCAAACCAGAGCGCAATTACTGTGTCACCAGGCGAGAGCTGTTAGCTGTTGTAAAGGGAGTGGAGCACTTCTACAGGTACGTGTATGGAAGAAGATTTCTGTTGAGAACTGACCATGCAGCTCTCAAATAGCTCTTACAGTTCAAAAAATCCTGAGGGTCAAGTAGCACGTTGGATCGAGAGACTCAAGAATTCGATTTCGAAGATCGAACATCGAGCCGGAACTAGCCATAAGAATGCAGATGCCTTGTCGCGAAGACCATGTCCAGATGATTGCTACATTGCCGACGAGCAGAAGAGAAAACCAACACTTTGTAGAACCGCGGCAATGGATGACAACTGGAATGACAGCAAGATCCAGAAAGACCAAGAGAAAGACCCCGACCTTGGCTTAGTCGTCAGCTGGAAGAAGGGCAATCGAAGACCATCATGGGCAGGAAGTCGCAGGTTACTCGCCGGCTGTTAAGTCCTATTGGGCACAATGGAACTCTCTTATTCTGGACAATGGGATCCTGAAACGTGTGTTGGAGGCCGAGATTGGTGGGGAAGACAGACGCCAAATAATTGTTCCCAGGAACAGAAGAGAGGAAGTGCTGCGGAAATCCAGATGGAGTCGCTGGAGGACATCTGGGAGTGACGAAGACCCTGCAGAAAGTGAGGCAATGGTTTTACTGGGCCAATTGTCAAGCTGACGTCCCGGACTGGTGCAGAAAGTGCGCTGTATGCGCTGCTAGCAATGGACCTCGAATACGACCCAAGGCCCCGATGCGTCAGTACAACGTAGGCAGCCCGTTCGAGAGAATCGCCATTGACATCGCCGGCCCATTTCCCGTATCCGACCACGGGAATAAATACATCCTTGTGGCAATGGACTACTTCAGTAAGTGGGCAGGAGCCTATGCCCTGCCCAACCAGGAAGCCATCACCGTCGCCGACGTCTTGGTGAAAGAGTGGATATGTCGATTCGGTATTCCAATGGAGCTGCACTCGGATCAAGGCAGAAATTTCGAATCCAACCTGTTCCAAGAAATATGTCTACTGCTGAACATCCGCAAGACAAGAACCACGGCCCTTCATCCGCATTCCGATGGAATGGTGGAGCGGATGAACAGGACGATCAACCGCCACTTGTCCAAGGTTGTCTCTGACCATCAAAGAGACTGGGACCAGTATCTTCATTTGTTCCTGATGGCCTATCGATCCGCAGTACACGAGTCAACCGGTCAAACTCCTGCTAGTATTATAATGGGCCGAGAACTGCGACTGCCTTGTGACCTGAAGTTTGGGATACCGCCAGAACAAGACACTGCGGGAGAGGACTACGTCAGCAAACTTCGGCAGAGAATGGACGACATCCACGAACGAGTCCGGTTGAACATCCAGAGTGCCAGCGATAAAATGAAGAAGCCTATGACATCAAGGCCGACGCTGGAGGATTTAAGGTTGATGACCTGGTTTGGCTGTACAACCCCAAACGTCGTCGTGGACTATCACCAAAGTTGCGGAACTCGTGGGAAGGCCGTATAAGATCGTGAAAGGATAAACGACCTTGTGTACCGAATCCATAAGCCACCCCGAGGGAAACCAAGGGTCGTCCATTTCAACAGGTTGGCCCCTTACGCTGGAAACCATGACCAAGTTCGCACCCTCAAGCCACCGGAGGATGATATGACGTTCGAGAAGTTTATGTCCTTGCATTCAAACGGGCAGAAAGTTCTACATGGGGTTTTCGAGGTGCCTGCTGACTACGCTCTAGCGCACTGTGTGGCAGAAGATCTTCAAATGTCCAGGGGCATCGCCGTAGTGTTTTCCAAGAAATTTGGTCAACTCCAAACACTGCGGGAGCAGAATCCAGATGTTGGTGGGGTGCTACAGTTGAAGAAAGGCCAGAGAAACATCTACTACCTAGTTACCAAGAGGCATTCCCAAGATAAACCGTCCCACGGAGATGTCTGGAAGAGTCTCACCAAACTAAGAGACACTATGGTGGACCAGAATCTGGTGGATCTAGCGATTCCAAAATTGTCCTGTGGTATTGATGGGTTGGACTGGAGAGTCATAAGAAGTATGCTGGAGGCGATATTCAGATCCAGCGGCGTCAAGATTTTGGTTTGCTGTAACCCTCTTCCACGACCAGTCATGAAGACCGTGGAGTGTTACTTCCATCGAACTTCACGGTGCAACTATGGGGAGTCATGCAGATATCGTCACACTCCAAGGATGACATTTCGGGACAAAATGTCTTTAAGAAGGGGGCAATGTAACGAACCTAGGCCGGACCTGTCGCCTCACGCGATGCCATCGACAGCGATGATGTCATCCCCGGAGATATTCGAGAACAATCCAGTCACGCCGCGGCAGATAACAACGGTCGATATTGGAAATAAGTGGAACATGCTGGGCACCAACCGCCAGAATTGGAAACATCGAGAATGCTGTATCGGAGATAAATAGGCCGCCCTCAAGAGGGAGTGGAGTTTTTCGGCGAGTCGATAACATCGAGCTATACAGTGGCGTAGCCAGTAATATAAATTAGTTGTCAATTTAAGTGTGAAATAAATTAGTAAAACCAAGTTAAGTTTATTTACGTTACAGTATCTGTTATGTCTATTAAATACTCATGAATATCGTATACGGGTTTACGATTTCACTATCCAACTTGGATCTCATAAGTTCCCTTATATATGTTTTTTATCAGTTTCTATGAGACATTTTTGGCAGGAAAGGTCAGAAAGCATCCCATTAGTTTCAATAAAGCCATGAGTATAGAGAGTTTTTTAGAAAACAGAACTGCGAATTATTTAGGAAATTGTTTTTCAAGGTATTGGGATAGCCTGTTTTCAAAAATTATTTGAAAAATTTCAAAAAATGTTGCAATCAGAGATATGGGGCGATAATCTGGGTTCTTCGATTTGGATGATTCTTTTTTCATTAGATAGGGTGTACCTCATAGTTGATCATATTCGGATTTCGAATGGAATTATCTAGCCTTTCGGGTAGAAAAATAGGGAATAATTGATTTTTCACTTTCGATCATTGGCACACATATGTAGTTGACAATGACAGATCGCTAATGTCATTATTTTTGTTCTCCTACATCCGTCACAATCATTATATTCTATGAGAGGATGGAATGATATACAAAGTAATGAAACAAACTAACCAGAACAACAAAAATAATTTATATTACAACAAATAGTAAAAGTATATAATCATATTATTTAACTGGTAATAGTTGAAGTAAGGTGGGTAAGTAAGTATTTTGGAAGTAATCAAGAAACAGGTAGGTAGTAATTAGTAGATTTCAGCCACAAAAAATTGAAAAATAAAAACTTTTTGACAAAAAATTAAACCGACGGAATACGGAACTGAAAAGTAAAATATAAAATAAACCTTCTTATTCTCAATAACTAAGCTCCTAAACTAATGTAAGTAACTAATTTTGAGTCGGCGCCAAACAAACAAGCAAATGAATCAGGTAAGGCGTAAATTGAAGGCATGGAGTTGCGCGACATTCTGATTCTGAATTTTTTTGAAGTAATTTAATGATCTTCTTTGATTGTTTGTTTGGCGCCGACTCAAAATTAGTTGCTTGCATTAGTTTAGGAGCTTAGTTATTGAGACTAAGAAGGTTTATTTAATTTTTTACTTTTCAGTTCCGTATTTCGTCGGTTTAATTTTTTGTTATTCACTTCAATATTTTCGAAAATATATCTGTTCCAGACGTTAGGTTGATGAGAGTAGTTGGTTTCAAATTGACGTCGGAAGTGGATTTGATTATTCACTCTGGAGATCATGGAAATCAAAATTCTTCAAGGTATTTATTGCATCCTACACCACAAGAATATTGATTGTTACTAAAAGAATGAGTTGTAGGGAATAGAAAATGAAGGAGTAGATTCTGCTCACTTGGTAAGGATGTTAAAACAGACTTAATTTTTGGTTAATTTGTACAGATATGAGTTTTGTGTTAACAATTACCTTCGTATTGATTTATAGGTATTTTTGGATTTATCATTATATACAAAATTTATCGCAAGCAGAATTTTGAATTGTGTTTTATAGGCGAAAATATCAACTGGGACATTGCTTGGATGTTATTGTTTATCGCTGAAATTTTACGTTGCTTTTTTATGTTATTTTTTTTGATTATTTCTTCAAAGTAATCTAATGATCTGCGTTTATTGTTTGTTTGGCGCTGACTCAAAATTAGTTACTTACATTAGTTTAGAAGCTCAGTTATAAAGACTAAAAAGGTTAATTGTATTTTCAGATTTTCATTTTATTTTTTCATCGATTTAATTTGTTGTCAAAAAGTTTTTATTTTTAATTTTTTCGTGGGTAATAATTACTACTTTTTTTTATTACTTTTGAAATTCTTATTTACCTACCTTACTTTAACTATTAACTGTTACATAATATAATTACCTACTTTAACTATTAATTGTTATAAAATATAAATACTTATAAAACCACAATCTTTTTATACCAACATGGGTAGGCCTTCAAAAAATGCGGCTTGCATGAGAAAACGATATTTAGAAGAATCTAATAATAATGAGGAAAAAAAGGTTGGAACCAATTAATAAGGCTGAACACGAGGTAACTACTGTAAACCGTTGAGTAATTACTTTAACTGTCTTTCGTCTTCATCATTAGATCAACTCCAGGTCTTCTAATGTAGTAGTTTCATCAGAACCCGTTCACAGGTGAAGAACAAATCATCCCCTATTCTTCTACCCTTAGGAGTGGATTTTTTTCAAATTGAAATGTAACCAACTTTAAGGTATAATATATAATTCAAAAAATAATAGTTTAAAAAAATTTAAAAACACGCTTTTATAGAAAACCACACTAAAAAAATAGAAAATAAGAGAAAAATGTATTTCATTTAAAAAAAAGCGTGGGGTGCATGGTATCGCCTCGGCCAACAATTACCTGTGATCTGAGACATTTCTTACTTTACTGCCCTAGGTGTGTAATGTACTATATAATTATTGATACCATGCACCCCACGCTTTTTTTTAAATAAAATACATTTTATTCTTATTTTCTATTTTTTCAGTGTGGTTTTCTATAAAAACGTGTTTTTTAGTGTTTTTAAACTATTATTTATTTCCTACTTTTCAGTGTGGTTTATTTATAAAAGCGTGTTTTTTTGGTTTCTTTTAAACTATAATTTTTATTATTTTTTTGCGAATTAAAAAATGGAATAATCCTATCAAATTAGGTAATCATAATCTCCGACCCCAAAAACCCCCACATACCAATTTTGAATAGAATCAGACCATAATCACAAAACTCGACCGCCATTTTGAAGCCGCCATCTTGAATTTTCCAATTTTCACAAAAGAATCATAATATTCGACCCCAAAAACCCCCACATACCAATTTTGAATAAAATCAGACCATAATCACAAAACTCGGCCGCCATTTCAAAGCCGCCATCTTGATTTTCCAATTTTTACAAAAGAATCATAATATTCGACCCCAAAAACTCCCACATACCAATTTTGAATAGAATCAGACCATAATCACAAAACTCGTTCACCATTTTGGAACCGCCATCTGGAATTTTTCAATTTTGACGAAACAATCATAATCTCCCACCACGAAAAACCTCAGATACCAATTTTGAAGCGAATCCGACCATAATCACAAAACTCGTACGCCATATTGGAGCCGTCATTCTGTTTTTTTCTCACACAAAAATTTCTTAATGCATTGTCACCGGAATTGTGTACACCTGGCAAATTTCGAATCATTCGGAAGTCTAGAAGTGGGTCAAAATCGCGCCCAAAGGAGTCGGTTACAAACACACAAACGAACATACAAGTGAAGCTAATATAAAGCATGTAAAAAAGAATCATCTTAATCGGATATCCCAGTACGAAGTTTTGCGTGGTAGAATCGGTTAAGAGGTAAAAAATCAATCATCCCCTATACCAATGAATTTTTTAAATCAAAATCGGATTACTCTGTTATGCGTGATCATACAAAAAAAAAAAAAATATACGCGTCGACTAGAAAACTTCCTCCTACAGCTCCGAGTGGATATTAACAAATATTGATATGGTTTGAATTTTTCGAATTCAGTCAGTGCCTATAAATGGAAATGTTTTCAAAATTACAGAGATCTAAAAAAATTGTAATTTAATTAGTTTTGTGGAAGAGGCTTCGAATGTTGAAAATGCTCACCATATCTTCACTCGCTATATTTCCACGTAATTTATCAATTATAACCCAGTAAAATGGCCCTCTCGTGGACAAAATTCGAATTGTTTATCTGCGATTCTTTATATTTTTTGGGGTGCTGATTCCAAATTTGCAGTTTTCTGACAAAATTTCCTAAAGCGTTCTGAGATATTCGCAAAAAACAGCGACATTTTCCCACCGTATTCAGTTTTTTGCCCGTAACTTCGAAAATTCACAAAGGTGAAGTAGACTATACATTTCATAAAATCATTTTTATGTAGGGCCAAAGGGTGATGAGCTAGAGCAAGTTGAAAATTGACGAAATTTACGTACGCAAAAAATAGCGTTCCTTGTTGGTTTTTTGCAGATAACTCATAACCTACTTATTTCTGGAAAAAAGAGCAATATGAAAGAATTCCTCCTTATGTCCAGATGCCAGATGGTGTTACAAAAATCGATATTTCTTAATTTTCGGGCACCCAAGTAACTTCGAAAAATATCCAAGCATTTATTCTTGGTGAATTAACATGTTCCGTGAATATTGTACATCGTCCTCAAGATACGCAGTGTCAAACTTACCTATTTTTTTTCTCGTTTTCAGGAAATATTTCAAATTCACCTGGTTGAATGTTTTTAAATGTTGGAATTCACTAATCCAAATATTTTCATTGCAGGATCTGCTTATCTCAAATTTATTCGGATTATCGAAATCCCGAAGGTTATAACCAAATTCGAGTGTTTTTTAACGAGTACTTAAATATCTTAATGATTACTAGGCAGGTAATTATAAATTATGCAAATATAGCTCTCTCAATTGGTGTACAGGCTCCGTCCAACGTGTATTTTTATAAACCTCGAAGTGAAAACTACTCAACAAGCTGTACCATCCAAGCACCACCCTTCACCTGGTTGAGCACATATTCTTCTCCTGGCATGAGGTAACCGGGTGTGACGCGACGTCTGCCTTGTTCGGGCAAGGGAAAGCAAGAGCTTTGAAGACGCTTAACCACCCAAACTTAAGAGACTACCTTAGAGTGTCCAAAGACCTTCAGGCAGATTTGGAGGACCTCATGAAGGCTGGATAAATGTTTTTGACAGCCTTGTACTCATCTCAGAAACAACCGTTGTCAATGAGTGACATGAGATACAAGATGTTGAAGACATCTGGCTACAAGTCGACATCAATCATCGCCACTCTTCCCCCAACACGAGCTGGCGCTCGCCAGCATTCTTTACTAGTATATCTGCAGGTGCAACTGTGGCTGGGAGAGGACACCTTCTCGAAAATACCTGAGGAATGAGGATGGAGAAACACTGTCAACAACCTACTAATCCAGTAAATAGAGGGGGGTTACCTTACAAACGGTCCGGTAGTTCAAAATTTTTGAAATGTTGTCTAGGATTGTTATTGATTGTTTAAAATGCAAAATGCACAATTCCACTCCCCACCCCTCACCGTGCCCGCCGCCATATTGAAAAAATCAGAAATTTCTTCAGATTTCCGCTTATATCTTTGTTTCGGTGCATTCCAGCTACAAAAGAGTTCCACTCAATGTTGTGAAAAATGAAATTTCCTATAATTTAAAAAAAAACGCTTTTTCCTTAAATTTGTCAATCTTCGAACTTTAGAACGCTGTAATTCAGTTATGGCTTATTCTAGGAAAATAAGTTTCTGAATAAAATTTGTAGGGAATTTAATTAACTACAAAACGCATGTAAATTTTTTCCAACCAACCATGCGGAGTGGGGGGTAAACATAAAAGTTAAAACAACGGCATATTGCTTTTTTTGGGCTATTGCGACTCCACATTGTATCCAAAAAAATTAACTAATCTTTCTATTCATTGTAGATGAATGACCGGTACCTGGCCGAGACACTGTAATAGCGTTTGTAGAAATTAACAATGGCATCACAAACAGAGATGTCAGATAGTATATGCTTCATCTGCAATAAAGATTTGGAAGGAGCCCGAACCCGTACAGTGAAACATGAAGGAATTGAGACGTGAAGCATCTGAAAAAAGGGCAAGAAGGGACCATCTACAAATCTTAGCGGGAAAAGAGGAGATAACAGTTCATAGCACATGCCAAAAAAAAAAAATTGCTATGAGGCTATGATAGCCGCCCATATACGTCGTGTGAGTAGCGGGGTAGATGATTCGGTCCACCAGCCATCAACGAGCTCTGGAAGGCCTGTGCTCGGGTCATTTGTGAAATGTTTTCACTTCAAGGGTCATTCCTGCCTTTGTGAAGGAGAAATAACTGCTGAATTTTTGAAAAAAGGAAAGAAGACTCCTCTTGCAAAACGTAACTTTGTCCATACGGTCCAGATGCACTCGGTAAGAGACACGTTTTTGAATGCTGCCTAAAAACGTGGAGACGAATGGGGACATTTAGAAACGGATTCGTTATGACTCGTTGCACCACTCCTCAGGATGAGTCCCTGGCTGATGAGGGGAACAAGGACCGATTCGTGAAGCTGCTCTCCAGTGAAATGCAAGCGTCAAACATAGCCATAGACCAAGCTTCCGAAGATGCTGACAGGTTGATAGTTGCCAAAGCTAAATGCCTCTCCTCCACGTACGACGCCGACATCAGGAAAGACCTACTTGCCCTGCTGTCTGGCACAACACCTGCGGTGAACAATGTCTACCTCAAAAAAACCACTCTGTATCTTGCTCCTGCGCGCACTATCAGGATGCGACCACTTCAAACATTTTTGGGTTTGGAAAGAACAAATTCTGTCAACTTTTAAGGAAAGACCCAACATTGCTGGAGCAGGCGGAGAGGTTCGTGGATCCTGCTGCCAGTCCCCAAGAAATTTCAGCAGCAGGGGAGAAAATCTTGGTATCCCTGTATGGTGGCAGTAGAGAACAGTCGTTGAGCTCCCTTCACTATAGCAAATTGAAAACAAGTACCACCAAGCTCAATCTGGCTCAACTACCTCCGACCACTAGCGCAGCACATTTCCACTTCCTGAGGACATACCACCAGGCCATGGAGTGGATGAAAATTGTCAAAGACCATATCGAGTGGGGCTGGTATAGAAAAGCTGGGAGACTGGAGCCCATCAGGATGAGTAGAGACGCTGCTCCCCCAAACCTGCTCAAGACTATCTCATGCAGATGCACAACTGGCTGTATGGGGACGTGTGGCTGTAAAAAGGCGGACCTGAAGTGTTCCGCCCTTCGCAAATTCTGTGGTGGCCAAGAATGTAATAACAGGAATGAAGTCATCGTCGACGTCGAAGACGACGCCGATCTAGTAACTTCCTTATTTGACGAAAATGAAGACCCTGACTTCATTTACTTGCCCCCTACGAAACGAGCGGAGCGTATGTAAATTTATTTTCTTCTCAGTTCTTAGTTCAATTACTACCGATTTTTGTATGATTATCACTGCATTTTGTTCTTACTTTGTTTAAATAAATGAATCTTAAAAAAATGTAACTGCTGTGTTGGTGAGTTATTTGAAATTGAACATCCCCTCTCACCAGTAGGTATTCAAGTGAAATAGTACCTGCCTCATGAGCATTGCGCTGTAAACTCAAGTAGGATTGGTATAAACTACAAATTCAAGCCAAAACTGGAAAATAATTTGGGAATTTTTTTAGATACAATGCGGTGCCGAACAAAAGCAATATGCCGTTGTTTCAACATTTATGTTTACCCCAACTGGTTGAAAAACATTTACCCGCATTTTGTACGTGATTAAATTCCCTACAAATTTCATTCTGATACTTGTTTTCCTAGAATAAGCCATAATTGAATTATAGCGTTCAGTTAGAAGTTTGACAAATTTCCGGAAAATGCGTTTCCTTTAATATTTTTAAAAAGTGCATATATCCGTAACAATCAGTCCTAAAAACAAAATTTGAAACGAAAATTATAGGAAATTTCATTTTTTACAACACTGAGTTGATCTCTTTTGTAGCTAAAATGCATCGAAACGAAGATATAAGCGATTTTTTTCGGTTTTCCAATATGGCGGCGGGCCCGGGGGGGGGGGGGGGGGGGGGGAATTGTGCCTGCTGCATTTCAAACACTCATTAACCATCCTGGACAACATATCAAAAATTTAGAACTACCGGACCGTTTGTAAGGTGACCCCCCTCTCTTAGTCACTATTCACTGGGTTAAACAGCCCATTCCTATCAATGACCTCCCTGCTCCTGAAAATCTTCTCCACCTTGTGTCGTATAGGTGCCGCAAGTCCTGCATGAAGAACGACGGCTGCAAGAAAGCTGGCTTGTTTTGCACGAATATGTATGAAATTGTGAAGGGTATTGTAGCACCCTCGTGCAGTACGATCCGGAGGACGACCAGGGTCTTGACGATCCCAATGTCGATGACGAGTCATCCATCACAACACACCATCATATGGTTGTACTTGAACCCACCCGCAGGTTGGTTACCTTGCTTGTGATAATGTTCATGCTTCTCTTTCAGACCACCAGATAGGGATGAGGCTATGGATGATAGTAACCTGGAGCCCCATCTCCAGAACCGGGTCCTTCAGGAAACCAATCTTTCGCCAAATGACGATGTAGTGATGTTATATAAATAATATTACTCATTTATTATAAAATAGCTATTTTTGCGACGTATGCAAATTCCATCAATTTTCAACTTGCTCTAGCTTTTCACCCATTGGTCCTAAAAAAAACTATGAATAAAATTTATATTACATTTTGTCCACTCCAGTTTTGTATAGAATGGTATTTCTGATAAAATGCATAGTTTCGGAGTTATGGGGAAAAAAACTTAATACGCTGAAAATTTCGCTGTTTTTTGCAAATATCTCGGAACGCTCCAGGAAATTTGGATTCAGCACCCCAAAATACTTATAGAACCAAAGAGAAACCGACTAATACTTGCACTTTGAACGTGCGACTACCATTTGATTGGACTATTAAGGTTGTAGTGGAAACTGATTTTTGTGGGTAAAGAGACATAATTTGTTCATTCTAAAAGAGAAGCTAGTCTTGTTCGATCTTTCCTTTATGGAACTTTCTTCTTCTATATTGTTCTTGTCTGTGTCTGGAACTAAGGTTGTGAAATTGATTTTCGTACTTGTACTTTTTATGTCACTGCACTTTTCAATATATTTATTTATAAAATATCTTCACTAGATTTATAACTTCATTGTTTTCATGCAGTGCATTTCCCGGGATTCCTTGGCGTTGGAACGTGCTTCACCTAGGACAAGGCTCTCCACTTCTCCATTATGTATAAAATTTGACATTTGAAAAAATATTTTGGATGTGGAAATTACTGATTCATTCAGGGAAATAAGAATTTTTCAAACACATTTTGTATTTAGTTGAAGTCTTCCAAACCAAGTGGATGTTTTTCGACATGTTTTTTGGGTAACCTTCCACAGTCTGAAAATGAAAATATAATCAGGAAAATTTATACAAGTGTAGAAAGGGCAAACTATTCAGTTCACCCCGATAAGTCATTGCGTTCACCAAATTATATTTCCTATAGAAAAATGATTCAATTAGTCAATAACTTGTCGTTTTCTGAATTTACCTATCAAAAAAAATTTTTAAAAATCCAAAAATATGGTGGAGATACGTGGATGATGTTTCCGCTATCTGGAATCGAAGTGAAGAAGAATTAAACATTTTCTTGGATCATATGAACGGTCAAGAACCGACGATCAAATTCACGTTAGAATCAGAACAAAACAACCAACTCCCCTTTTTAGATGTCATGATCCAAAAATCATCATCCCGAATGGAAACATCTGTACACAGAAAGAAGACTCATACCAATCGATATCTACACTACAACTCAAACCATCATGCCAGTGTGAAAAAATGCATAGTTAAATGTCTCTATAATCGAGCCCAAACACTTTGCAATTCCAACCAGAATCTATAGGAAGAAATAAACCTCATAAAATCTGTTCTCAAGGAAAATGCATATCCGGATCAGTTCGTGGAAAAAACAATCACTGACATTGAAAACAAAAACCCATCAAACAACCAATTAACACAACCAACAGGAGTACTCCCACCAACTACACATTTCACAACCAACATAATACCTTATGTCCCCCGATTATCTGAGAAGATCAAACGAATTGGACATAGGTATGATGTGAGAACATCATTCAGAACAACAAACACACTGAGATCTATACTAACACAAACAAAACCAAAAAACGCAGAAGGAAGTACCAAAAACTGTGTTTACAACATACCTTGTTCGTGTGGTGATAGTTATATAGGTGAAACATCAAGACCATTGGAAGTGCGCCAAAGTGAACATCAGAGTCACATCAGAAATCGACAAATAACCGGATCAAAAATTGCATAACATATCCTCACATCCAATGGCGATCATACGATTAAATGGAATAGGACAAAGATCTTGATGAAAGAACCACATCAAGAGAGGAGAAAATTGAAAGAAACGGCCTGTGTTCTTCTTTCTAATAACAACTGCTTTTCAACAAATTCTGTTGAAATGGATCATACATGGTTACCTCTACTCAGAGAGGAAGTCAGATATGGTAGAATGCTAATAAACTGATCTGAACAACACCCCATATATCAAATGAGCGATACGTCACTCTCAAACTTTCTTGGCAGATCTCAATTGACATCCGTCAGTTGAAAAAGCGAAAAAGACTCTACAAGAAAAAATCCAAATTATTAAAACAATTAAAGGAGATTTTGAGAACGGGTGCAGATATAGTCCCCGAAACGTCAATCAAAAACTATAGAGAGAAGTATCTTTTGAATTAAAAAAAAATTGATAGGCAAATTCAGAAAACGACAAGTTATTGACTAATTGAATCATTTTTCTGTAGGAAATATAATTTGGTGAACGCAATAACTTATCGGGATGAACTAATTAGTTTGCCCTTTCTACATTTGTATAGATTTTCCTGATTATATTTTCATTTTCAGACTGTGGAAGGTTACCCAAAAAACATGTCAAGAAATGTTGTTCCTCCACAAAAAACCACATTCATTTCAATACTTACAAGTAGATGTCTTACGTGAATTTGTTCAACTATTTCTCATGTTATACTTCTCTGATCTCAACCCTACAAAAATCGTCATTTTATCAAAGTTACGGATATGTATCCAGGCCGCCACTGACATCCGATGGCAATCAATTGTAATTTTCATTTTCCTCGCTTCGAATCGAAAAACGGAATCATCCCGGTTCGTTAGATACGAAAAAAATTTACTTTTTTACATTTCATTAGCAATTTCAACAGACTAAATACTTTTCGTTGCTTTATAGATTACTCCAATCAACCAAAATTACTCATTTTCCTCGAAATGATTTTGTTTTAATTGTCTTCCCGTTTTAATTATATTTCGTTCGGTTTTCAGTCGGTAATTCTGGAAGCTGACTGTTTTAATTCGATTAAAAACAGCCGATGAATCCAAGTTGATAGTAAAAACGAAAGTTTTAACAATGAAATGTGTTAAAGATTTGAAATATATATTTTTATAGACAGTATAAGTAGAATAATCAGTACCGGAATGGAGATTTACTTTAACTGGAGTTTATTGTGATGCAGGTGCGTGTCCAAGTAGTGGCCTGGTACTTCAGATACTCATTATTATTACAGTTTGCCTCTATTTACGAGGTAATTCTTGAAAAGCGTTGGTTAGGTGAAATTAAAATTTTGTGGATTCAGGATTCAGAGTTGATAACATTTTTATGTGAAATATAGCATCAAAAAACAACTAGAAATATATTTTTCCAGCGATGTTCGGAACTTAGCATCTCTAGGTAAGTTATAGCCAATTTTGGGATATATCGCATGGGCAATCGCTCGAAGCAACGCCGAAACAATAGAGCTTTGGAAAAAAAACTGTCGTATATGTCAGATCCCAAGTGGCATTTTTAGTGGACAGAACATCGCGGCCACGATCCTGGAAATCTTTGAAGTGTTTGACCACAACCAGTTCTACGTAATAAACACGGTCCTATCACGTGGCGGCTACCAAAATGGGGAAACACTTTTTGGGTGGCCGCTACGTTTCAGAGTATCTTCCAGAATCTTAGATAGCCACATTCCAACCATAATTGGACTATAATTGATATGTAGCTCGATCTCTGTCTTGCAACGATTTTTTTTAATAAATATTCCTCATTCTTCCATTTTTACAAGCTTTTATTTAACTTGCTTCGTTCGTATGTCATTCTGTCATTCGTTCTGTCATTCTTTCCGGTTCAAAATTTGTAATCCATAATCATAATTCCGGTGACAATGCATTATGAAATTTTGTTAGAGAAAAAACAAAATGGCGGCCCAAGATGGCGGACGAGTTTTGTAAATAAAAAATTCAGGATGTCGGACAAGTTTTGTGATTATAGTCCGATTCGATTCAAAATTGGTGTGTGGCGGTTTTCGGAGACGAAGATTGTGGATTTTGTCAAAATAAAAAATTCAAGATGGCGGCTCCAAGATGTCGGAGGGTTTTGTGAATATGGTACGATTCGATTCAAAATTGGTGTGTGGGGGTTTTTGGAGACGAAGATTGTGAATTTCGAAAATTCAAGATGACGGCTCCAAGATGGCGAAGTTTTGTTATTATGGTCCGATTCGATTCAAAATTGGTATGTTGGAGTTTGAAATTTCCATCAAACTTCACAAATTCTAGATGGCGAACGAGTTTTGTAATTATGACCTGATTCGATTCAAAATTGGTATGTCGGGGTTTTTGGAGTCGGAGATTATGAATTTAGTCGAAGATTATTGATTCTTAGTTAAAATTCATAAATTGAAAAAGGCAACTGCAAGATGGCGGATGAGTTAATCTGCAGATGGTCTCATCGTTGAAGGACTAGATAGCTCACAAAAAAGGCCTCATAATAACGATGCTTCAACAAAAATGCTTAGATTGAGGCGTACTTAACTACTAAAAAGCACAAAATAAAATACCTAATTAATAAAAACACTTTTTAAATATTCGAATGCACCAAAAATAAATAATAATTGCTTTGGATGTGTGACGTAGGTCGCTTTTGTATTCGAACTGAAAACGTGACAAGCTTTTGGATCTATAACTCTCGGAATTACCTACGACACACATCCAAAGAAAGTATTTTTTTACTTTTTAGTGCATTTGAATAAAAGCTTGTCTTTAAAAAGTTTTTTTTTATGAATTATTCCTTATTTATTTCACTTGACTATAAGTATATATATATAACATACAAACACGTAAGTATATCGAATTAGGAAACTTCTGATTGGGATAAAATTAAAACCATTGACAGTATACTGTGAAATATGGGTGTTGTAGCTTGATTGTGAGCACGTGACATCTAAATATTGCTTATGTAGCTCTTCAAAACCATACGGCGCTTGGCTTTTCTATTTCTCTTGCAATTCCTGCTGGCTTTCCCCCTCTTCTCTTCCTGGTAATATTCAAATGATTAACGATTTCATCTGCCAAATTAGGATCACCGTTGTAGTATATATTTTTCGGTATCCTCTAGGTACACATTTGAAGGAGACAAAGTATGTTCTAATTTGCTTGCAAAAAAAAACATTTTCGAAGTTTCTGGACAGCTTAGTAAAGTAATCGGGGATATTGTTATGAATTATTTTGAAGAAATGTACACATTATTTGTGAACACAAGAGATTCGACAAGTTTCAGGTATACAATGGCTAAATCGGCTAAAATCATATAAACATAAATGTTTCGAAAAGTAAACAAAGTACTTATATAGTTTTGAAAATCGACACCAAAGGGAGTATACGTTATTTTGAATTCCCAACTGTTTTTTATATATAGTTCCATCGAACTATCTTTGCTGTTTTCATGAATTTGGACACCAATAAGGCTGATGCTGGAAACTTCACAAGGACCTAACGAGTAGAAGGCTCTGACACAAAGCAGAGGTCAGGGTTTGATGAGGTTTGTCATCGTGCCAAGGACAAGGATTTTTCATATCTTGCATTTAATAGAAGGAAGTCATTCAGCAATATATCGTTCACAGCATAAACCCACTTGTTATGGTGGCTATTGAAGTGGCCAAGATATACACAAGGGACTGAACGCCCTTCTGGGGTTGACCAGTTGTTTGGTGGGTCATATCATGCTGATGATTAGTAGTCAGTATTACACACATGTTGTTTCAATAGTTCACTAGGCCTTTTTACGACTCGTTACGCACAAGCGCATCCGCCATGTCAAAAAAAACGGTAATATGAAAATTTCAGGCACTTTTAGTAAATAATTTTGAAATGTTAGTAGCACAGCAAACATATGGAAAATTATTTAGTGCCTGGGCAAAATTTGTGCGAGAGTTTTTTTCTGTGCTTTTTTCGGAAAATTATTCCCACAGCAATCATACCAATGGAGTAACAGCTTGGAATTACATAATTTCTGAATTTCGAAGGGAGAAATGAAAAAAAAACGTGGTGTTGGGTTCGAACTCACGCTTCCTTTCGAGAACCAGAGCTTAAATCTGACACCTTAGACCGCTCGGCCATCTTACTGAATTTCAGAAGTAATTTAAAGCTGTTACTCATTTCATATTCATGGGTTATACACGTATAAAGTACCCGAAAAACATGATGGAAGTTGAGGCATGCGCACAAAAATAATTCTAGAATGAAAAGGCTATTGTACTGCCCCTAGAAAATAACACCACTCTCTTTTGGTTTAACATTTAACTATAACTCTGCGGTTTACGTAACAAACAAATTGCGCTTGGCTTAACTCACTTGAACTCTTATTCAATCATCGTGAATATTTATATGTGGATATTAAAAAACGACTGTGCTATCTCACCTCAACCATTGTGCTACAGTCCATACTTTTTTTTAGATGCGAAGTCCTTCCTTAGACTCATCTATGTCATAAAGAAATGGCAAATGACTTCACAGACACCTCCAATAACGAAATACCGACCCTATACAAGTAAGTGAGAAAACCCAGAGGCTCCGAGAGCCTAAGCCCCAAAATGACACCGTGGAAGATGTGATGAACGAATGAAAGCCGAAGTCATCGAAAAGGAGGTCGACTTGATGTCACAATCCATTCGAAGCGATACAGTGAGCAACCTGGTGACAAAGGAAGAAGATGATCAAGAATGTAAACATGGAAAATTACTCTAGGTAAGCTTGATTCGTCTAACAGAGGAGTCATCATGATGTTGGACTTGAACGTCAAAAGTGTTAAAAAGAAATCGTCGTTTGCAAAGAGAAGTCACAGCATAGAAAAATTTCCAAACAGTTCTGTGGGCACAGTATTTGGGTTTATTCAGCTATTTTCCCAGAAGTATGAATCCAAAAACAAGCGAGCTGCTAAAGGAAGACAAAGTGTAGATGGAATTTTTACACGTCTGAATCCCTACACTACCCACCTCCCCAGAGTAAATCCTGAGGGATGATAGCACATGCTTAGAAGCATGGGGCTCCTCGGAGTCATCTGCAGAGGAATGTAGGAGTTTATGTTATGGCCTCATTGGGGTTGAAATTCTCGGTGACAAGCTATCAGCATATAAATCCTATAATAGAATTCCAGATTTGTCTTCAGCGGTACCGAGAGCAATGACGTGGAAATCCTTGACCTAATCAAAAACCTACCAAGTGCCAGCCCGGACACTACCTCATACGAATCAATAGATAATTTAAGAATTATTAACACCAACTCAAACTTGTGCAATGACTTCGATCCTAACAAGTCAACCGTCCAATCAGAACCCATGGATTACAGGAAAGACGTAACAAGCCTTCAACGATGGCAACTTCCAACAGACTGCTCATTCAAATCTGAAAAGTGCCATTGTAACAATTACCAAGTTTCATAGAAAGCCTTTTGCGAAGAGCAGAGCAACAGATAATAGAAAGGTTGAAACAGTTGTGACAAAAAGTCACGATATCTAGGTTGATATTGATAGTGTTTTCCATAACTTTTGAGATGACAGGCAATAGAACGATGGGTATATAGTTTTTAGGAAGAGGCACACTATAACAATACCAAATTTCAACTTCCACTCTGAACAGTTTCGGTTTTAGAAGGCTGAGGCGAGGGACAAATGGGAATAGACAAGTGGTGATTCTGGAATAGGACCATTAATTTTCCGTGTTACCTCTTCGGTACGGAGCGGTACGGAAAAACAAATAATTGCGCGTTAGATCAACTAAGACATGCAAACTCACCACGCATATGCGATCCGATGAAAAAAAAAACGACTGACTGCACCATATGTGAAAATCATGTTCTATTTATTTGATCAAATCGCGTTAGTTCTAGTACACCATAGAGCGTAATGAATCACACGGCCATCTTTCCAACCTCGTCACGTGACTCTTGTACACGGCATGCCTGATGTAAAATCAATCTTGACCCTTGAATATTTAATGACATATGTGCTGGACGAAAATTACCTTTAGGTCATGCACTCTTGCCTATTAAGTGGAACGATAGAGGTACATCAGTTCGGTCCTGCTGTTTATATAAAGACTCTTATATACGAGGGCAGCTCTGAAAAAATGACTGGCTTTGAGCGCGGACTAAAACGAAAATATTAGGATATTGACAGCCTACTGTTTGAGAATCTCCATAGGGGCGATGGATTGTCGTAGGTTGTGCATACAGCGAAGTGTGAAATGAGAAAATATATAATTATGAATATTTAAAAATTATTCAATTGAAAACTGATAATTTGTTGTTTCAGAAAACTCATAATTCAATTTCCCCAAGATATTTCAAGATACGCAATAAACTATGAATTGAATGATATTTTGTAATGACAACACACGATTTCTTTGAAATACCCTTCTGGAACACTTATTTTAGGAACAACAGTCGCCAATATCTCAAGTATTTGAGAAAAGCGACGTTAATAAACAATCGCTTTATTTTTGCAAAGCCTCCTTAAACACTACGTTATGGATTGGAATTGAAAATCTTCCTAAAACTCAAAACCCAAGGGGGCGAAACTTCCTCCTGGATATTTGATGAATTTTTATCTGTGAAACTATCAACTTAACAAAAAACGGCAAAATAGATAATATATATTTTCATGTCGGAATTTCACACTCCAGCCGGTTGGATTCAACCCCATTATAAAATGGTTACATCTCAAAAAGTATGGGTAAAAACAGGATGAAATTTTGCATGAGGGTAACATTCCAAGGGTAGGTACGTAATGAAGAAAATTTGATTCCAAGGGGTTGAAACTAATTTTGATCTAAAACTGTCAGTTTGAAAGAAAAGCCTACCATATTTAATATTTTTTGATTGAGCAATCTTATTATGAAATATCTTGTTGAAAATAAATTATTTTATTCATCAGACTGATTGTATATCATGATCACAATAAAAACAACAACAAACGAAATAATGGTTTCAGCGTATAGCTGATTACTTTCGTCAAAAACTTCTCCTAGGACTTGCAACTTCAGAGTGAAGTAGTTCATAATTACATTATATCCAAATGATTACTCTCGTTTAGGCCGTCTATATTCTTAATGAATTTGAAAGTTTTTCACGTATTCACCTGAAGAGATTGCAGATCGGAAGTAATCGAAACGTCGTGAAAAAACTTTCCAAACCATTAAGACGTTGATCGTCCAAAAGAGAGTTACAACGTCTACAACCTTCAAACAAACATTATATCCAAATGTTTCTTCGGTTCCTGGAGTAACTATATAGTTCTGTAAATTATCGGTTGTTGTTGCATTCTGACCCTCAACAAGGAAGCGATTTTTGTGGTGTCTTCTCCCATTTTGTTACGTTCAATTTTGACTTAAGCGTTTTCCTCTGGAATAATTGAACTCACTAGTTTTATTGTATAATGCTTCAATTTCATTTGGCATGTCACATATTTGTAGCATCATAGTATGATTAGAGAACGATATTGTGATACGCCACTGTTTCTCGCCATGTCGACCACTCTGAAATGGATTGCACGTTGGAATCTCGATGGACAGTGATACAATGTTGCCAAGCATCCAAGCGTAATTTCTCTAGACATGTCACGATGGTTGGAGAAAGATTGTCGTCTATTTTATCGTAATATCTGTTATCATGAGTTCATCATACTGAAGTGCATATGTTGCGTATTTCACGAGATGAAACACGGGAAATACTCGAAAGGATGTTCTAGATCCTGATGGAATCTCTGTAGAAGCGGTATCTTTAGGCGAGTGTGCAAACTATGTTTTAGGTGGTCGAAGTTGTCAACTATGACACTTGTTAGATGTCAAACTTCATTTTCTGTCACTTGTTTGGAAAATGTCGAAAAGCCTGGAGGTGAGTGGGTGATAGTATTTTAGTCTTGAAAAATTTGTGATTTTTGCATCATCCTTGATTGGGAATACTTTTCGGACCAAATTCGGCGAATTCAGGATACATTGGTTGGGTCTGTGGGCATATTTTTTGGTATTTATCTGGATTCGCACGCTGCGGAGGATTTGAAAGACTACACACCAGGCCGAGTTGTCCTGGTCAACGGAAACCATCCATTTCAACTACGAGTCGCAGTTTTGGTGGTAGTGTGCCAAGGGAAAAACCCCTATCGGCCAGGGTATGTTAATTTTACACATCAACCTCACGAAATTCTGGGTGATTGTACAATTCTTCTTTGTTTCCGAAAGTTAGTTTATTTCGTGTAGTTCCACTGTTATTGAATTTCCATTTGGGGCAGTGTTGCCAGTGAAACATTTCACCTAGTAAAGTGGCTGTATTATATGAGATAATTCATGTGGATATGATTTCACTTTGAAGTTCATTATAAAATGAAATTGGAATGACCAATATTATTTTGATCGATGATACCATCATTTGTTCATTTATTGATAGGCGGTCATTTTCTTCAGTGAACGGTCCTTGTGAATTATAATGATTCTGAATGCTTTTATTTTTAAATGTTGAATATTAAAAAATGTTTATGGTTCATTCTTATACAGGGTGGTCCAAATAATTAAATAATAATTTGGGAGTTTATATTATACTATATTTTGTTTTCTAGAATCATATACTGTTGTTATTTTAGGGTTGAAATAGAGCTTATTATTTCGGGTTGGTACAAGCCAATGGGGTGAATAATTTGGCTCTTTGATTTCTTTCTATGAGAAGAGCCATTCTAATCCAGGGTTCCCTCCACTGGGTTTTTGATTTTGGATTTTGGTCCTATTTTGGTTTATGGATTATGGGTTTTGGATTTTTGGAGATGGTTTTGGTTTTGTGTTGTGGTACCAATTGACCTTCGACTACTTGGGGTACAGGGTACCAGTTAATAGTATACCGGGTGAACAATCCCGAATGCTGGTGGAGTAGTCCCTACGTCTACAGGTGATTCCACGAGGTGCTATCACAAGGGGTCGAGTCGAGGAATCTACAGGGTGTAATGAGTCACCTGGTATGGAACGTACCACGGAGTTTCTCTCTTATATTGGACACGCTAGTTAAATATTGCTTATCGTTGTTGCATTATACTCTACTCGTTGTTGTGATAACTCGTGTTGTTCTTCATGCTATATATATATATATATATATATATATATATATATATATATATATATATATATATATATATATATATATTGATATTCCAACAAATAAAACTTTCCTTTCTTTAAGTCATAAGTTTTGCATACCGGCAACAAAAAGTGATGTGAATATAATAACTAACCATTTACATGAACCTTCAAATAATAAAATTACTTGAATCAATTATTCAAGAAAAGTAAATTATTTCTGAAAAATCATCCTGAATTGATAATTACCAAATCTGACAAAGGAAATGTTACTGTTATCATGAAGAGAGATGAATATATTCAATTTTCCAATGATTTACTAAGATAAAAAAAAAAAACGAACGAATTCCAAAAACAACAGAAATGTAACAATAAGTCAACAAAATTTTAACAAAAAATATATCAGTGAGGAAGAAAAGGAGACATTAACATTATACACCGCAAACAGTCCAAAATTCTACGGTTTACCAAAAATTCATAACCTACATTAACTTTGAGGCCGATCATTTCTTGTATCAATGCACCTAATTGTGAAATTGCACAATTAGTAACAGATATCATGACATTATCATACGAACCAGACAATGACTATTATGTACAAGATTCTTTCGATTTTGCAACTTTCATTCAAGAAAAACAAATTCCTCCTGATTATATTCTCATAAGTTTGGACGTTGTATCATTATTCAATAATATACCTATCAATGTCATCAAAATGAGCATAAAGAAACACTGGAATCAAATAAAATTATATTCCAAAATTTCCCAAATTATGTTTTTAGAAATGATTGATTTAATTTTCGATACAACGTACTGTTTATTTCAAAATACATTTTATAAACAAATTTAAGGTACCCCAATGGGTTCTACAGTTTCACCAATTTTTGCCCAATTTGTTATGGACCTTCTAGAATTCTGTATTCCCAAACATTCTTTTGAAATGCCTTCCATCAAAAAATATGTGGATGATATAATTTGTTCAGTTCCACATGATAAGATTGAAGAAACAGTTGATGTATTCAATAGTTTCAATCCGAACATTCAGTTCACAGAGGAAGAAACAGATTACACGATACCCTTTTCAGACACTCTTTTGATAAGAACCGAAAACAATACCATAATATTAGATTGGCATATCAAATCTACCAATTCCAGAAAATATATCAATTATTTATCCCACCATCCATATAAAACAATGCCAATGCCTTTTTTTAGGAATAGTTGCAATTAATAGTGACGTAAATATCATGAATAAGAGATCTGACATCGACCAACTATTCATACAGAGTCCCCAAATATTCATACAGAGTCCCCTGTACAACCTAACACAGAAACATCAACTACTCACAAAAATACAAATGTCTGTCAGTGTGACAATTTTTTGAAGTCATAATGTCGATATATTTTATACACTTAACTTAATTCAACTCATTTTACATGTAAGTTCATACCAATTTTTCATATTTGATATTTTTTAACCATTCTTGTTTTTTAGCCTTGATAAAGACAAAATAAATTGTCGAAAGCTTGGAAAAGTAAAGAAGAGTTTTTCTTTATATAAGACCAGACTGAATACCCGCTTATTCCTCAAAATAATATAAGTACAGTCGAGAAAATAATTCACTATATATATATATATATATATATATATCCATCCATATCAACCATATCGACATCCATATCGACATCCATATCAACCAGCCTCCTCATCAGATTGCTCACGTTTGATTTTTAATAAAAAGAACAACAACAAAGTGTCCCGGTTATTTATACATAATGAAGAGGAGGAGAAAAATTGTATAATTATGGAAAATAAATCATCTGCTGCCTTTACACTTTCCTTTTTTCAAAATATTGGTCCAGCTAATTATTGTTAGTTCCTGATGAAGACCGTGGACATAAATGTTTATCTCCTAAAAGAAGACTTGTCATTCGCAAAAAGAACCGAAACCCCAAGAAACTGAAACTCCATTATATATATATATATATATATATATATTTGTTTGTTCCAAATGGTCGCAAACGGGCGACGTTCGGAGTAATCATAATTATTATTAATATTACGTTAGATATCAGTCCGAGTATTGAGCATATGGGGCGTATCGAATTTCACTCAAAAAATGGGACAATTTAGTCCAATGAAACAGGGTAGAAATAAAATATCAAGTCAAAATTACTGATTGAACCAATAGAAAATATATAGAAACTAAATGATTTTATTTTCAAGAAGGTACTCAAATGAAGACTTGAAAAAATCTTGCCAGATTTCTCAGAGTCTAAGATGATCCGGGGAATTCAGAGTTTTGTTTTTTATAAATGCTCAAAATAATTCTATGGGATTAAAAACACAATGATGAGGAGGTAACCTCAGCAGTGTATGACCAGAATTTCCACAAAGTTCATCAAAATTGTAGTAATACCTGGGAATATTCAAATTTTTATAAGCCTTAAATTTCAAAATGTTCTTTTTTGTCGCTTTTTGAGGGTATTTCGACGTGAGTGGTATGACGCATTATCCATCACAATAACTATTTTACAAATTTAAAGGGCTTTACTTAAGCCAGAAATTTTATGTGGATGGTACTTTCACCATACATGGCTCTACCTCTGTCCAGACACAAACCACACCACTGTTCTACTGATAGAATCCACAACAAACCGAATAAAGTAATCTGCGATGGTTTACGGTAATGTGTAGCATGAGCGGTCAGCGAAGTTATCGACTGGTTTTTACGCGGGAATAGTTTTCACTCAATTTGTTACTATATACTTCATACGGGGGATGATATTTATTTCTCTTGCTTCTTAATTCAGCATTATAATATGTACGATTATGAATGAACCCTATATTTTGAGTCGAAGATGACTTTATTCAACTGAAAATGGATATACTGTAACGTAAATAAACTTAACTTGGTTTAACTAATTTATTTAACACTTAATCTACAATTTAATTTATATTACTACTTCACTGTATAGCTCGATCGTATGGGCTCGTTCAGACTGTGTACTCCCTCTTGAGGGCTGTCTATTTATCTCCGATACAGCATTCTCGATGTTTCGAATTCCGGCAGTTGGCGACGGCATGTTCCAATTGTTTCCAATATTGACCGTTGTTTTCTGCGGCATAGCGGCTGGATGGTTCTCGAATATCTCCGGGGATGATCTCATCGTTGTCGACGGCAACGCGTAAGGCGACAGGTCCGGCCTAGGTTCGTTACAATACTATACATATTCGGTACCGGGTATCTTGAAATAACTCATTCATATGTATTAGTTTTTTGCTTATTGATTGATTCTCCTTGGGTAATTTTTCATCAAGCAATAATTACTGTTAATTTATACCGCTGCAATAGCGGTCTGTCACACCGATTGGCAGTCGTAAATTCAATTATTCAGTAGTCATTGACAATAATACCGGGTTGGGGCGTTTGGCCATAATATTTTGTTACATTTTCGGCTTTGACAGGTGTCTAGAGTTTAGTATAATGCATTATATTGACATCCTACATCCATCTCTCTGTTTTCTTGCGAAAAAACCCCACATTGTTCTCAAACAGCCTTGAGGGTAACAGTGTGTCATTTTCTTCCCACCTGCTCAAGTTCTGAGATGAGGAAACTAGTTTCAAATTATTCCTCAAAACACCTGCAGAGTAACGTTTTCGTCAGAAGATAAAACAGGCCTAATTAACATATGGGTATAAGGGCTTATAGTCATTCCCGTTCATGAAGGTGGTTTTAGAAAATAATTATCTACATTAAAACAATTCTGAGTTTGATAAGTTATAAAAACACTATGGTTTAGGGCAAAGGGGCGGTACGAGATATCAAAGTTGTTGAATTTTACCCCGTGAAGCACTGAGTATTTTTCCGATAAAACGTGGAATATTTGATAATTACAAAACAGCAAATTTGAAATGGGTTAATTTAATTCCCACAGAGAAAGCTTGAAATCACTTTCCGAATATCGCTCGTAATAATATTGAAATAGGTCTTCGTTGTGATAACCCGAGAAATACCGAGCAAGAGAACGGTGTAAGTATATTTTGTCTCAGTAGTGTGAGTTTATTTTCAGTGTTGCATGGGTTTTCTTTGTAAAATCCATTTTATTTCTTGTTGTTGTTTCATTTGGATTAATGAACTAAGGTTGCCAGACCGCTAATCTCCTATTGTAATATTGTCGGGACTTTTTCCAAGCCCACAACACATTTTCTAATATCGAGAATAGCCATGATCATTATTGGCTACTCGAACCCCATTTAACTTTAACAACCCTAAATTGTTCCCCTTGCAGTGCGGCTGCAAGAATAGAGGTGAAGTCAATTAGGTAAGAGACACATTTAAAAAAATATAGATTTATTAAAATGAATGAACAATGGGAAAAACAAAGTACTTACATTATAATGTCCATTTCTGGTGCCATTGGGAGAAGTGTCATCCGCCGATTATTTTATATGTTCACTCGATTAAAACTCGCGATCAACTAACTGTTCTATTCTTCTCAATTATTAGCAAAACTCGACAATCAATGCCCCTCTCCACAGGTCATTCCTTCCGAAAATCTCTGATCAGCATTATTTTCAATTAATGTAATTCAACACCTCAGTTCCTGCTATTTCTCTCTGCAATGTTCTATACAGGGTATTGATTTAATTATGAGATACAAACGAGTGCAGAACAGGAACTGAAATGCCCTTGTGGCCTTTAGGAGAGGAAACATTAAAATTTTGGATTTATTGAACTTATGCTTCATGACAATATATAATATATATGTATGTATGTTAGTCTTGGCATAATACGATATTTGAATATAACTGTTGGGTATCTGACGTCCGAGATTCAAAGTTGAGTTAGGAAAATAATTTCTGTAGGAGTACTTTGAAGTCATAAGCAACGTATACTTCTGGGGATAATAGTTTGAGCGTGATTAGTTCCGACCCTAGGAAACCACGTTACAATGTTGTGTTTTTTTGCATATTTATATCGTTTTTCTACTGCAAGCTGATTTTTTTAAATTGAATGTTTTATTTTTATTTTTGCTGGTGCCTCTCACATATTGTCATTGAAATAACTGAATATTTTATAGAACAAGTATACAATATTTTATTACTATCGTTTCGAATGTCCATCGTCTTAATGGATTCAAAAGGTTTTCACGACGTTTCGAATGCTTGTATCTGCAATCGTCTTCAGGTGAATACCTGAATACCAATTATATATGACTGTCGGTGCAATGATGCGTGGAATTCCGCCAGGTGCAGTGGTGCGTGTAATTTCGCGCGGTGTGGTGGTGCGTGAAGTTTCGCGCCTCTGCAGCCCGCCAGAAAGAGCAATCAGTGGTTTCCATACGTTCTTGATCTCAACGCTTGGTTGACTAAAGGCGTTATTGGCTTCGATGTAGGCGGCCTCTTTGAACTTTCATTTGAACCAATGCTCCTCTCTATGTAGAACACTTGCGTCGTCCCATAGAACTCGATGGTGCTCAGTCCAGGCGTGGTCAGCGATTCCCGATTTTGATGTTTCTCCACGTTGAGTCCATTTCTTGTGCTCATCCAATCTTACCGATAACGGTCTCTTTTTGTCTCTCCAATGTAGGAATCTCCGCATTCCCATGGAACTTCATAAATGCAATTCTTACTGATTTCATTTTTGTTGTCAGGTTTGGTCTTGGTCAGGAAACCCCGTAGAGTACTGCCGGATTGGAAGAAGCTCTTGATGTTGAACTTGTCTCCGATCCTTCTGATCTTCTCGGAGACACCTCTGATGTACGGAAGGCAGATCACTGTGCTTTGTTGTTGCTCTTCAGATGTCTTCGTTCTCCGGAGTTGTTTCAATACTTCTTCTAGGAGTTTCTTGGGATATCCGTTCCGGTGGAGGTCCTCTCTGATGTGGTTTAATTCGGCATCTAATGACTCCACGTCGTTGCATATGTGCGTCGCTCTCTCTACCAATGTTCTCACGATCCCTCTCTTCGTTGAACTCGGATGGTTGGAGCTGTAACTGAGGTACTACCCCGTATGTGTCTTCTTTCTGAAGATGGAGGTGCGGATTTCATTGCCTATTCTCTCAACGTTCCCATCGAGGAAGGGTAAGGCACTGTTGGTTTCCATTTCCATCGTGAATTTGATCGAATCCCTGATTCTGTTAATTCTTGAGAGGAAATCCTGGAGATGTTTGTCTCCGTGATTCCATATAATGAAGGTGTCATCCACGTACCTCAACCATAGCTTTGGTTTGTATTCTGCCTCCCGTATAGCCAATTCCTCGAACCACTCCATGTCTATGTTGGCGATGATTGGAGAAAGGGAAGATCCCATCGGGAATCCGTCGACTTGAGAGAAGAATCGGTCCTTTTCCTGGATATATGAGTTCTGTAGGCAGCACTGCAGTAATTCCAATATTGCTTGGGTAGGAAGGTCAGTCCTCTCGTGCAGCTGGTCATCCTCTTCGAGTCTCCTTCTGATGATACTGAGAGATTCCTCTATAGGGACATTGGTGTAAAGGCTCTCCACGTCGAAGCTGATGAAACGATCTTCTGGTCCAAGTTCAACATCTGTGATGGTGTCAACGAAGTGCTTGGAATTCTTGACGTATGAACTGCTATTTATTTGTAAGGGTTGTAGTATCGGTAGGAGGTATTTCGATAACTTGTAGGTTGGTGAGTTCCGTGAGCTGGTGATCGGTCTCAGTGGCATGTCTGGTTTGTGGATTCTCGGAAGCCCGTAGAGATGCGGTGGTTTGCTGTAGTGTGGCGTTAGATGTGATCGTTCGTTGTCTGGAATGAAGTGTTTAAATTTCCTCAGAGTGTTGTAGATCTTCCTTTCTATAGTGGGTGTCGGATCCTTCTTCGAAAGTTTATAGTTCCCTGTGTGGAGTAACGACTCTATCTTGTCATCATATGGTGTGGTGTCCATGATAACCGTGGCGTTTCCTTTATCGGCTGGAAGAATCTTTATGGATGAATCATTTTATAGAATTTTTAGGGCCCTCTGTTCTCCTGCAGTGATGTTACTCCAGGGATTTCTCTCCTTCTCGAGTGTCTCTCCCACTTTCCATCTGAACTCTTCTGCCTGGATGGGATTCATTCTGCTGCTGGTTGACTCTACAGAGCTTACAATATCCAGGATAGGTATTGTTTTAGGTGCAACTGCAAAGTTCAATCCCTTTTCCAGCAGGGACTCCTCTACTCCTGTAAGTAGTTCAGTTGAGATATTGATAATGGTGATCGGTCTCAGTGGCATGTCTGGTTTGTGGATTTTCGGAAGCCCGTAGAGATGCGGTGGTTTGCTGTAGTGTGGCGTTAGATGTGAACGTTCGTTGTCTGGAATGAAGTGTTTAAATTTCCTCAGAGTGTTGTAGATCTTCCTTTCTATAGTGGGTGTCGGATCCTTCTTCGAAAGTTTATAGTTCCCTGTGTGGAGTAACGACTCTATCTTGTCATCATATGTTGTGGTGTCCATGATAACCGTGGCGTTTCCTTTATCGGCTGGAAGAATCTTTATGGATGAATCCTTTTATATAATTTTCAGGGCCCTCTGTTCTCCTGCAGTGATGTTACTCCGGGGATTTCTCTCCTTCTCGAGTGTCTCTCCCACTTTCCATCCGAACTCTTCTGCCTGGATGGGATTCATTCTACTGCTGGTTGACTCTACAGAGCTTACAATATCCAGGATAGGTATTGTTTTAGGTGCAACTGCAAAGTTCAATCCCTTTTCCAGCAGGGACTCCTCTACTCCTGTAAGTGGTTCAGTTGAGATATTGATAATGGTTTTCTCACCTCTGCTACTGGTTTGTGGAGACCGTGTGCAGATACAAGCATTCGAAACGTCGTGAAAACCTTTTAAATCCATTAAGACGATGGACGTCCGAAACGATAGTAATCAAGTTACCACATCGTCTACAACCTTCAAACAAGCCTACAATATATCAAACATTTCATCTTGAGACAATGTATTGATATTGTATGTTTCTGCTATCACTTTGGATCATTACTGAATGAATTCTCATAAAAATATAAATTCATAGATGGTCTTGGATGGTTTTGTTCTGTCAAATAACTTCGTTTTCTACCAAATGTTTTGGATAGCCTTGTATGTGATTCACATAAAATAATGTTCTTCGGAATAATATATGACGGACTTTCATATTTGTTGGTTTAGCCTTGTTTGAACTGTAATAACCATCTTGTTTGCATTTCACCATCGCCGGAGTAATAATCGAGTGGGCATTTACAAAATTTCCTTTTGACGGCATCATAAAATTATGTATTTCCACAGAGAAAAAAATTTTTTGTGGTATTTCCGAGAAAGTTCTTTCTTCGTGCGTCAGACTTGGTTTCCATGACGGTGAGACATAAATTTTGAGAAATTATGCCAAAGATTGGTTTGTATTCTTCACAATGGACAGATCCGGAAGATAATTTGTAATTTCCCTTGTTAAGAACTTCAATAACTGAAATTTCAATTTTCAATGATCTGAAGTTTGCACTGTGAAAATTGAACTGTCAAGCAAGACCGTTCCGTAAGAGTAATCGCAAATTAATATTTATAATATTTGAAATAATTTCGCAATAGTATGACTACGGTGAATTCATAGAGATTGAGTTAAAATTAAAAATGCATAACAACGCAGTTTTATTAAAAAAATTAACTCGTGATGCTGATCAAATTTCTCCATTGTACCACCGCTCTAAATTCAACAGTTTGGATTGTATGGGGTGCTAAAGATAACTTTTCCAAAATTTCAAATTGCCGTTGTGGATAGACTTTTTCGAATATATAAACCAAATCGAGTATGCATCGATTGTTCATACGGCCGGTTTGAATAAACTATAGAGAACAATGATTCCTGCAAGTACAGACGATATACAGGGTGAGTCCAAAGATAGCAAGTTTTACAGTGATTTCCAAAAAATGAATAAAATTCCACCGCTCAATTTTTTGGAAGTCACTGAAAAACTTGCTATTTGGACTTTGGAGGTCATTTAAAAAAATATTGTCGCACTTTTAGTTTTAGGTAGATATCATAGACTATTTCCGTCATATAGCTGAAGTGGAGGTCGATTTTAATTTGATATTCGGTGAAAATCAGACCGCAGCGTGATTACACTGGAAAGTGCCTTGTTCTGGTGGCTTCCATTGACTCTTATATCCAGTACCTAACCGAAATTTGTTTGTGTGTATTTGAAATATGTGTCGGTGTGTCAGTAATTGTTAAATGTAATCTCAGTTAACCATGAGCCGTGCTGGTGAATTTGATTTGGAAAATATTTTCGAAAAATTCGGAAAAAGCATTTCGGTGAATACAAAAGCTCTCGTTCGTATATTCGGAGACAGTTTACTTCATTTTGTGCCTGCCAAAACTACCATTTTAATAAGAACACTTCACATCCATATTTGGCAGATAATCTGAAAGACTGGGCATACAACATGCGGAAAATGATTTGGATGCACAATGAAGAGTGCACAGTACCCCAATATTCTATGAAGAATAACTTCAATAAGTATGGAAGAAAAATTAACACTTTCTAAGGCGTAGCAAGAGCAGCAAGAAAGGCAAAAAGAAAGGAACTTCAAAGATTCCGAAGAAGAGAAACATGAGCTCTACAACATAATGCCATAACGAATTGAAAAAAACTACTAGATACATGCGACGAAGAAACGATGTCGTTGTGAAAAAAGTGTTTCATATATTTTCTTATGAATTAGCTTCTAGAGGCGGAGAGGCCACAAATTGCATGGTGATTTTTTGAAACCTGTATTGACATATTGGGTACAGAAGAATTGGTGGATAGAATATAATCCAATTTTTCAAAAAATATACAAGAGGGCCACAAAAAATGTGTCCAGTCAAAATGGTTGGTAACTATTAAGAAAAATCCAGATTTATGCCCGATGAAACTTTTTATTAAATATAATGAAAAGAGATAAGACCCAAGTAGCATTTTTAGTGGAAGGCCACGATTCTGGAAAACTTTGAGGTATTAGACCACAACCACTGCCACGTAATATACACGGTGGCTACCAGAATGAGGAATGCTTTTTTGGAGGCTGCTACGTTCCGATCTACGTTCCTGTATCTCAGATAGCCACATTCCAACCACGTTGTGGTTACTTGGCAAAAACGTGGATATGTAGTGGCCGACACTGGACACGTTGAACAACTGACTGCGTTTGTGTAAATAATATGTAGCTCGATCTCTGTTCAGCAACATATTTTTGTGGTAAATGTTCCTCATTCTTCCATTTTGCCTGATTCATTTCTAACACTTGATCAACTATAAAAATATATAACATATAAACATACAAACGTAAGTAAGTATATTGAATTTGGATACTTCTGATCGGGATAAAATTAAAACGATTGCAAGGAAACTCATGAACTAGTTGTAGATTTTTGAATGTATACAATTTGTTACTGCACCGAAATACAAACATGGTTGGTTGGTTGGTTGGAAGCTGACGAGCCGGAGACAGGGTTGGCACTTAGCCTCCCTTGACACTGCGACCAGCTGGGGTCTATTGTATCACTCTGTCGTCAGTGGTTCCTCATTCAAACATCGTTTGTGCCTTTAATTAGGTTTAGAAGCCTGTTGATGAGGTTCTTCGGATTCATGCCTGTTTCCGGGCTGATCTCTCCAAAGGTTCTGTGTCGCCTACTACTTAGGGCGTCACAGTCGAAGATAATATGAGAGGCTGTTTCCTCCTCTTCATCACATAGCCTACACTCCACGGTTTCCCTGCGTACTCCCATGGTGTTTAGGTGTTTTCTTAGGCCGCAGTGTCCAGTCAACAGACCCATTATTATACGAGCCTTCGTTCTATTCAGGTTCAGAAGGTCAGCCGTCAGGGTCCGGTTTGGATGCCCCACCATGACTTTGCTGTGTGTTTGCCCGACTGTTTGATCCCAATATTGTTGGTGTCTTCTTTTCATCCACTCGTCGATCAGGGTCCTGCATCGGTTTTTGCTAATCCCATGTACAGGTTCTTGCCCTGTGAATTGCGTTTCAGATGCTTGTCTAGCTAACTGGTCCGCTTTGACGTTGCCTTCAATGCCTCTATGACCTGGCACCCACATCAAGGTGACCTTGTTGTGTTTTGCCAGCTCGATGAGGTTCTGGAGGCAGCCCCAGACCAGTTTGGACTTTATCTGTATAGAGTTGAGTGCTTTGATAGTACTTTGACAGTCAGATAGAATGTAGATGTGTTTTTTCCTATAACCACTTTCTAGATTCTTCTGAATGCATACCATAATAGCATGTGTTTCAGCTTGGAATATCGTGGAGCATTCCACAAGTGGTATTATGTAATCCCTTCTTGGCCTTACCCCATGTATTCCTACTCCCGTTCCTTCAACTGTCTTTGAACCGTCTGTATACCAGACTATGTCCGCAGTTGATTGTGATTCTACACTCGGGGCCCATCCAGATCCATCAATTTGTGTTTCGAATGGTTTTTCGAATGAGTATAGGGGTTGCATGAAGTCTGAAATCATTTCGAGTTCTTCGATGTTGATTACATGAGTGTTTGGTATGTCAGTTGTTCGGATTCTCCAGTTTTTTGTTTGTTTCAGTCTGTATGCACTCATCGTTGCCTCTCCAATGACATGTAAGTCAAGGGGTTCGAGGTTTAGGATGATTTCCATTGCAGCTGTTGGAGTGCTATTCATTGCACCCGTAATACAGAGACAGGCAAGCCTCTGGATTTTCCCAAGGTTGGTTTTTTCCTGTCTTTGATTTGTTTTTGGCCACCATAAGAGTGAGCCATAAATTAGGTTAGTTTTCGTCATCGCACGGACCAATCCACGGTCACTTCTAAATCAAGGAAAATTATCTATTGAAAACGAATAACCATTTCATATTGAATAAAATCATTCATGTTTCAATTAACAGGTTGAACAAACTCATTGTAAGCCACTATAAAATAATTTGAGAAAACTCAGGTTAGCTTTCGTCATCGCGAGGACTGGTGGATTTTGAAGGTTATTGTAATTTGTAGTGATTTATTAAATGCGAACTGTGGTTATCACTAATGGAGATAGCAAGAACGTGGCAACCATCACCACATATCACAATCAAGTGCCTGCCACATTGAAGGTTCTATGGAATTTACCAAAACGTCACCGAAACTATCATACTCTTTCGAAAGTGACTGTGACTTCTAAGTGATATTTGAGTGGTACAGGATGGTAACCGCAACGTTATATTCCACTTTTAAGTTTGAAAACCTTTAAAGTGATTTGCTCAGTGGCCATAATGTTTCAGGCACCTCAAATGACACTAATAAGTTATAGAACTGTGGAGTGGCTACCATAGACATAAACATAGACAACCATTCACATAAAATTTCAGTTATTCTCACTGTATAGTGGTAGATTTAGTGGTGATTACGTGATAACCACCGAGTCGAAGTTGCAGTATCAGTTTCCGTCACTATAATGCTGCTTGGGGATGCTCAATATGAACGAGTCTTTTTAACATCTAATTAGCAACACTTCGGCACAAAAATGTGGTACAAGAATGTTCCAGTTGGCGAAATACGATATCCATATGAACCCTAAGAGCAGCAAGAAAGGCAGGATTACAAGTAGACCCAAAAAACTATAATATCATTCTTTACGAGCTTCTGATGTGTGAGTTTTGGTCACAAGTGAAGTGGAAGAAGAGCAGTTAATGAAATAACGGGCCATGCATCTACGAGCTCAATAAGACGAACATAACGAAATCATTGTCAATGAGATGAGAGGAGATGGAATCCAAGAATTGTCATCAAAAGCCCTAGGGAGTAGTTCCGGCTGAAGGCTACTTTGATTACAAAAAAAGTTCATTAAAAATGAAAAATGTCTTATTCCTCAAGACAGCTGACTACAAAAACCTATACAATAGGTGTATGTTGGTCGCATATCCATAAAAAACCAACTACTTCCCTGGCAAATGCCTCGACGGACTTGAATGACAAACGTGCAAAATCCTACAAGGTACTTTGCAAATGTTTGTTGCGAAATGGATCAATATTAACAACTTCACTCAGGCTGACCAGCTGTATACCAGTTTTGGGGTATTTGCCTCTCATCAAAATTGAAGCAATCGGTCACTGATGAATTTGTTTTTCAACGTTTCCAACAAAGCCAACTAGGACTAATGATTATGGATGAGAAAATAGAAGATAGGACTGGGTACTATAGTCCGTAAAATAAAGGCGTGGAGTAATAAACCCTCATTAAGTAAGCAAAATCCATAAAGAGAGGCTCGTGCAAATTTTGTTTTGGAACTTTTATAAAAATAGCAAAACAACTATTTTCTTCATTCGCTAGGTAGTGCCACCCGGCACAATATCTATTTGTCGGATTAGGCCATTGTTGAAGGTTTTAAAATTCTGACCAGGCACCTTTCGGTGGTGTATCTCGGAGTATAATTTCTGTTTAAAAATATAATGGTAAATATTTTATGAATATATTTAGGTTTACGTCAAACATTACTATAGAATGTTATTCCTTAACAATTAGTTGGTAATAAATAAAAAATAGTAAGATGCTCTGTATTTCCACATAGCATGTTCTACGATAATAACATGGTCAATGCATTTTTTCCAATTGTCGCTGGTCACTTCCGAGAAATTACGGTACGTCTATGGAATCGATGCATCTGAGTGGTTTATTACTCCATGCCTTCATTTTAGGGACTAAAGTTAGCTACCATTTTTATCTGTCGACTAAATGACCAGTGATATAGTGTGATAAATTAAATCATCATCTCTTGCTTTATCATTATATAGCCTGCCAGTAATATGTAAATAGAAAATGAACATGGCAAAACATGTTTGAATATTTTCGAAATATCCACAAACTAGCAATTCCATGGACTGTAAATCAATGACTGTTGGTATATTATTTTATAGCCTTTCAGAAATACGAATACCAAAAATAAACATTGATAAACATTATGAGGGTTGTTGAATTTTTTAAACAAGTATCGACAAGTATAAACTACTCCTCGACGCCTGGAAAACAATAATCTCTTGGTTTATTTTATATAGCCTTTGAGTAGGGCGTATACCAAATATCAACTTTGCTAAACATTTTTGCGGCTTAGTTTCGATTTTTTATCTGAAGGCATATCAAATCATATATCATTCTCGAGTTTTCCATGTTTTGTGTTCGACTTTTTTCTGCCAAACTGACACCTCTCATTTAGCCACCAGATAAAACGGCCGCTATAAAATGGCCGCCAACTTCCCCCGGTGAAGTGGTAGAAATTTATTAAGAACGTATATGCGGTTGATCGAACAAGTTTTACAACTCAATGATCGTTGTTAGCTAGGGAACATAATCGGTCAATTTTGAACAGGGATAATATTCGTAAGGAGTATCTCCTTGATGAAGCTTACTTCCGACGGGAGGTCAGAGTCAGGTTCCAATCACTACCTCTTCATCGCTAGAAGTGGATGCAACATTAGGGGCAGGCTATAACAACGCTATATATTTCACTTCCCTATTTTCCGACCGTAGGAACTCCTACAGATAATTTTGGGTAGCAGAAAGAATCTGATTAAAGTTACAATACATGTTATGAGCAGTATGTTCTAGGGGATACAAAACAATTTAGTTGGGTTACAAAATATTTCATGAAAAGGCAAGAAAGGAAAAAATAAGCAAGTTTGGTATTTTGACATTGTAGTACTCACTTTGTCTGTATTCGTTGTTGACGCATGACACACAATGAATGACTGAAGAATCAAACTCTTATAGCAGCATATCCAGGAGTCTTCAGCTTTATATATACTTATATGCTTGTCTATCTCGCAGGAAACACCGGGCGATTTAATGCAAGAGTTTTGCATATACAATTTCAAATACTAAAATTATCCAATTTTAAGACATAATTCAATCAATCTACTGTGCTACTTGGGATACTGTTGAAAGTCATTCAGATTTCATATTTTTTAATGCCATTTTTTTCATAGATACTTTGTGAATAAAACTGGATTTAATTGGATTTGTTTCACTTAAATTAATGGGTTCATATTTTCATTTTTGTAAATAGTTGTACTTTTGTTCAATAAAAATGTATTAAGTACATTATTTATTGGTAATGGGCATATATTATTTTCTACTTTTTCCGACTGGAGAGCTTAATTAGTTCAAAATACCTATTTGATAACTTTCTGCAACTCCCGAATAACAATGAATTAAATTATCAAACATTCCATTCCATTGATTATGTTGTTTCTTTTATTAGTGGGTTGATATTTATTCGGTAAATATTAACTTTAGAGGTGAAATGCATTGTTCGGCTAACTAGCTATGGAATATTCAATGTTGAATAAAAATATTTGAGTCAAAAAATATTTACAATTAATTATTTAGATACATATATGTGTGGAGGATTTAAATTATGTTTACAGACTGAATGAAACGTTTGAATGGCCCAATGCAAGCCACGTTTGTACATTATATTTTCATGGACATTGTTTCATATTATTAGGAAAATTCATTAGGACAGAATTAATGGCAGGAAGGAGAGTTCTGAAAACATTGAAACAGTGAAGTAGAATAAAGTTATATTGACTTTCTGTTAATGAACGAAATCACTTCTGCTAGAGACAGTAATTGTATCACCAATTCAAATTTAATTATAATTGAAAAACTTAAAAAGTGAAAGTTTCCACGTTTGTTTTGAGTTGGTGTTAAAATAGAGAATAATATCAATTTAACATGTATCGAAACTGCTCGTAAATATAGGTAGGCACTCGTGATAATTTTAAATAATTCTTAGGATATTAATAATGTTTATTGTTTGTTGAAGTTTACGAATTTTAAAAATTAATACTCGAACCTCGCGAACCCATTAAAATTGTATCAGTTGTGCATGGGTCGCAAGTACTTTTTCATTTATATTTTTTGTTAATAGAAATACTAGTTCATGGAGAACATTATTCGGCTTTTAGTATATTCATTTATAACCATATTCAACTACGATTACCTATAATCAATACGACTCGGTATTAGTAGTTTTCAAATTATACAATTGATTGGGGTTTACATAATTAATATGTTTCTATATTTGCACCGATTGAATAAATATTAACGATTGGGCAAGGAGGTTTGCTTTTAGAGCCCATTGAGCGGGCGTTTAGTGCCACTTTAACTCCCACAGCTATTTTAGTGCCTGACGGGCGCTAAAGCAACTTTGAAGTCCTCTGGTACCAGGTATTGCTTGAGCAAAACAATCAAGACAATAGAAAACCCGATGGCGCGGCCAGTCGGAAGGGTAGATTTTGCAATCTATCAATGAAATCCGAAACGTAGCGGCAACGATTCTGGAAAACTTTGAGGTGTTTGTCTTGACCACAACCACTGCCACACACGGTTCACACGCGGCGGCTACCAAAATGGGAAACACTTTTTTGGTGGCCGCTACGTTCCGATCTACGTTCCTGGATCTCAGATAGCCACATTCCAACCACGTTGTGGTCACCTCGCAAAAACGTGGATATGTAGTGGCCGATACTAGACACGTTAAACAACTGACTGCGCTTATGTAATCTATATGTAGCTCGATCTCTGTCCTGCAACATATTTTCAAAATGAATGTTCCTCAATCTTCCATTTTGCCCGATACATTTCTAGCACTCGATGAGTATAAGAATATATAACATACAAACACGTAAGTAAGTATATTGAATTTGGATACATCTTATCGGGATACAATTAAAACGATTGTTGAAAGTTTACTGTGAAATATGGGTAGCTCGATTGTGAGTACGTGTCATCTGAAATCTCCTTATTTAAGGACAACATTGTAATTTTGGGAATAACGCGCCTCTGAAATTATGTACTTAAATCCCTCAATTTTTTTTTATCGATCTGATGATGATGAAACTTAGATTAGCTTTCGTCATCGCGCGGAATGGTGAATTTTGAAGGTTATTGTAATTTGTAAAACGTGGCAACCATCACCACATATCCCAATCAAGTGCCTGCCACATTGAAGGTTTTATGGAAGTTACCAAAACGTCACCGAAACTATCATACTCTCTTGAAAGTGACTGTGACTTCTAAGTGATATTTAAGTGGTACAGGATGGTTACCGCAACGGTTATTTTCCACTTTTGGGTTTGAAAACCTTCAAAGTCATTTGCTCAGTGGCCATAATGTTTCAGACACCTCAAATAAGTTATAGAACTGTGGAGTGGCTACCATAGATGGGAATTACGTGACTACAACCATACTCATATAAAATTTCAATTATTCTTACTGCATAGTAGTAGATTTAGTGGTCGAAGAGTCGAAGTTGCAGTATCAGTTTCCGTCACTATAATGCTGCTTGGGTATGTTGTCAAAATCGGTTCCAAATTCAAGTGTGTACATCTTAGAGAAAAACATTTCGAATAGAAGATGTGGAGCTCATGGAGCTCTATCAAGAGACCCATAGCTTGCCGATATTGGTGGGAAAATGAGAGATCGTGGATTTTATCAATTTTTCAACAGCCACCATTTTGAAAATATTTAACCAATTTGTCCCATCTCCGAAATTGTTCGAAGCATTAATTGCGAATATTTTTGTGCCAAATTTCGTTCCATTCGTTTGAAAAATGTGGCCTCCACTTTGTTGACAAATTTTGTTGTATCCTATATATATATTTATATATATATATATATATATATATATATATATATATATATATATATATATATATATATATAGAACTGATGGTATCTTTGGGTTCTGGGGACCATAATCGGCAAAGATATATAAAAAATTTACGCAATATACGATTTTTAATGTGTTTGAATGTTGAATAGTATCTATAGTCGACCAGCACACAATATAACAAATATGCCCAATGGAGAATCAATTAGTCAACTGGACCACTGTTCCCCTTCCTGCACTCTTTGTCTCGTGCATTTACGTGCCAGTCTACGCTATAGCTAGGAACAATTTAAGAGTGGTCCAGTTCATTAATTGAGTCTCCTCGCGCATATTTGTTATATTTCGTGCTGGTCGACTATAGACACCATTCAACACATTGGAAATCGTATGTTACCGTGAATTTTTTCCAGATCTGTATAACAAGTACTCAGAACTCAGAATGAGACGAATTATAATGTTTACCGGAATATTGGGATAAATACATTTTAGTACGTGCTGCATACCAAATAGTTCTGTTTATTAAACGCCACATATATTTTGTCGCCGTGTTAAAAGATTTTTTTGGCGATACCACTCGTGAAATATTATTTATCATATAAAAAATTTCAGAGAGTTTACTTGGGGTTCTTCTATCTTATTTTTTCCAGGAAAAATTATTTATAACATATTTTTTGGGAAATTATTGAAGACTACTTTCATATATATTTTGAGAAAAATATTTGCAAAAGTTAAAAAAATATATTCTTTAATATTTTTTTCAAGTGAATCATTATCAATTTTGAAGTCAGAAAAATGAAACAGAGGGTCTGGAAAATTTGAGTAGTATAACCATGTATAGTGCTGCAATAGTTCTTAGAGATTCATTGTTATTCATTGCTGATAGGGCTAAGCCCTCGACTGATCACTAGCAGGGACGTATTCGATACACTGAAATTTTCAGACAAGATGATATGATGGCTTGTCCTGATTATTTAAAAAAAATTAGTTTATAACATAATCCAAACCTAATATAAAAAGGTTTAATATTTATCAAATTAGTCATAACTATGAAATTACATGGACAAATTTCAATTCGCGCATTGAAATGTAATAAAGGAGATAATTTATGTATTTTCAAATCCGTACCTGTAATTCCCAGCCTTTTTCTATGCAATTTAACACCTCGAACAATGGGCCATGATAAAGGTATCGGATTAGCATTTATAATGAGTCTCCTAAATCTGTGGCAATAACATACCAAAGTTCCATGTTCAAATTAACTTTTTCAAAAAAAAAGCAAGTTTGCGAAATTCCACCTACCTTTCATGTAGAATATAAAACCACCAACCTACCTACCAACGGATAAACTCCACGAAAACTCAATTTTTATAAATACATCGTACAATTAGGCAGCGACACAGTCCAATTACTTTTTAAGGCACAGTAAAATGAAATAAAATACGATGCATAACCCATAAAATTATATGTATATATATATATATATATATATATATATATATATATATATATATATATATATATATATATATATATATATATATAAGTATACAGAGTGTTCCATTGAAAACGAAACAGCGGCTCTGTAGGTCGGCAGAACCGAATTATATAAAAACGCTTTAAAAAATTTTAAAGTTCTTAAGAATCGATAAAAAGACGTTTTCTCGAGTTCGACTCAAATGCGAGTACAGCAAAAACATGTATGAGATAATTTTTTCGCCAAATCGCAATTGTGGACGTCTAACAGTGTCAAACTGATCTTCGATTGAACGGCATTAGAGTGAATTACTTGAGTAAAGCTGCTGAATATCTTTCCGCAATAATGGTGTATACGATCGCGGAAAGAGTTGAAATAATAGCAATTTATTTTAAGAATGATGAGTGCGGTTACCGTACAGCTAATTTGTTCAATGAAACGCATCCAGATAAACTCGTTGCTAGAAAATACGTTCTATAATAAGAGCGAAAATTTTGTCAAACTGGATCAGTAACCAACAAGAAACGAGACCCAGAACGTGAATTTCCGTTGAGAAATGAAGCTGTTGAAGTTGCACTTTTAGGACAAGTTTATGCAGACCCTACATTGAGCACAAGGAAATTGGCTAGTGTTACCAATATCAGTAGAACCAGTATCCGCCGAATCCTGAAACATCATAAATTCCACCCCTACAAAATACATTTGGTACACCAATTGAATGAAGATGATTTTGATAGGCGACAGGAATTTCGTGAAATTATGACTACGAGAATAGATGCTGATGAGAATTTCCTTTTCAACATCTGTTTTTCTGATGAGTCTACATTCTTTTTGAATTCGACTGTGAATCGTTATAATTGTCCATACTCCATACTCAAACTCCCCAAAAACTCAATGTCTGGACCGGTATTTTTGGGGACCGTTTGATTGGACCAGTATTTCTCGATGGTTACCTGACAGGAGAAACGTATTTGGAATTATTGAATGAATTTGTTTATCCACAATTAGTAGACATCATTGAAAATGACGATCGTTACCATAAAGACCACTTGATATTTCAACAAGACGGGGCACCTCCACATTATGCACGGCATGTTAGGGCGTTTTGGGATAAAATGTTTCCTGGAATTTGGATTGGAAGAAGAGGCTCTATAGAGTGGCCAGCCAAATCTCCAGCTTTCACCCCACTCGACTTTTTCCTGTGGGGTCACTTGAAAAACAAAATCTTTGCTACCGAACCAGAATCTCTGGAAGATTTACGAGGGAGAATTATTGAAGAATGCCGTTGAATAACGCCGTAAATGCTACGAAATGTGAGGTCTCGTTTTGAACAGAACTTGTACTATTGTATGGAAATGGGTGGTAGACAGTTTGAACATTCAGTTCATTGACAATGAAAATTATTGCGACAGTTGCTTTATGAGATCTTGTTTTTATTGATTGAGTGAATAAACAGTGATTTCCCAACTTCGAGTTCCTATATCTCGAAAACGAATCGATAGAATTGAATTATTTTCGTTGTTTGATATTGAGAAGGAAAATACCTTTCAAATGAGGTATCACTTGCCATATGTTCCCATTTAAAAATATAGGGGAAGCGGTCACAGCTCCGAGGGATGGAATGTATTTCGGGTGAATTTTATCGTGAACGATGTCCCCCTCGAAAATGTAGTTGACGTGTCCGAGCGTTTCTATATAATTCGGTTCTACCGTCCTACAGAGCTGCTGTTTCGTTTTCAATTGTCCACTCTATATATGTTTGTAAATAAGAAATCTCAATCGCGTTTGTTTATCAATATTTTTCCGAATATTTAAAATATCAGTGTTTACTGTTCCAAGCGACTAATTCGAAGAAAACGTGTGCTGGTACTACACATTTTCTCCTAATACATTTATAGGATACCTACTAATTCTGAGTTTTCAGAATAATAACGTTTTTCTACGTTCATGCAAAAAACAAAACTTTATTGAACTATATTTAGTGAAAAAAGTGGTTCTTTATTGCACTGTGCAATAAAATGTTTATTGCACTCATCTGGCATTCTACATCTGTCATTTGTGATCATGACAAACATAAACGTCAAATCGACGCAATTTTTAGTAGTATGCTTTTTATTTTCCGACACTTAGTGCCATCTGAATAAAACATTTTTTGGTTTTTGCATGAACGTAGAAAAAATATGATATGCTACTCGTGCAAAAAGTGTTTTTTTTTATTGGTGCCCCTTTTTACCCATTTAAAGCACGCCTCAGCGTGTTTAAATCAAACTTTAAAAAACGCGCGTTTTTTAAAGGTAACCATGACAACATCAACAAATCGAGAAACGTGAAGTCTAAATGACAAATTTTTGATTATTGATCTGACAGGAGTACCTTGTAATGTCAAATAATATATTACTCACAATTCGTTCATTTATATGTGCTCCTCCATCCATTTGATGAACTTTTCATATTCTTTTTTATATATATCACTGGATTTTCGCGGTATTAACCGTGATTCTGCCTCACTATTCAAAAAATCGATATTAGAATAATTCATTTTTGAGCTCTGTGACAACAAATATTGATCTTTGGTAACAAATTGCAAATGAATGTTTTTCTCATTTCCATGACAACGAAAGGTATACTGATGTCACATCACGAATTCAACCTTCTTGCATTATTAGTTCTTATTTCTATTTTTTGTAGTAATAATACCAGTATATATGATTTCAAAGTGCACCAATAAAAAAAAATAACGTAAAGTATTCGTGGATAACTGGTCTTAAAAACACTTGCTCTATTTCGAGCACTCCGGCTGCGCCGTCGTGCTCGAAAAATCGCGCGTGTTTTAAAGCCCTTTTTATCCACTTATACTTTAATATACTATATTGCACTCGACGTGCCAGGCGGCCTCGTCGGACAACTTCACGTCGAATGCAATAAACACTTACGTTTTGCACTTGTTGCATAAACAACTATTATTGTGCACAATAATAGAGTTATTATAAAAGAAAAGAGTACGCTGAAGTGTTACCATAACGACTTTAAGTATACTAATCCGGTAAAATGCCATATTGCTCTTTACAGTTTCCAAATTGGCATTTTGCGGGGCGTGTAAAGAGTCATTATGATACCTTTTTGATAACTTGCTGATATGTTTATGTGTTGTTCTATCCTAAGATCGAAACAAAAACTGCATACTTTTCAATTGCTACATCTAGAAAATAAATTTGATTGTGTGTATTTCTATAGTAAATTTTAACGCGGATTCCAATTCATTGATAAAACTCATCTGCTATGTGACCCAAATTATGAAAATATCATCAACATATCTCCATCAATCTTAGAAGTTTTTTTTGTAGGAATCTATTCTTTTTTTAAGTTTTATATACTACTTTCTATTGCAGAGTGTCAAACCCATTACCATCCGAAAGTTATGTCTATAGAAATCATTCCCCAATTGAAAACAAGTTGTGTTTGAACAGGGATATTATCCTAGACTGATTTTGATTAAAAAGGGTTATAGAGGTTTTACCCGTAACGTCATCAAAGGATTAAATATTCTTTCAGATTATCTAATATATAAAATTCTCGTGAAACGGTGTTTGTAATCAAACTCCTCCGAAATGGCTCGACCGATTCTCATGAAATTTTGTGTGCATATCGGTTAGGTCTGCGAATCGGACAACATCTATTTTTCATCCCCCTAAATGTTAAGGGTGGTCCACCCCTTGATTTTTCTTTTTTTTTAGATAAAAATCTTTTTTTATGATACAGTATTCAAAAATACATACAACCCTAAATGTTCACCCTTCTACGATCAATCCCTATTTTTCCATCGCGATTTTTATTTTTTTTTATTTTATCCACAGACCCGCAATAGGGTTGCAAGATGGCAATCGAATATAATAATTGTAGTACGATAAATTGAGAACGGGATAACGGGATAAAGAAAAAACGGGATAACAGGACAACGGGATAACAGGAATAACGGGATAACGGAATAACGAAAAAACGGGAAAACGGGATAACAGGATAAAGGAATAACGTTAAAACGGAATAACGAGATAAATAAAAAACGGGATAACAGGAAAACGGGATAACGGGAATAACGGGATAACACAAAAACGGGAAAACGGAATGAAAGGATAAGGGGATAAGGGGAAAACTGGATAACGGGATAATGAAAAAATGGGATAACAGGAAAACGGGATAACGGGACAACAGGAAGCGGAAGGAGTCAAAATCATAGTCTAGATGGAACAACATAAAGGAAAACATAGAAAAAAAGAAATTCTACGCGGACGAGAGTTTTCGGGAAAAACATTTTAGGGAACATAGAAATGTGGACAGGAAAACGTCTGTCGGGTCAACTAGTTTTTATTATAAAATATTTCCAACAAAATATTTTTCCAGGCGATGCATTCTTAGAATATTTTCTAAGCCAGAATTAGAAAACGCGGGGGTAAATTTGCTACCACTAGGACCATTTTCATATTTTGACTGTCCTGTAAATTGTCGGGACATCGTGGTATGGGCGTCGAAGTATAATCTTTTTTCTGGTTGTACCTACCCATTCGTCTAAGAACACCTTGAAAATATAATTCTCCAAAAATATGTTTATTTGGATACCACATTCAGTGACAAATCATCCAAATCATTTCTTCCAACATGAAATTATAATCACGTTGCATCTACCATTTGTGAATATTTTGTCAGAGCTGTACAGAAATATAGATAACGCTCGTAATCTGGTCTTATCACTAACGTACCTTTTCAGTGACGCAATTATTTCCATCATAAAACGAGACTGTTGGGAATAACATAATAGTCATGGGTAAAAACATTATTTATGAATTTATGAAATTCAACACTCCGCTACGAATTTGACGAAGAAATTCGTCGAAACGTGACTCGAAAGCTCTAGGGATTAACTACAAAAAGTACTTTTCTCGCATGTATCCATAAGGGTGAAAATGAATAAAAAATCTATATTTACGTGGAATTATTTAAGTGTTTGATAAACTGGTCTTGCTAAAAAATCAGATCTTGTATAATAGTGGAGTAAAAATAGCTTAAAATTATGCATTATTTCGGAATCCTGGAGGATGCCATGGATATTCCTAAAATCTTCTGATATTACTTAGAAATGACTTGCAGAAAAAAGTTATAAACTGATATTTGTGCGCTGATTGTTTATTAATTGTTTAAACAATGAAAAACAATTTTGTTAGGCAAATTTGAGATAATTCGATGAATTTCGAAGCAATTTTACCTAAATTGATGCTATAGGGGTTTTTGAGGTCGCTGAACAAGAATATGATATTAAAAAGTGGCGTGGCCAGTCGTAAAGGTGGATTTCATGAAAGATAATTTACAGCGATTTTTTATTTATGTGTACAACTCGGAGAAAAACTTTTCGGGTGAAATTTGTGGAGCTAATGAAGCTCTATCAAACGACTTATGGTTTGCCGATATTGGTATGGAAAGATTGTTTTTTTTTAATATTTCAATAGCCGCCATTTTGAAACTACTGGACTATTTTTGAAATTAGCCGAGGTATTGATGAGAAGTATTTTTGTGCCAAATTTTGTTTCATTCGGTTGGAAAATTTGGCCACCACCTAACAAGTTTCGTTATATCCCATATATATATATATATATATATATATATATCTATATATGGGATATAACTAAACTTGTTAGGTGGTGGCCACATGTTTCAACCGGACGAAACAAAATTTGACACAAAAATATTTCCCATCAATACCTCGGCTGATTTCAAAAAAAGTCCAGTAGTTTCAAAATGGCGGCTGGTGAAATATTGAAAAAAATCCCAATCTTTCCATACCACTATCGGCAAATCATAATTCGTTTGATAGAGCTTCATTAGCTCCACAACTTTCACCCGAAAAGTTTTTCTTCGAGATGCACACATAAATGAAAAATCGCTGTAAATTATCTTTCATGAAATCTACCTTCACGACTGGCCACGCCATTTTAAATATCATATTCTTGTTCAGCGACCTCAAACCCCTATAGCATCAATTTAGGTGAAATTGATTCGAAATTCATCAAGTTATTTCAAATTTGCCTAACAAAATTGTGTTTCATTCTTTAAACAATTAATAAACAATCAGCGCACAAATATAAGTTTATAACTTTTTTCTTGAATCTTGAATTATAATTATTGGAATCATATCCGAATGTTTCCAACCCCAGTCTTCTGCTTGCAGCTTATTACCAAGCTGAATATGCACCTCATAATGAACTCTTTTGAAATGTACAGTAAAAAGTTACCACCATCCTACAACTTCTACTAGCTAAAATCTAATATTACTCCACTAGTATAAGTGAGCGTCAGGAGAGCACTAAACTTACCGATCAACTGTTCTCTCGTGTTCTATCTCTCTCTAACATTAAAATATGATATTTTCGATCCAATATGAAATACATCAAAAGATAAACTTATATTTTTATTTCAAACAAGAATTTTAAGCAGGAACGCATTTATGAAAATGGACATTTCGTTAGTCAATTTACTAAAAAACGTAATATTTTCGTATTTGATACAATTTACATTTATTATTAACAAATATAAAAATTATTTCACGCTGCGTATACCTTGTTTGAGGTCGTAATATAAATATATGTTGCTTAGGTAAACTTATTTTTTTTCTGTATAAACGTTATCAAAGTTTATTTAACAACAAATTTTACGGATTTTGGAGCAACATTTGTTAATTTTTTTGGTTTTTGGCAAAATTCATTTTTCTAATGAAACCAATCAAACCTTCTTGAAGTATAGATTACAAGCTTCAAAAAGTGCTATTGAAAAATCTCAATATCATATTTAAACTGGAGTTATTGGTTTTTGAAGCATAAGCTAAAAATTCAAATTTGTAATTTTTTTAAATTTTTCAATATTTTGACCCCTGTATTTTTTTAAATACAATATTAAGTTTTTTTCCATTTGCTCACATTCTCAAGTGACATTTTGTAAACTGGAAAAATTTCAAATATTTATCTTGAAAATTTTACAAATAAATTTAATCTTATTTGAAAATTGAATGAGTCAAAAGGGGTTAGCGAATTACTTTCGCTGTCTAATCAATTATGCCACCCAAACGAGGATAACGGGTTGACGGAATAACGGAAAACGGGATAACGGGAAACGGGGTAACGCGAAACGGGAAAACGAGAAGCAGGAAAAACCACAGGCATAAGCTAGATGGAACAATACAAAGAAAAAATATTGGAAAAAATACAAATTCTACAGGTCTTATATACTGTGTGACACACTTAAGATGAAGACACCCCTGTATTTTAGTCATTGTTGAAAGCAGAGATTTGATTTTTGGTACAGACGTAGACCTTCATGGGCCGCACTTTTCGCGATACTCAGCCCGAGCGAAAAGGGCAAATTCTCGATATTTTGCTCGCGTTGGAGATAACGAAAGAAGTTATTTGAAAAAGTTGCTTTTGACCCTACATACCGAATCTCAATGCAAAATTCAAATTTTTGTTTTTTTGTAATTTTCATATTCAAGTTTGATTTTCAATTAATGGTTCTGAATAAGAAGCTACGAAAACAATAAATTCGTCATAATGTAGGAATAAGAATGAAAAACCTAATATTCATCATGAAAAATTTCCAATTTTGATTATTAGTTGTTACTAAAAAGCCACAGAGACGATAAAATCGGTCAAAATTAAATGACGATTAATGAAAAACTATTTATTGAACCGAATTCGAACAGGAAATGAAATAAACACTAATATTGGAAGTCAGTTTCAAATATTGTCTCTCTCAACTGGTCCGCCCTTAATTCTGGTACATTTTTCAATTATTTTTCTATTATAATTGGCCACTCTCCTATAAGTTCTGAAATACTTATTTCACGGCAGGCTTGCCTTATTCTCTCACGAAGTTCTTGTCGATTTCGTACCTAGACTTGTAAACCTTATTCTTGACAGTTCCCCAGAAGTAAAAATCCATTGGTGTTATGTCAGGAGAGCAAGGAGGCCATTGTTCATATGGGCTATTTCTACCAATCCAACGTAATAGAAAATGTTCGTTTAACCACTCTCGAACCATCCAAGAATTATGAACGGAAGCTCCGTCTAGCTGAACGTACATCTCTTGTCGCACATTGAGGGGTAGATTTTCAATAATGTCTCATAATTCATTATCAAAAAAATTCAATAGTCGTTCAGCGTTAATGGTATTATTGAAGAAAAATGGTTCAATTATTCTGTCGCCCAAAATACCACACCATATATTAACTTTTTGAGAGTATTTGTCCTTACAGTTTATAACCCAGTGAAGATTTTCGGATTTCTGTCATTTAAAAAATTTCCTTGGGCCCAATAGCAGTAATCTAATCGTTTATATTCGTCACCTTCTTGCAATGTGTGCAAGAACTTTGGTTTAAAAACTTTGATTTTATGACGAACGAGACATCTTCTGATTTTCTCTCTACTCAAATTTAATTGCTCAGACCTTTCACGCAAACTAATTTTGGGATTGGCACGAACTGAAGCTAAGATATTATCATCAACATGGTGCCTTCGATATCGATGTGGTTTGTCAATAGCTGGACGATTCTTTAATACACTTCCGGTTTGAGTAAAAAGTTTATTCACGGAGGCTGCCGTTCCATGTCGAATACGATTTCGTTGCGGATGTCTTCTGTTGAATTCATGAGCAACTTGTCTGCTACTTTGAGCACCATCACCAAATAACCTTATTATTTCAATTTTTTCTCGTAAATTAAGACTTTCAATGGGCATTTTGTTACTGTTTTTGACGCATTTACTTTCAAACTGACATTTGGTATAAATAGTTCATTTGTTTCCATGACACTCTAGCCCAAATTGTAAACTGTTGAAATACAAAATATGTGACTTCTTTGAAACATTGAGAATGACGATTTTCCATCCACAAGTAGGCAAATGGTATTATTCGCAACCAATCATATTCAACAGAAAATTGAAAAATTACTCAAAATTGGAGACAGGCTAGTAAAGGAGACTAAATTCGATTAACTTATATTTGATAAAATAATAATTTTCAATTTTAGTTATTTCAATACGTTTATTCCACTGATTTTGACTATTTTATTATTTCAGAACCATTAATAAAAAATCGAAAAAAAAAATTACAAATATTACAAAAAAAAAACAAAATTCGAATTTTGCGTTGGAATACGGTATATCGGTAAATCGATTTCTAAGCAACTTTTTCAAATAACTTTTTTCGGTATCTCCAACGCGAAGCAAAATATCGAGAATTTGCCCTCTTCGCGGGATCGCAGTAGGCTGGGTTTAAGGCTGTCACTCGGGATGAGTATTGCGAAAAGTGCGGCCCATGAAGGTCTACGTCTCTACCAAAAATCAAATCTCTGCTTTCAAAAATGAGTAAAATACAGGGGTGTCTTCATCTTAAGTGTGTCACACTGTATATATATATATATATATATATATATATATATATATATATATATCTATATTCCGGGTACGCTGGGGCTGCCACTCTATTAGAAAGCAGCTAAACATTAATTACACTATGCATTTCGCGGGGCCGGATGTACCATGGAAAACATCACTTCTTTATCCGGTTACATATTAAATTAATAAAACGGATTGGAGAAAAAAAAACAGATAAAATTAATAAAACGGATTGGATAATATTGATTGGGTGCGTCGATGATGCATTCTGATAACGAATAGTGTGAACGCTGTGTATGTAATGCAACGATAATTTATGATAAATAAAAGTTCACTGATATAATATTTCAACACTGCATATGCTTTGATAAATCTTCATGTTTAGTATCGAATGTTTTGAATCATGACGGTTGGATCTGAAGATTTTATCTATAAAAATTATATATATATATATATATATATATATATTATATATATATATATATATATATATATATAAAAATAAACAGAGTTTTCCTTCGAAATTTTTATGATTCCAGAAAAAAAATTATAAAAAAATGTTTCACCTACCAAAACTTTGCTGTTCTTTGGTGTTCAAAATATTTTTTTTCGAATTTTTAACGACTATAAATTGTCAAAAATATGTTTCCACCATTCGTCGTTTTAACGAGAATATCTTCAATATATGGTATAGAATGATTTCAGTATTAACTTTCTGTTCAAGGTACAGCACGAGCTGGTCTATAATGGGGGTTTTCAGCCAATTTTTTTTTCAATTTGTGTTTTAAAAACTTTCGGAAATTCGTCTTTGAGTTTTAACGTTGAATCTTTTATATTTCCATCGATTTCAAAAGCGCATTTCAAACCTGTTACAAATTTGGTATTTTGATGCATTCACGTCGTCATATTGTCCACTTTGCCACTGATAATGCCATTTGTTATTTCATTTCCGTAATTTAAGTGCATTGTTGCATATCCAAGGATGTTGACAGTCTCAGCAGTATATGTCTTGAGGGGCAATTTTTATCGAATTATAGGTTCTCCGGGAAATAAATAATTGAATTCTTGTTCAGACATTGTTGAAACAGCCGTTCCCGTATCCCATTCAAATCAAACCGTTTTCTCGTGCAGTATTATTTCCGCCATAAATTTTCCAGGTCGATCTTCACCTTCCTCATTTGCGCGTGTATTTATATTCACGTTCTTTAGTGGTTTCATCGAAATAAGCTTTTTGTCATGCAGAGTGTCAACTTGGTGGAACTATAAGGTTTTTTTTTGTATTTTTATTCCAATTTTTGAACTTGTTCACTAAATCTTTTGGATAAAATATGTGTTTAAAATAATTGACAAATATAAAAGTCAAACAATTCAAAAAAAAATAATTATTTCAATATCAAAACATAAATTAAAATAAAATATACAACAAAAACAACTGAAATGAACTGATATCCTTCTTTATCTATGGCTTTGGAATCGAAAGACTCTTTTCTTGTGAATTGTTAATCATTGAATGTATCTATTCGTTTTTAAACCTCAATAGAAGATAAAATATGAATTTTTCCTCAAATCTAACATACCCTTCATTAAAAAAAATCATTACATATTCAGCAGATGATTTTTTTGGAAATATGAACAGGGTGTTAATAAAATATATCAAATATTTCCTGGAATGTCGTTTATTCCGCAGAAGTCGTTGAATCTGCGACTAAAATGTTCATTCAGATTGTGAAGAAGGCGTTGGAAAAAAGCACTTGATCAATTGAAATCAAAGGTAGTAAAAAAAAAAAAATATTTTTTTACAACATTACACAGTAAAGTAATAAATGGAATGAAACATTTAAAAGCTGAAAAATCACTTGGAATTCACAATCTGAAAGTTGAAACCTTGATAAACATAGCTCATCAATTAGCAAGTCAACTTGTTTGTATAACCAATGCATTAATGGAATTAGGACATTATCTATCGGACTTCGAAACATCAGTAATCATCCCTATATCAATGGAATAGCGACAAGACAGAAGTGAATAATTACAGTCCGATCTCTCTGATCACTAATATTAGTAAAATCATTGAAAGAAATAAAAACTTTTTAACAAAAAGTGTGGAATCTGGTCATGGATGGACTAGAGGAGTATCTGAAAGATAAAGGTCATAGAACCCTTGAGTGCGCTGACGACATAGTTGTCATAGAAAAATGGAAATTCAATACCACGGTTAGAGATCGTTTGCAAGAGGCCCTAAATCTGGTAATCAGATAGACGGACTTAGAGGGGTTGAATATCAATCCTCAAAAAGTCACTATAGTAACATTCACTCAAAGACAGAAACTAGAGGGACTAGGACTCATAAAACTTCGAGAAGAATCTATACAGATCAAGGGAGACGTCAAATATCCCGGGGTTATACTGGACTTGAAACTGACCTGGAACCAACATCTGATGAAAGTGACCAAAAAAACGGAGACCACATTAATTGTGGCAAGACGCTCTTTTGGGAAAATTTGGGGGTTGAAACCACTTATGGTACACAGGTTGGGAAAACCGGCCATAACGTACATGGTGGGAAAACCGGCCATAACGTACGCCATCCTGGTGTGGTGGACAAAGGAGCGCTAAAACTAAACTAGGCAAGGTACAAAGACTTGCCTGCGTGGGCATCATAGGGCCAATGAAATAAACACCCACTGTAGCCATGGAGATACTGTTAGGATTGCCTCCCCTTCACTTGGTGATACAAGGAGACGCAAGGTTAGGTGCTTTAAGACTGAGAAACACACTGGATAACATAAACGTTGAAACAGGAAACATGAGCATCGTAAGCATTGTAGTCAGGGACGTGTTAGACCTGAGACCAGATCACATTGCGAAACAATTCTCCTTTGACAAGCCATACAGGGTATCTATACCAGACGGAACTGTATGGAACAACGCAGACCTCAACACCATTCTACAGGGCAAGATCGGGTACACATATGGGTCAAAAATCGAGAATGGCGCTGGAGCAGGAGTGTTTTCTAGCAAACCAAAGACCGAGTTTAGCTACTTACTGGGTAATCGCACTTCTATATTCCTAGCAGAGAAGTCTACGCAATCCTTCAATATGCGAAGGAAAACAACAGGAGAGTAATAGTAGAGGAGCAGATCTACATTCTCTCAGACAGCAATCAAAGCTATGAGTAGTCAGGAAGTGACGTCCCAACTGGTATGGACCTGCAAAGAGGAACTGACAATACTGACAGAACAAAACCACGTCAAGCTGATTTGGGTGTCAGGACATCAGGGATTTGCAGGGAATTAAAATGACGAACTCGCTAGAAGAGCATCGGAAAACATTTAATCAAACCAGTCTGATGCTTACATGGATATTCGAAGACCATATTTCGCAGATTCGGGAAATAATGATGCACGCATACTGCAGAATGAATCGAGTATAGATGTCAACCAAATGAGAAGATGGTTTCATCCACCTAATATTTTCATTATAGATAGGGGCTACCGAGATGCTCTTCGTTTTCTTCAGAATATTGGCATTCATTGTGAAATGCCTTCAGTTCTACCTCGAGGACAAAGACAACTACTAACTGACGAAGCCAACAAGTCCAGAATCATAACAAAAACTAGATGGAAAGTTGAGGCATGAAATGGTCGTTTGAAGACGTTAAAAAAAATTCTCACCCAAAAATTCTCACACATCATATCAAAAATATTAAATGTGTCCTACAATAGCAGGTGCGATAATGAATGAGTACCATCCGCTTATTCAAATGAGAGATGTCAAACTAGAATTAGCCAATATAATGTTGGAAAAGGCTAATAGAGTCAACGTAGTTGAAGCCAGAGTTGAAGCAGAGAATCTAAGTATGGGACGTGGTCAGTGGACATTACTCAGACAGGATTCCCAAGATTAGATTTATTATTGGTACGAGATATAACTGTTGGCATATATCAGGTAGAATTGGCAGCATCATATATACAAGATACTGTACTGTAATGAGCGTGGATTTTTACAAATGAGAGTTCATTCAAGATTCCGTAATGCCACCAAATATCAATAATTCATAGCATTCGAAGCAAATGTAGAGGAAATTGAACAAATCAATAGCGTTGACGTTGTTATATTTGGATATTATTGCACTTGTAAAACTGGAGCCCGGACCCTTGGATGTTGTGCCCATGTGGCCAGTATTATCTGGTAGAGCTCATCCAGTATTGAAACGACCTGTTGGTAGGTAGAGAGGGGGAAAACACGAGTGGATACGATTTGCTGTGCTACGGCGAATCTTCACCAGTGTCTTGGCATGCAGCGTTCGAAAGGTTAGGTTTGTTTAATTAATAAATAGGGTGTGCAGTTATTTATTCAACTTCGCAACAGTTTACTCGTTACCTTGCCAAAATGACCAGTGGTAAGTACTATTCAGTAGCGGAAAAAGAAATAGGAGTGTTAGGAAAGTTATAGGAGTGTAAGTTCTCTACGTCTCGTGAATCGCCTATACCAAATAATTTGGTACGCCTGTGGAATTTCTATTAATATCCATAGTTAGACAATGGTTCGGGTATCATCGATAAAAATTGGTTGTTAGGTGGGGAAAGGCCAAAGTGGTCGTTTCAATACTGGATGAGCTCTACCTTGGCACGCACGTCATGAACAGTATATAAGGTATCCATCAAATGCCCTTCTCATCCATATAGAGGATGCTGAACGTAGAGAGAGACAAGTTAATCAGGTGTTCTGACTCCTTTTCTGTACGCTGGTCTTGTCATCATTCGTGTTAGTTCATTGGCACCCTGTTATATATTGTTTTTCCGTTAAAAGAATTTCACAATTTTGATATTGAAGTAGGTAATAAATACATCATCAATCAAGATCAATTGACAGTTGTCCGGCGGTGAGCCCAAGGTTTCCAACAGGATGTCATCTGAATAGTGAATAATTCTGGATTTCCTGTCGTTCTTCATTAGCAACGTATACATTCCATATAGGTACGTCTTTTTAATATATCGTTTCCTGTTTTGTTGTAAATCAATGTTTCTGTTTTAATTATTTGCAATATTTCCCGAGATTATTCTACCATCATTCGAATTGTTCTACTAATCGTAGTAGATACAGTTTTATTTACTAATAATATTGTTCACCATCTTTAGGCAGATGTGCGTCGAACAGAATGTATTTCTGAAAATGCTTCAATGACATCAATATCAATCATAACTACTTCAAGGAAATTTCAGTGAAGGACACTAGTTTTTGATCCACCCTGTATATTTTATGTATCTGCAGAGTGAACTTTCACCGTGAATGATCGAGTTTCTAACCGACTTTTCCGGAATTTCAGGCATTTGTATATATCAATAAGCAGGACTGGTGCAGTTTCATGAGAAATACATAATAGATATGTCAGTTCAATTCAGGAGATGCTAATATCATCAATCGTAATTGACATTGGTATCCTACAAAATATTTGAAAAAGAATGAAATTCCACCGCCCAATTTTTTGGAAATCACTGAAAAACTTGCCATTTTTAGACTCACCCTGTACGTGCAGGAATCATTGTTCTCTATAGTGTATTCAAATCGGCCGTATAAACAATCCGATGCATACCCGATTTGGTTTATATATTCGAAAAAGTCTCTTCACGATGGCCATTTGAATTGAAAAGGGAAACATTCTCAATTAAATATCAGATGTAGTTCAATGTCCAGCGTGGCTTCAGCCAGGGAAGTAGTTGTTTTCTGTTAGCCATTCACAAAAAATAACTTCATTTTTATCGTGGATTTTTCAATTCACAGAAAAATCTTTCAATATTTAATTGAGAATGTTTCCCTTTTCAACATGAATACCCCACAAGAGGTTATCTTGACAATGGAAGATAGTGACTAAAGTTTATCTTTCAGTTGCAGATGATTCCACATCTGATTTTATGAACATCCTGTTCATATTTTCAACAAATCAAGGCATTTTGAAATTTTGGAAAAGTTATCTTTAGCACCCTATATAAGCTAAACTGTTGATTTTAGAGCGGTGGTGCGATGGAGACATTTGATCAGCATCACGAGTTCTGCAATATAAGTATAAACATTTCGAGCAAATTCTCCAAAACCTAATTTCCCATTGTTGCGGTGCGAGGTCCTTTGGTTAATTAATTTGTAGTCCATACGAAAACTTAAAAAAAACTATTTTCCTATGTTGCTTTGTTTTATATTCATAAATTTTCATACTAAAAATTATAATGTATTGGTTTTACAGGATTATATTGTCTTCGTTCACTGAAAGTAAAAATAAGTCGAAGTAAATTAAATACTTTTAAAATAAAACTTCTATTTTTAATAAAAAAAAAGCATTTCGTTTCCCATAACAAAACAAAATCACAAAAAAATTAAATTATTAATTTCGTCTCACAATTTCTTTTATTAAATATTTTAAATAAAAATCAACTAACTTAGGTTCAACACATATCAAAAAATTGTCATCTCTCTCAAGTTTTTCAACGAACATTCCCAGTGTGGTCCAAACGATATAATATTTGGTTGTCGTTATAGGTTAGAGGCATATGCAAAGAGACAATAGAATGCTCAAAAGATGCCCACAATGCCAAAATAAGATCAAAACTTGCTGAATGTCCTAACGGATCCCGTTCATTTTGGTCTTTCGCCAAAGCTGTGGGAAGAAACTTCACTTCCAGCTCATTTCCTCCTCTAACCAAAGAAGATGGAACACTAGCAACGACTGCCCAGGAAAAAGCCAATATCTTTGCGCACCTATTTGCTGGAAATTCCACTCTGGATTCATCGGGAGAACAACCCCCGAACATTACACCTATTGACAGTCACATGCCCGAGATCACCTTTCGCCAACGTACTATCAGAAAGATTTTGCTGGGTCTCAACACCAACAAGCCGGAAAACCCCCAAAACCTTTTTAATTGTTCAACCACTCTTACAATTTGGGGGTATTTCCGTCCAATTGGAAAATTGCAAGAGTACAGCCAGTCCCTAAAAAAGGCGAAAAGGCCCTACCTAGCAACTACAGACCTATCGCACTGCTATCTATTATTTCAAAGGTCATGGAAAAAGCCATCAACATCAAGCTCATGAAATATCTGGAAGACTCAGGAATTGTCAACGATAGGCAATATGGCTTCCGCCATCAGAGATCAACTGGTGACCTGCTCGCTTACGTCTCACATATATGGCAGCTATCTATTGAAAAGTATGGAGAAACTTTAGCTGTGGCATTAGATATCTCCAAGGCGTTCGATCGAGTTTGGCACCAGGGACTCCTCGCCAAGCTTCCGTCTTATGGCTTGCCCCCTCAGCTGTGTTCTCTGCTTGCTAGTTTTCTCCCAAACAGGTCTCTCCATGTAGTGGTCGATGGAGTTTCATCTGACACTCTACTCATAAATGCTGGTGTTCCGCAAGGATCTATTCTCGCACCAACACTATTTCTACTTCACATCAACGACCTGTTGAAAGCAACTTCATGTCCAGTACACCGCTTTCTCTTCCAGGGCCCCTATATCAGCCTGTGAAACCAGAAATGAACGAGGAAGAAATGTTAATAATATAAATATGGACTTAGCAACAATTCTCGAGTGGGGATCTAATAACTTGGTAGAATTCAATGCAAACAAAACACAAGCATGTCTTTTCTCTAGAAAAGCCGATCTCACTGTGCCTAACATAACTTTGTCGGGAGTAACCATACCACTGAAGTCATCCATATCGATGCTTGGTATTACTATCAGCAATAACCTTGCCTGGGAAAATCACGTGAGACCCATTGCCAAAAGTGCATCCCAAAAACTTGGTTTTTTGTTTCGTGCCAAGAGCTATTTCACCCCCACTCAGCTGCTTATGATCTATAAGGCACAGATCCGACCTGTCCTGGAATACTGTTCCCATATTTGGAGCGCGGCACCAAAACATATCCTGAGGCTATTGGATTCTGTCCAAAAAAGGGCAATTCGTCTCATCGGTGATGCCTCGCTTACAAACTCGCTCACTTGTCTGGAACACCGTAGAAAAGTTGGCGATTTGTCTCTATTTTATAGATATTTTCATGGGCGATGCTCTTCTGAAATATCAACAATCGTTCCTGCTTTGGCAGTCTCTTCGAGACTAACCCGTCAAGTTCAGTCATCACACCCCTTCGTGGTCACTTTGGAGACCTGCAGAACATCACTTTCCAAAGACTCGTTCATCCAACGAACAGCGAGGCTTTGGAACTCATTGCCTAGGGAGGTGTTCCCCGAGGCATACAACCTCCAGAAATTTAAGAAGAACACCAACTCCTACCTTCTTTCCCTTGGTTCCCACGATGTTCTCTGAACATTACAGGATATCCCTTTTCGTGGGAACCAGAACATAAAAAAAAAAAAATTGTTTCGTACCTGATAATAATTTTTTATTTTATTTAATTTGGCCATGTGTATTGGTTAAATAAAAAAAAATCTTCACTTTCTTCATTTTTGGTGTCAATTTGAAACAATAATATAGGCATTTAATTCCAATGATTTCATTATTATCAATAATGCCTTCTGGAGATATAAGATATGTACCGCGAAAACAGACTTAAACTTATACTTTACTTCCCAGTTTGAATTGGATGAAACACGATGAAAATCCCTGAATATCCTAGGTTTCTCAGAAATATTTCTAATTCATCACGATTGTCCCAATTTTGACAGGAATTATCGACCACCCACTATCAGTTATATTATTCCTGTACATCTCAATTTATCGCTAGTCCGTTGCGCGGCGGCGTTGAGTTCATTTATTGCCATATGTTGAAATCACACGACCAGACCGTGACCGAAAAGGGGCTACGGGGACAGATTGAATCTTTATCTTGTAAAGGGTGGATTTACACCCCTGCTGTATTCACTACCAACAACTACTATTAGCGCTATTGTTACGATATTAGTCAAATTAACCTCGTTTAGGATAAACGCGGTATTGTTCGATATTCATTGTGACAAATAATGGCTTTGTTTTGGTACACATGATGATATTTTCTTCGTTGTACTTATAGACCAGGGTCGATAATTTTGAAACCAAAAAAAAAATAGTAGGATGAAACCCATTGGAAAAGGAAGAGAATATAACAAAAATTAAAGGAAAATAATTTACGGGTGATCTGAGGTCGGGTAGTGGAAGGGGTGAGTTTTAAGGGTAAAAAAACGAATTATTTAAATTTCCGGCAAAACTACAAGTCTAATGGGAAAAAAGCAAAGTTGTAGGCAATGGAAAGATCTACAACTTTTGTCCACACACTTTTTTCACATAACCTCAAAATTTATGTAAAAAATTCAAATAACCAAGTTTTTGGTTTTTTATTTTTATCTTTTACAAAAAAACTTTTTCATTCACAAAATTTGGTGAAAACTTACCTTTTTATGTCCCAAACACATTTTTTTGATTTAAAATATTTATTTTTTCACCTTATTTTGACTTAATATCGAAAAAGCACCCTGATTTTCAATCAAAAATTCTCCGTCAAAATATCAGCTTTTTAAAAAAAGTCGGTGGGCAAGAAATAACAGGTAGTATAGCCCAGACCCTCCTGGCCCCTTCCCCACTTCTCTATGAAATACCTTTTGATGGGCTAAAATTTTCCGTAGGTCACTCAGGTATAAGTTATCTCAAAATAGCAATAAATAGGCATCTACGCATATAATTTAAAGATTCTACAACTTTCTCAAAATATTGTAGATGTCTTATTAAATATTAACTTAACGTTTCTTTGCATTTTCTGAGAACATTTAAGATAGTAATGTATATTTTTTTTCATACCATCAGAAAGTGGAGATTTCAACGAACAAAAAGCCCACCGAGCTTTTTCAAAAAGCTGATATTTTGACGGGAGAATTTTTGATTGAAAATTAGGGTACTTTTTCGATATTAAGTCAAAATAAGGTGAAAAAATAAATATTTTAAATCAAAAAAATTACAGTGTGTTTGAGACATGAATAGGTAAATTTTCACCAAAGTTCGTAGAAAAATTTTTTTTTTTTCGGAAAAGCTAAAAATAAAAAACCAAATTTGAATTTTTTACATAAATTTTGAGGTTATGTGGAAAAAGTTTGAGCACAAAAGTTGTAGATCTTTCAATTACCTACAACTTTGCTATTCAACTTTTTTCCATAGGACTTGTAGTTTTGCCGGAAATCGAGATTAACCGTTTTTTACCCTTAAAAACTCACCCCCTTCCACTTCCCGACCTCAGATCGCCCGTAAATTATTTTTCCTTTCATTTTTGTTATATTCTCTTTCTTTTCCAATGGGTTCCATCCTACTATTATTTTTTTTCACTTTTTACCATTTTCAAAGGCTTCAGCCCTGGTCTATTATGGATGAAACGAAAGATTCTAAAATTAATTTGATTCACAACAGAAAATTACTATGCACGCCTTTTTTTTCCACATCAATTTATTCCTTCATCTTTTATTCTCACACATGAAGCGTCATGGGAGCTGAAAATCCTCTACAGTAGCTCATATATATGAGTTTTTAATCAAGACTGGAATGGAAAATCAAATAACTATCTGAATGAATATGCAAATTTTCAATTTCTGATTTTTTCTTTTTTTTTTCTTTTGAGCTACTATCTTTTCAGAATATCTATCAGATGTGGTTCAATGTCCAGCGTGGCTTCAACCGGGGAAGTACTTATTTTCTGTTAGACATTCGCAAAAAATAATTTCATTCTTTCGTTCTCACACATGAAGCGTCATGGGAAATGAAAATCCTCTGCAGTAGCTCATATATATATATATATATATATATATATATATATATATATATATATATATATATATATATATATATATATATATATATATATCTCACTAAGTTGGAACCATATGGAAAACCTTTTTATTATTAATTTTAGGAGAAAAAGTTATTTTTCATAAAAAATTCTGCATATTCTGAAACCTAAAATACATACATCAGATATCAATTTTTTTCAGTCGTATACGCGGTATGTCAAAATATATGAATTTTACTCAGGAGTAAAGTACCTTTATATTCGAAAATATCGAAATTTGTTAAAAAAAAAGTTGTTCAGAACTAAAAACTACGTTCAAATATGCAATTACATCATTTTCCATGAAAAAATCATTTTTTCTTATTTTGTCTACAATAACAACGCAAATTTAACTGTAGTGTAATCTAGGATACACTGACAAAGAAATGATTTGGTGATTTGTTAATAGCAAGATATGTTTGATAGTGGTAGCGTTATTAACTTGTTAAGAGAAAAGATAAATTGTTTTGATTGTGGAGAAAACTATAAAACGCATAGAGAAACAGAAACTATTTTTAATAAGAGACATCCCAATGAAAATATCAATCATTCAACTGTTATAATGAATTCAAGAATACTGGAAGTATTAAAAATCATTTTAATGGAAAACGCCGAAAACTGGTTGCCGATGAGAATACGCAGTTGAAGTAATGCTGTCAGTTGTAGAAAATAAAAAAATGTCATTGCGCAAAAGGAAGTCGTCGATGCAACAAAATGTGAGTGGCAAGAATTTTAAAACTGAATAAATACAGACCATTCAACCCAAAAATCGTTCACACATTGATAGAAAGGGATTTTGATAGGCGCTTTGATTTTTGCCATCTTATCCAAGGAAAATTAGAAGAGGACCCTTATTTTACGAGGCGTATAATTTTTTCCGATGAGTCAACATTTTCGTCAAATGGAACTGTCTCGTCACAACATTGTCGCTGGTGGTCTGATGAAAATCCCAATTTTGTAATAAAGTCACATGACCAATATTCATTTAAGAAGAACGTGTGGTGTGGCATTTATAAGAACAGATCAATAGGTCCTTTTTTTTCACCAATCTATAAATGCCGAACGTTTTCTATAGTTTTAACAAACTCACATCAATGACTTCTTGAACGAACTGCCCTTACAAGCACGTCAATGTATTTGGTTCCAACAAGATGGTGCCGCATGCCACAGTACATTAAATGTTAGGGAATATCTTAAACATACATTCCATGGAGAAGTTATTCACAGATTTTCTGATCTTTTTTGGCCTGCTAGATCCCCTGACTTAACCCCCCTTGATTACTTCTCATGGGGTTGCTTGAAACAAAAAGTTTATCAGAAAGGGCCGTTTCAAGATGTTGACCATTTGGAGAGGAAATTTCTCCAGAAATGATAAGGAATGTATTACGTGAATTTGCCAGAAGAACGAATATATGCATTGAACGAGAAGGTGGATATGTCGAGGCATCAGTGGAATGAGGAAACATTACTTTTCTATTTATTTCCAGAATTAAAATTATGTTGGTTACACAACTTAGTATTTGTATGTATTTTCTTATTTGCACAATATATGCATATGCATTCATTATGTGTTTAAATTGCAAAATTGTTAAAAAACATTAAGAAACGAAAAGGTGATCATGTGTTTCACAATCAAAAGAGATAAATGTCCATTCAAAATAGAAAAAACAGTAAAAAGTAATATAACCTAATTTTTCAATGTCTATGAATGTAATTTATTTTATTTTTTTATGTTCTGGTTCCCACGAAAAGGGATATCCTGTAATGTTCAGAGAACATCGTGGGAACCTAGGGAAAGAAGGTAGGAGTTGGTGTTCTTCTTAAATTTCTGAAGGTTGTATGCCTCGGGGAACACCTCCCTAGGCAATGAGTTCCAAAGCCTCGCTGTTCGTTGGATGAACGAGTCTTTGGAAAGTGATGTTCTGCAGGTTTCCAAAGTGACCACGAAGGGGTGTGATGACTGAACTTGACGGGTTAAGCAGGAACGATTGTTGATATTTCAGAAGAGCATCGCCCATGAAAATATCTATAAAATAGAGACAAATCGCCAACTTTTCTACGGTGTTCCAGACAAGTGAGCAAGTTTGTAAGCGAGGCATCACCGACGAGACGAATTGCCCTTTTTTGGACAGAATCCAATAGCCTCAGGATATGTTTAGGTGCCGCACTCCAAATATGGGAACAGTATTACAGGACAGGTCGGATCTGTGCCTTATAGATCATAAGCGCTGACTGGGGTGAAATAGCTCTTGGCACGAAACAGAAAACCAAGTTTTGGGATGCACTTTTGGCAATGGACCTCACGTGATTTTCCCAGGAAAGGTTATTGCTGATAGTAATACCAAGCATCGATATGGATGGCTTCAGTGGTATGGTTACTCCTGACAAAGTTATGTTAGGCACAGTGAGATCGGCTTTTCTAGAGAAAAGAATCTTGTGTTTTGTTTGCATTGAATTCTACCAAGTTATTAGATCCCATTCGAGAATTGTTGCTAAGTCCATATTTATATTATTAACATTTCTTCCTCGTTCATTTCTGGTTTCACGGGCTGATATAGGGGCCCTGGAGAAGCGGTATGGAGGGTACTATCATCGGCAAAGCTGTGTACTGGACATGAAGTTGCTTTCAACAGGTCGTTGATGTGAAGTAGAAATAGTGTTGGTGCGAGAATGGATCCTTGCGGAACACCAGCATTTATGAGTAGAGTGTCAGATGAAACTCCATCGGACCACTACATGGAGAGACCTGTTTGAGAGAAAACTAGCAAGCAGAGAACACAGCTGAGGGGCAAGCCATAAGACGGAAGCTTGGCGAGGAGTCCCTGGTGCCAAACTCGATCGAACGCCTTGGAGATATCTAATGCCACAGCTAAAGTTTCTCCATGCTTTCAATAGATAGCTGCCATATATGTGAGACGTAAGCGAGCAGGTCACCAGTTGATCTCTGATGGCGGGAAGCCATATTGCCTATCGTTGACAATTCCTGAGTCTTCCAGATATTTCATGAGCTCGATGTTGATGGCTTTTTTCCATGACCTTTGAAATAATAGATAGCAGTGCGATAGGTCTGAGCTAGGTAGGGCCTTTTTGCCTTTTTTAGGGACTGGCTGTATCTTGCAATTTTCCAATTGGACGGAAATACCCCCAAATTGTAAGAGTGGTTGAACAACTTGCAAAAGAACAGGTGTTAGTTCGGGGCACATTTCTTGAGAACAATCGGCGGGATTCCGTCAGATCCACAGGCTTTGTTGGTGTTGAGACCCAGCAAAATCTTTCTGATAGTACGTTGGCGAAAGGTGATCTGGGCATGTGACTGTCAATAGGTGTAATGTTCGGGGTTGTTTTCCCGATGAATCAGAGTGGAATTTCCAGCAAATAGGTGCGCAAAGATATTGGCTTTTTCCTGGGCAGTCGTTGCTAGTGTTCCATCTTCTTTGGTTAGGGGAGGAAATGAGCTGGAAGTGAAATTTCTTCCCACAGCTTTGGCGAAAGACCAAAATGAACGGGATCCGTTAGGACATTCAGCAAGTTTTGATCTTATTTTGGCTTTGTGGGCATCTTTTGAGCTTTCTATTGCATATTTGAACGTTGTTTTATGATTGTATTTAAGATTTTAGAATATGCAAAAATTTCAATATAAAGGACTTTACTCTTGATACAATCATACTTTTTAAACCAAAAAACTTTTTATGAGGAATAACTTTTTTTCCTAAAATGAATAATAAAAAAGTTTCCCATATGGTTCCAACTTAGTGAGACATACTGTATATATATGAGTTTTTAATTAAGACTGGAATATAAAATCAAATAACTATCTGAATGAAAATGCAAATTATCAATTTTGGATTTTTTCTTTTTTCTTTCTTTTGACCTGGGGTCATTTCAGAATATCTATCAGATGTAGTTCAATGTCCAGCATGGCTTTAACCAGGAAAGTACTTGTTTTCTGTTAGACATTCGCAATTCACATAAAAATATTTCTATTCAATATTCAATTGAGATTGTTTCTCTTTTCAACATGAATACCATACAGGTATTAATGTCAGTAAAACACTAATTTCAAAGGGTCTCCCCTCTCCTCCTCCTCTTTTCTATCTTTGCAAAGTGAGATTGCTTCTAGAAAATGTTTCCCATTTCTTACGGTCTCTCTCATGATCTTAGAAGCCTGAAATAGATTTTCGTCGACAAAAATGTATTGAAGACCTTTTGCTTTGCTGTAGTCGGGTAAAAACATCTTGCATATCAATTACACAAGCGCAGTAAGTTAAGTTTAACGTGTCGAGGGTCGGCGACTACAGTACACATTTTTCCAGATGACCACAACGTGTTGAAATCTGAGACCCAGGAACGTAGCGGCCACCGAAAAAGTGTTAACCATTTTGGTAGCCGCCACGTGATAAAACCGTGTATATTACGTGGCAGTGGTTGTGGTTAAACACTTCAAAGTTTTCCAGGATCGTGGCCGCTACGTTCCGTCCACTGAAAATGTTACTTGGGGAGAGTAGAAGACTTAATCAGGCTGCTAACTTCTTTCACAGAATCTAACTATCATATCTACATAGAAAAATTGTATTTCGAACAGATATACGCTATGTGAATATTAGGATCAGAGGAATTCTCACTCTCCTCCTTTCAAAACCGATTTTTATCGATAATGCTTCAGATACCAAATTCACCATGTTCACAGCAATGTTCCTCATCAATTGAAATCAGCAAGGCTTCAGCAATTCAAATCGAATATTATTCGTTTTGCTCTTTATTAGATATTAGATATAATATTCTCAGAATGGCAGTTAGAAATAATAAGATTCAAACAAATTCCTGAACATTTCGAATTCACCAGTTATAAATTATCTTCTTATACAGCGTGTTACCAAATAAATGCAAAAATTCCTAGGAGATGATTCCTTGTCGAAAATTAAAAGGGGTCTTTCATGTAAACAAAAGCTCTTAGGCCTTTCCTTGAAAAATTACACGTTTCCAAAAATGAAAAAAAAAGTTTTTTTTTTCTTGAAAATGCTGAAGAGTTGAAGAAATGGCATTTTGTGGGCCTACCAATAAGAAAGCTACCTATGAATATTTTTTTAATTTCGTTGTGATCTTTTAAAGGGGTGAAACATGCAACCCCTATTCCATTTTTACCAGGACTTTTTAACGAAACAAAATTTCTCAATTGAAAAATATGTCTTGAGAAGACCGATTCATTGGTAAACTTTATGAACTCCTGTGTCCGTAAAAGCAACAGTTACCCAATAAAAAATAAAATACAACATTGTGCATGAACGGATCTTCTGTAAATGGAATCGAAAAAATCTGGTAGGTAGTTGTCAAGTCGCTTTGATTTCTATGTGATAGTTGAAAGTTCAATTGTGTGTTTTGAATCTTCAATATGAATAATTACACTAACACTGAAATGGCCGATATGCATTTTATGTATGATCGTGCCATTGGAAATTCTTTGGGAACTAGACGCCTCTATGCAGAGATGTATCCTCAGCGCGTGATACCTCATCACACAATTTTTGCACATCTTCACCACCGTCTCTGTGAAAGGGGGACTTTTAAAAAACGAACAACTGATTGTGGTCGTCCTAGAGTAATAAGAACGGTGGCAGTGGAAGAAAAGGTTCTCAATATGATTGAAGATCGTCCGGAATTAAGTACAAGACAAATTGCTAATACACTTAATGTTAGCAATAAACTAATCTGGAAAATTTTAAAGGATCACCAATTGTATCCTTACCGTATTCAACGAGTCCAGGTATTTTTGCCGCGAATTTTCCCTATCGAGTGAACTTTTGTCAATGGAGTCTTCAAATTATTACCCAAAATGCTTAATTTTTTGAAAACGTAATATTCACTGACGAATCCAACTTTTCAAGGCAAGGGATTACAAATTTCCATAACGATCATCTACGGGCCGAAGATAACCCACATGCAATTCAAGAAGGTCGGTATCAATATTAATTTCACTTAACGTGTGGTTCGGAATGATTGCCGAAAATATTATTGGACCGTATTTTCTACCCTTATGGCTAACTGGTGCAACCTATTCAAATTTTCCCCAGGAGCAGCTTCCCATTTTACTTAAAAATGTTCCACTAGCTATTCGACCACGAATGTGGTTTATGCACGATGGTGCGCCTGTCCATTTCAGCATAACTGCTCGTCAGTACTTGGACGACGTGTATCCAAATCGTTGGATAGGCAGAGCAGGACCTCAGCCTTGGCCTCCCAGATCTCCAGACTTAAACCCCTTGGACTTTTGCACCTGAAGTCCTTGGTTTATTCGACCCCCATTGAATGTGTGAATGATTTAAGGAATCGAATCGTTGCAGCCTGCGAGACAATCCAAAACACACCAGGAATATTTCAACGTTTGCGCCAGTCTATGAGACGAAGACTTGATTCCTCTCTAATGGTTGGAGATGGTCATTTCGAGCAGTTTTTATAACTCCGTTCCGTTTGATATTGTTGCCTTTTTCTTTGTTGTAATTGGGAATTCAAAATAACGGATACTCCCTCCGGTGTCGATTTTTGAAACTATACATACGTACATTGTTTACTTTTCCAAACATTAAGGTTTATTTGGATAGAATGGCGACCGTTGAATATGATTTCAAACGTTGGATTTGCGGGAATTCGGTCGAAATCTTGAAGAAAATCAATTTTTTAACTAGTCGACGTTTCGAAACTTTATTGTTTCATTCTCCAGACTATTTAGTATGGCTTTCCGAGTTTACAAAGGGTGAAATAAATAATTTCGACATAAAATATAATAGTTGCTCCTTCACTTCATGTCTGTGTTAACGTCTTTCATGAACCTGAATATCTATTTATATTTTATGTCGAAATTATTTATTTCACCCTTTTTAAATTCGGAAAGCCATACTAAATAGTTTCGAGAATGAAACAATAAAGTTTCGAAACGTCAACTAGTTAAAAATTGGTTTTCTTCAACATTTCGACCGAATTGAACGATTGAAATTAAGGTTCATATGATTTCAGCCATTCTATACCTAAAACTTGCCGAATTGTTGACATTCAATGAAATTCTTGTTTACCTGTTGTCTATTGAGTGATTCAAGTTCAAATCATTATTGTTGTGTACCTCAATGTGACTCTTGGCAAAACGATACCGTTGTACTGGAATAAGTTTTCATAAATTTCCATGAGAAAATGAACGTTACGTTCTGGTGCAGACTAATCTAGGATTGAGCGAGTTTATTGACATACGATGGGCTCTTGAAGAATACAGTCCCTTCCAAAAATCTTCCTGTATCGTCTGTGGCCAAGAAAAAAAGTGATAAAGAGAACCTTCACAGAGAGTTGTGAGGAAAAAAAAAGAGAGTTGAGAGGAGAAAAAAAGAGATATTATTCAACATACCGAAAATGATTCGTACAGTATGGAAAAATAGTGACTATATATGTATATCTAGATGATAAGGACACATTGTTTACTTTTCGAAACATTAATGTTTATATATGATTTTAGCCATTGTACACTTGAAACTTGTCGATTGTTGACATTCAATGAAATTCTGGTTTACCTTGTGAATATTCTGTTGACTATTGTACATCCTCGAGTGAAAAAATAAGTGATTCTGGTTCAAATCATTATTGTTGTGTACCTCACTGTGACTCTTGGGCAAAGCGATCCCGTTTTTATCATTTTCCGTAAGAAAATGAATGTAACGTACTGATGGTGCAGACTAATCTAGGATTGAGTGAGTCTATAGACAGGCGACGGGCTCTTGAAGAATTCAGTTCCGTCCCAAAATGTTCCTGTATCGTGTGTGGCCAAGAAAAAAAAGGAAAAAGAGCACCTTCAAAGGGAGTTGAGAAGAAAAAAAAAGATAGTTCAGAAGAGAAAAAAGGGATATTCAACATACCGAAGGTTATTCATACAGTTTGGAAAAAGCGTGACTATATATGTATATCTAGGTGATAAGGGCCCATTTTAACACCATCTTGGTTGTTTTAGATGAAATTAAAAAAAAAATTTGTTAGTTTTTAATTCGAACATTCACAAATAATAACATTTCTTCAAATAAGTCATTACAATAATTCTCGATGACTTCACTAAGCTGTCCAGAAACTTTGAGAAAGTTTTTTTTGTAAGTAAATGAGATCATACTTTCGTCTCCTACAAAGTGAGTTTTCGCAAATGATATTGTCCTAAGATTTGAATACCCCACTTCACCAGAGTCTTGAAATGAATAACACTACACAAAAAAACTGGAAAATAATACCAAATGGAAATATTTCAAGAAAAACTCCAAATACAAGTGTATAACCTCTGAGAAAACAGACATTGTATGTATGTCTGGTTTGAATTACCGCCACTCTGGCGCTGGCATCTAATTTTGAATTCCCAATACACCTAATTTTGTTTTGTTTGTATTTTTAATTTGATATTCTATTAAAACAAAACCTGGTACTAGTACATGCCTACATTACAAGTTAAAACAAGCGGAATGATTTTAAAATACTATGATTGAATTCACAAGTTGTGCAAACAAAACGTGACAGCCACCTACTAGATTTTTTCGATTCCATTTACAGAAGATCCGTTCATGCACAATGTTGTTTTTTATTTTTTATTAGGAAACTATTGCTTTTACGGACACAACACAGGAGTTAAAAAAGTTTTGAAATAAATCGTTCTTTTCAATACTTATCTTCAAATTGGGAAATCATGTTTCGTTAAAGAGTTCTGGTAAAAATGGTATATCTTTAGTACATTCTTCTACCTTAGTTACGGCCGGGGTTTATTTATTGATTCGTTTTAATTACTCCTTTCTGAAAATTTGATGTATTTATTATTATTTATTTCAGTATAAAATATTTATATCAGGATTAGGGGCAAATTTTGAATTGATTTGAAAAAAATTATTGCTTATCAACATTAAGTCAATTAGGATTAATAATAAGAATTTTGGCTTTAGGTAGATATAAATTGGCTTTTTTTCATTTGTTAACTCATGCTTTATTTAAAGCCTTATTATTTATATGTGCTGGAAATATTATTCATAATTTGAATAATTGTCAAGATATTCGATTTATGGTTGCATGTTTCACTCCTTCAAAAGATCACAACAAAATTAAAAAAATATTCATAGGAAGTCTTGTAATTGATAGAACATGCTTTCAGATTGCCATTAAAAAAAACTAATTTTTGGAAGCGTGTAGCTTTTCAAGGAAAGGCCTGAGAGCTTTTGTTTACATGAAAGACCCCCTTTAATTTTCGACAAGGAATCATCCCCTAAAAACTTTCGCACTTATTTGGTTACACCCTGTATATAATCCCATCTGGATAGGTGTAGACAATATATTTCACAATACATAATTCACCTAGGTACATTATATGCCTTCACATATTCGAGCATTTTATTTTCCGACTGAAGATTCCTAACGTCGTCATAATCAAGAAGGTAAACAGAGGCGGTCATAAAACAAAACATGCTTCCAAGAAATTGACATGCGAATGCGAAGAGGAAATATGGTTTCCAAGACCGATCGAAAGGCAAATACAGAAATTGTCGTCAACAAAGAGGATTGTGACGATGGCAAATGTTTGCCATCGCGTTACATATTTCCTAGAATATTCTCGCCTATCCTCATCGGCCTCATCCTATCCGGATCAAGTCAAGTCAGCCAAGATAACTGCATCACCAATCGTCGCGTTCGTTGATTGTGCTGCGTCTTTTGTTTTGGGATGGTGGCAGCTGATGATATATAGTAAGAAGGTAACGGTATACAGCTCCCCAATTATTTTTGTACACGCTCCACAAAATGCCAATTTTGGAAACTGAAAGGAGTCTTACTTTAGTGGACTGTTTTTGTTTATTTGGAAAACGAAAATACCCTAAAAATATTTTAGGAGACGCAATAAAATATAGATGTTTAATTGAAATTTTGTAGTATTTCTTCGAAATATTATTTTGGATTACTTTTTTCAGGAACAAGAAACACTCATATTCCATGTTTTTGACAAAAACGTTATTGATAAACAATCGCTTATTATTTTATTGCACAGCCTCCTGATACACTACCGTATGGATGGCAATTGGAAATATATATCACAATGCAAGATATCTTTTGACGTACCAGCGATTTTGGAGTGTCCAGGAATCGTCCAAAAATTATTGAGCACATAAAAATGAAAATTGAAACTTTCGAGCGTATAGATCGCAGCTCGAGGGAGACAGTACATCTAATGGATAATTCATTTGAGCATGTTCAGTCGTTTTTTTTTTCGATATTATAGCTACATTTTTGCCCTCCTAGGTACGTTGTATGGAAAGAAAATATTTTGGAAGCTGTCGCTGATGATTCTTCCATGGGCATTAGAAATCTATCAGAACAGTTCCATACATCCAAATCCAGTAGTCCAGAATCATTAAAGAACAACTGCTCCACCCATATCACATCCAGAAGATACATGCCATGACACCTCAAGATTTTTCTGCATGACTGGAATATGCCAATTGGTTGATGGGTAAACAAAGAGAGGATATGACTTATATTTAACCAGTTTTATTGTTGATGAAGCAGGTTTCAGTAGAGATGGAGTTATCAACTCTAACAATCTCCCCATATTGGCCGAAAAAAATCCCCATGGTATATTGCAAACCATAGGAAACCATCTTATAGGACCATTCGTTCTACATGATCGATTGAATGGAGAACGTTATTTGGAGTTCATTCCAAATTATTTGAATGAACTTTTGAAGCATGTTCCCTTTTTATCAGAATTTGTTGCTCCGAACGACTTTACAAACCAGTACTTTTATTCAGAAAATTGTCCAGGAAACCTTGTATAGTTGAGAAATATTGAAAAATCTCAGACATTTCAAAGTTTTGGGGTGTGGACCTATGGAGGTAGTCTGTTTCTGACTTTGTAGCGAACTAACTGTTTCATGCATTAAACCTCATCGAAGGAATTCATTACTTTCGTCAATCACCAAAATTTGATTGATCTTCAATATTCACTATCAACAAATGGAAAAGAGAAGTCCTGGGACACCCTGTATACAGGGTGAGGCACCCCATACGACACGGTCCCTGTAAACCAAACCATTGATTTTTTCGGGAATTTCTCCATTTCATTAAATGTATATTGATTAAGGCTGCAAAACGAAATTATTTTGGAGTCTACAGGGTGGCTAAAAAAAGTGTGACATATCAAAGTTGTGTTTTTTTGAATGGAACACCCTGTATTCCGATAAACTTTTGAATAGGTCAGGAAAAAATAATATGATTTCATATGAGGTACTATGCACTTAACTATAACCGTTCTCGAGTTATTTATTTTTTTATGAAAATGCTAGGTACAATTGGAAACTAAATTACATCGAAATGTATAGAAATCATCCCTTCGAATTCTGACCAAGCATAAAAGAGGTTTTGGGCTATTGATTTCGAGAAAACCCGTTTCTCAATATTATACAGAATGTTCAAAAATCATTGTCACTTTTTTATAATTTCGGACACAGATAACTTTGTTATTTCAAATAGAACACCCTGTATTTTTTTGGTCTGAACAATATAAAATTCAATTATCTTTCATTTCTTTTTGGAGTTCCCTTTTCCTAACCTGAATAGTTTTTCAGATATTGGCTTTTTCAAATAGTAGTTCTTATTTCAATGCATTATTTGAATCAAGACAGCTTTGAAACGACATGTATTCAACTTGTTGAAAGAATTCTTAATGACGTTATTCAAAACACACTGAATTACTAGCGTCGAAAATGAAAACTTATTCCATTCAAGAGCGGATAGATATGATTTTAGCGATTGGTGAGTGTTTAGAGAATTGGCGTCGAAGGTGTATGCCCAAAAATATCCAGACCGGAATCATCCAAACAATTTCGTAGGACTGGAAGTGTAGCTTATGGAAAGGCAAATAGACCAAAACCTATCATTGGAAATGAGGAAAATGAATTTCTTATTATGAGATCAATCATTGAAAACCCTCATACGAGTCAACGTAAGATCGAGAAAGATACAGGGGTGAGCAGACGGAGCATTTCTAGGGTAATAAAAAAATACAAGTTTCACCCGTACCGTATTCAGATCCACCAGGAATTATATAAAATAGACTTCCATCGACGAATCGAGTTTTGTCTATGGGTTCTGAATAAGTTTAGTAAGGATGAAAATTTTTTGGATTCCATTTTATTTTCTGATGAATCTACTTTTCATAACAATGGCTTAGTGAACAGACACAACTTCCATTATTATAGTGATGTGAATCCTCATTTTTTCCGCACTCTGGATCATCAGAATAGATGGTCTGTTAACGTGTGGGGAGGAATTATAGGTAAATGTAAATGTTATTAAATGTTAAGAAGTCTTCCATAGAGAAAGTGGCTCTTTGTATTCAACAGGATGGTCATCATTTCGAGCACCTACTTTGAATTTATTACATTTGTGTTTCATATTTTGTTGTTGTTTCAGTTGAATAATAAAAAAAATTGTGTAGTCTGTTTAATGAACTACTGTCAGAATATAAATGTAAATGATAACTTCATTTTAGTGAACAGTAAATATTTTCGTTGAAGTGAAGTATAACAACTGTCAATGAGAATTCTGTGAGCAAATCAAATAAATATCGTTTCAAAGAGATCTTGATTCTAAGAATGCATTGAAATAAGAACTACTATTTGAAAAAGCCAATATCTGGAAAACTATTTAGGTTAGGTATAGGGAGCTCCAATATGAAATGAAAGATAATTAAATTTCATATTATTCAGACCCAAAAAATACAGGGTGTTCTATATGAAATAACAAAGTTATCTTTGTCCGAAATTATAAAAAAGTGACATTGATTTTTGAACATTTTGTATAATATTGAGAAACAGATTTTATCGAAATCAATAGCCCAAAACCTCGTTTATGCTTGGTCAGAATTCGAAGGGATGATTTCTTTACATTTCGATGTTATTTTATTGTACCTATCATTTTCATAAAAAAATCAATAACTCGAGAACGGTTATAGTTAGGTACATAGTACCTCATATGAAATCTAATTATTTTTTCCTGGCCCATTCAAAAGTGTAACGGAATACAGGGTGTTCCATTTAAAAAAACACAACAAAATAATGTTATGTGCAATACGTACGCAAATGGTTCTAGCAGATATCATCTTCATATTCCGATTCGTCTGCCAACTCAACTGTTCGATTGCTACCAAATGTATGGCATAAAAATGGAATCATTCAGGCTAACCCCTTCTGTGGAAATCCAATTCTTCAAAGTTCTGAGAGTCGGAAAGACTGAAAAAAGTACACAAGCACTCATTAGAGATGACCTAACATCTAGCGATGACTTGATGACTGTTTTAAAATAAAAATATTAAATCGGAACTATGGTATTCAAATTAGGATCGATAGGTTCCATAGGTACCATATGTACCATGGAAACAACTCAAAAATGAGCCTGAGGAATCGAAAAAACAATTTCCAGATCTAAAAAATATTCATATTTATTCTGATGATTATCCAAATACTCACCGCTGTGATATAAATCAAGTGATACATTTTCTCCACTGTACCTATCAGTCTCTCATAGAAGAGCGTTTTTCATCAAGAAGCGAATTTGATATGTCACACTTTTTTGAGCCACCCTGTAGACTCCAAAATAATTACATTTTTCCAGCTCTGTCGGTACGCCTATGTAGAGGTGATACTCTCAATTTCAGGAGGATTGCAGCTGCGCCATCTAGATGTCAATATACTGTTTATGTTAGAAATATTGATTGCAAAATGGTCAAATGATAAATGATGAGTCCAAAAATAGTCAGATAGTTATTTTTTATTGAAATATCACTTAAAACAACCTATGTCTGCGATATCTATCTTATTCTAGTAATACTTTTCAACCAATCACAATTGAAAACTATAAATTGCTCATGCGCAATAATAGAAATATTCCAAAATACATATCCATAGGTTATTCTCAGTCTTTTCGATTATCAGAAGAAGAATATTTTTACTCAAAATAATGTGTTTTTTGTTATCAAACCGAGAATGTGACAGTTCGATGAATATTTCCACTTTTATGACGATAAAATACCTGTTATTAGTATTTCTTGCACTCACATGTTCTGTGGTTAGTTTGAAAAGGATGTCTTGCAAAATTCGGCCTCCTTACTGCTAGTGAAGTGAAAAGTTGGGACTCTAACCTCCAATTCTTGGTAAGTAGTTCCTTAGTAGATTTTGCTCCTGATTTGTTACAAAGTTGATTGTATGCAAGAATGTCTCTCAAATGCCTCAGTTATAAGCATTTTTTCTTCAAAATTGATCATATAAATTTACAGTTCTGCTTCATTTTTCATTTCTCGACTCCCTTATTTTTCTTTCTCCTTGGTAACCATCACTTTTTGTTATCTTTTATCAATTTTCACTATTAGCACCTTTCTTAAAACACATTTTTCAACTTCTCACCTATTATACTAATGTTATTAACAAATTTGATCTCTACACATATTTCTTCAAAGTTAACATTTTCCATTTTTCTATGCTCAAATTTTATTATTTTGATCATTTGGAAGAAAAATATATGACATGTTTCCCTTTGGTTCTAAATTTGTATAAGGATGTTTCTTGCATATAAATATAATGTTTAGTTAAATTATGAATTTTTGTTTCTAAATTTGGATTTGTATATTTTTATAGGTTGTTCCAATTGAATGAAATGATCAAACATAATGATGATAATAAGAAAACTCTACTTCCACCCTCTTGAATTATCTGCGTCGACTAGAATATGGCCAGGTTTTCAAGGTGCAAACCGTACAGAAAAATATTATAAAAACAATCAGAGCAGGTATTTATGCAGCTTTCAAATATCATTGTGCCCTATTTATATTTTTTTATTTGACATATACACCATATCATAAAATATATATATATATATATATATATCTATATACATTTACCAAATTTGTCTCAAAAATTATTTTCATTCATCTCGATTAACTTCAAAGATGAGTCAAATCGATTGTGTAGTTTTGAAATGGCAGCTGTTGAAAGATTGAAGTTCTGCTCTTCTTGTTTCTTCTCCGGTTTTTCGGTTCCCCGTCGTTTCACCGACGTTCCTCCTCTGTTTGTTTTTATGTATGTCGACATTCCTCCTCCTCTTGTTTTTTCTCTGCCGACGTTTCTGCACCTCTTTTTTTCTCTCTCTCCTCTTCTCTCTCTTTCCCCTTTTTTTTTTCCCCTTTTTTTTTTTTTCCAGCATTCTTGCTTGGCAAACTGCTGCTTTATAATTTTCATTATGGCCTCCATATGTCGTAGTGTCTATTTCTCGTATTCACCATAAATTTTCCTCTACTATCCGCTAATATCATCGCTTCTGACACCAATTGTTACTAAGCTAGAGTTCACTGCTGAACTGATTAAGTTACACTCCACAACACATAATAATGATCAATGACAATTGAAAACTAAATAAAAATTTACTGCTGAATATACTGCACACTTCACAGCACTCTGAATCTCCCATGTAACTTTCCTCTACTTGTTCTGAGGAAAAACTACTCCTGTTAGCGTTGCGCTGCTCCTTATTAATATCATTAGCACCTAGAGTATTCGGCGGCTGGTTCTCGAAACTCCTCGATCTTTCTGTCAGTATTTTTTGAAATTGCCGCTACGTCGGCCAGACAGACGAATATGCAGTAGCGTAGATAATTTGTTTCCGTAAGAATAATACACTTTTCAATGACCCCCTCACCGCCATCACCCCCTACTTCAGAATCTTAAATAAACACATCGGTGTAATGCAATTAAGAATCTATCAAGTGTTGTAGAAGTTTCAATCAAAAATAAGTGTAAATCAAGATACGTTTTTTTTTCATTACTTGAAATGTTATCACAATAAAGGTTCGAAATAATGTGAACCATCACACCCCATACAGACGTATAAGCGATATTCGAAATGCCTTCGCATATTTTTTTATATTTCTGGAGTCACTGCACGACACACATCTACAATTATTCTTCTGCGTAGATCACCAAGGTAATTGGGGTGTGTGATCTTAACTTTGGATTTCAAATGTACCCATAAAAAAGTCCGATGGTGATAAATCAGGAGATCTCATAGGCTATTCTATTGTCCGCGCCTTCTAATCAATCTCCTGTGGAATTGTCATTTAAAAATTGACGTACAGGTGCAACATAATGTGGAGGAGCTCCATCTTGTTGAAAGGTCAGCTGACCTTTAAGTAGATTATCATCTTCTTCAAGTAGCTGAGTGATTGCGGGGTTTACAGTTGTATCAAGAAGTTCAAGATACTTTTGTTTGTTGAGGTTACCAGCAATATAATATGGACCTACAATATGGTCTCTCAAAATCCCATTTAATTTCTGGGGTGTTTCCCTGTACCAATGTTAATTTTATCAATTTTTCTTTTGATAATTGCATATTGCACACTTTTGATCGAAAACTGTCTGATCATGTTGGTTTTTAATTTAAGCGTAAATAACTGTAATCCTCCGCACTTATCTAAGAAAAATTTTTACATACCAATTCTCGATAAAGGTTTATTTCATATGAACAGATATCTTCAACTGACAGATTGGAGGTTCATCGATTATTCCTCTTTTGATATAGATGCCAAATCTAAATTTTTCTTTGTTATAATTATATCTGCTCTGGATATGTTATTCCCAGTCAAGTCAAAAAATTTAAATAACAACAAAAACAATCTAAATTGGTTCACAGATTATTTAAGGGAAATGAGAGAATCGTTACATTTTCTCCTAGATGTTTATAAGATAAATCCTTCTAACGGCCTGAAAGAGCTTGTAAAGCACAAAAAACGAATTTATAGAAATAAGATAATAAAAGCTGAAAAAAAGTCAATTATAATTACATAAATTGCAACGGAAATCGACAAATAGCAATGTGGAATTTGATTAATATAAATAAAAACAAGTCAGATAATTCGTCAGATATGATTTCTCCTGACGATTTTAATCATTATTTCGGTAACATTGCTGAAAATGTAATCAACACCTTACCTTCCACCAACGACAATTCGAATAATTATTTTATAAGTTCTCACGAAACATACCCAGATAAGTCATGTATAATCAAGTTCTTGAAATAATCAATAATTGAAAAAAACTAAAAGTATTGATCCATATGATATTAACGTAAAAATTCTTAACTGTATTGAATATATTATTCTCATTCCTCTCACCAAACTTATCAATAAATGTATCAGAAATAATGTTTTCCCGAAGTTTCTTAAATGTTCAAAAGTGTTATCCCTGTATAAGGGTAATTGCATAGACGACGCAACAAATTACAGACCCATATCTATTGTGTCAATATTTGCAAAAAAATTGGAGTTGTTCTTAAAATTCAAATGACAACCCATTTTGAAAACTTTAGTTTATTTAGTAGTTGTCTAATTTATCGACAACCGCGGCAATCAATTCATCAATTAATGTGGTTAATGAAGGCTTTGACACCAGTGTACAATTCTTAAACCTAAGTAAGGCTTTTGACTGTGTTCCGCACAATATTTTAGTGGATAAACTGAAATGTTATAACTTTAACGAAAGTAGTCAAAAAATGATTAGGTTCTACTTGACGGACAGTACTCAATTTTCATTTTAAGGACGTCCGCTCTAAATCAATTAACATTCAATATGGGGTACCACAAGACTCTGTTCTAGGTCCGGTACTATTTCTTATTTATGTTAATGACTTGCGAAATAGTGCTCCATCAGCAAATTTCACCCTTTTTGCTGACGACACCACATCAACGCATCAACGCAATAACGATTTTACCATGCTGTAAACTGAGGCCCATAATAGTCATTCATGTGCTGAGTGGCCCCACACTAATAGTGTGGGGCCACTCAGCACATGCCTCAACAGTTTCTTCCGTGCAAAGGAAGACTGTTAGAATCATTGCTGGATTGCCATATAGAGATGATTATAGGGATGCATTCAAATATTTCAAGATACTTACCCTGCCCTGTGCTTACATATTGCAAAGACTTATGCACATAAAAACAAACTTTAAAAACTACAGAACAAATGAAATTTTACATTCCTACTTAAAGCGTTACAAAGATACGATACATCAACACTATTTGCGACTTTCGAAAACGAGAAACGGGACACGCTATATCAAGTTTTACCATATGATGTCCAAATTCTCGAGTGCATACATTTTAAATCAGTTATTAAGCGGTTCCTGGTAGATAATGCGTCCTACGATTTTGATTGAGTTCTTGTCAACCGATTTTTCACAATTGACCCATTAACTTGTAAGTCATAACTTATTTGTTGTTTTGTTAATTTTACAGTGTAAGTAACCGTTATTTACAATTGTATGTTTTTTAATTTTTATCCGCTTACTGTATTTAGGCCCGGTATTTTCATCTCCGGTTATACTGGGAATGAATTAACCAATGGTTAGAATGTGCTCTTGCGTGTCAATAAACGTTAAACAAGAGCATATTCTACCGTTGGTTAATTTATTCCTAGTATAACCGGAGCTGAAAATACTGGGCCTTAATGACAAATATATTGTTTTTCTATTGTTATTTTATTTATGTATAATTTTTTTTTTTTAACTGACTTGTCAAAGCACAGTTGTGTACATATAACCAATAAAGATCTATCTATCTAATTTACATCACTCTAGTATCTGCCGTTGGGCCTGTTTCCAGAAAAGCACACATTGTATTATCACCAATCAATAACTGACTCATGATTTGACAAAACTCTGTACGTCTGTCAGGATCATCTTCATTCTTTTCTTGTACATTCCGCATTTTAAAAGGATGGAATTTTACTTCTTTCAGAATTCGATGTATACTGCTTTTGGAAACTCCAGAAATAGTCTCAAGTTGTCTCAACGATTGAAGACATCACTACATGTTTTATAACTATTATAATAGTAGTCCTATTGAAGATTCTGAAGTAGGCGGTGCTAGGGATGAAGGGGTTGATAGCACAATTATGATATTTGGTGAAAGAGTTGGCCCTCGAAATAAAAGTCGACGGGTATGAGCACTGTTCAGTGTTTTCTATGATTTTGGATGTAAAAGGGGTGACAAGTTTTAGCTGGGACACACTGTATATTGCTGGGACACATTGTATATCTAATCCTCTCATACTCTCCGTAATAATGCAATTGGTTCTCAGTAAAATGTGCTGAGGAATTGCGTTGGGGCAGAATTCGAAATAGTGGAAAGTTTTTCGCCTTCAAAATATTTCAATTAGTTAACCTTGCAACGAATATGCTGGGTGTGTATGTATCGTTCGTAAAAAATCAATATAAAAGCTAAAAATCATAGAGTAAAGATATAAATCAAACAATCCTCAAGATATCCGTGATTCTACATTCACAACTAGTTGGGTTATTTTTTCTTGTGGCATTCATCATACTAAATTACATGTAATGCAATTACAGTATTACGTTTCATATTCCATTAGTAAAAATAAAAACTCACACAATGAATATTCATATGTACGTTTCGAGTGCCATTTGCATATTTTATTGCCTAAGTTATGTGCTCAATGGCAAACCGATGGCAGTAATTGATTATTGGGAAATATTACATGACCGAATCATAATACATTTCGAAATGTCGAAGGAAGTAGTTTCGAATAAGGTGTGACGCATTTAATTAAAAAAATCATCTTACTTTCAGTACAGTCTTGAGATTGATTACTTGGGAGGTTTCCTTCGTTCCTCGTTATTGTCAACTGGTTTGCAAACTTTCATATATTGTCACGAAAAAAAAAACGGTCCCGTGCGAGTTTGTCTGGCGCACTAAGGGTATAATTAACTATTTTATATAAAGCTTTACAGGAAAAGAGTATATTGTTCATGAACTGAATGGATGAATTCATTCCACACAATGTAAGTTATAAATTACGGCAAACAATTACCAGTGAATTGGAATAAATATGAAAGTAGTATAGTAAATGAATATACTCTCTAAGTGGATACTTGTTTCAAGAAAATATAAATGTATAATAGAAAAATATTATGTCAAAATAAATCAGTAAAACATATGAATGATACAAAATACTACAAACTCACATCAACTATTTTTATACGACGATATACTATAGAGGAGTATACTACGGTCTCTAGTGAAATCCTATCTCGGAAACAATGCGAGATAGAGGTATAGTTACTTTTGAGAAAATGATCCCCATCGAATTTTGAGCAACTTTGGTTTTGTATGTGGTCTGTATGTCTGTATGTACTATGTACTCTGTACCAATCATAAATTGAAATATCTCCAGAACCCTTGGACGAATCGTCTTGAAACTTTGCCATCATGTTCCATAAGAAAGTGTATTCTGTCATTGAAATATGAAGAAAATCTAAGAATTCCAAGATGGTTTTTCCGAGATTTTTCTGAAAATTCCTTGTGGTTCGACTACAGGTCGCATGGGTGGTCCTTTCGATTTTATAATCCGTAACAGAATAGTTCGACGATAGCACAGGAAGCCTATTGAAACTGGACATGACCAGAAAATTCTAAACGGATTTTCTAGGGAAATTTTCTGAAATACATGGTCCGGCATAAATTTAAAAATCTCGCAAACTAACGGAAAATATGGAAATCTACGGAATGCAGTGTATACCTCCCAAATAGTGCCACAATATATTTCATCAACATTTTTCTCTCACTCCACCGGAAAATCAAAAACAATTGAAAATCTGAAAATTGAATCTTGAAAGTCAACTTGATTTTTCTCGAAAACAACTGAAAATTTTGAAATTTTCACGATAGCAAATATATTGCTTTCGACAGATTCTAGAAAAAACCTCCAAGTACTTTTTCTCAGAATTGAATAGTACGGGAGATATAGCCGAAAAACGGTAAATATGAATATTTGACCATAATATTGGAAAAAATGACACAAGTTGAAACATTTTGTTTGAAGAGTTTCATGAGTTCCAACTAAACCATATTTTTTTAATCATTCAAAGTTAAAAAAAATATATGAAAATTTTCAATAATAAAATTCAGATTTCTCAAAAACTATTAGACATATCAAAGAAATTATAGAAAGCAAAAAGATTCTACTTAACTTTTACTACGGAAAATCTCGGTTAACTTTCCCTTCAAATCGAATAGAACGGAAGATAAAATCAAAAAACAAAAGAGAAATAAGACATTTTCATATTTCCCCGAATCCATTCAAAATATTGCAATAATATATAAAAAAATTAAAATATTATACTTTTCATTTTTCCTACGAAAACCCTAAGTGAACGAAGAGCGAAATGAAGTAGACTTATTTGGTCGCAGTACATCTCTCTACTTATATATCCTCGTATACACATCTTTGGTGCCCAATGATAGTTTCGAAGTAATAATATGCTCATGGTATATGCCATAGTCTCTACTTTCGTCTCACAAACTTTTAGGAGCAATGATAGGACGTAGGGTACCACATCACACAATATTTGCTCGTCTTCACTAACGTTTGCGCGAAAATGGTACATTTAAGAAACAAACGGCTGACTGCGGGCGCCCTCGAGAAATACGAACTGTGCAACTAGAGCAGTTCTCGAGTTAATTGGTGAGACAACACTTCTGGTTCATGCATGATGGTGCACCAGTCCATTTTAACATTATTGTACGTAATCACTAAGATACAGTATATCCAAATCGTTGGATAGGTAGGGGAGGTACGGAACATTGGCTTGCTCGATCTCCGGATTTAAATCCTCTAGATTTTTGCATTTAGGGTTTTCTCAAGTCATTAATTCATTCCACTCCCGTCGAAAATGTTGAAGACCTGAGGAATCGAATTATAGCAATAAGAAATACACCAGGAATTATTGCGCGAATACGATAATCAATGAGGGGAAGAGTTGAATCTTGTATCACGTCTGAGGGAGGTCATTTTGGACATTTGTTGTAGCTTTGCGCCTATTTATCCATTGGTGTTATTTTCTGTTATTGTTCTGGTTTAACGTTATTGTATTAGATAGTTCTTGATAATGTATTGAAGAAATGAAAAATACGCGTTGAGAAGTATAATTTTTTTCATAAAAACGGCGTCCCATACGAAAAAAAGGCAAAAGAAGTTTTTTTGTCACAAATTGAACGAGGAATTCAAAAATGATTTTTAATTTGGAATATCTCAGTGGCGTACTATGTTTTTCTTTGGAATATTGAAATCATTACCCGTATGCGCGCCAATGATGAACATAAAATTACTAATTGCATATAAAAAAATGCGCAATAACTACACCTTAAAACTCACCGAATTTCTCTTGCAAATGCCGACCGGTTTCAGAGCAATAAATAAATGTTCCGTTTTAAAAAAAACTTTTAACACCCCGTATCTCGGAAAACGAAACATTTGCGGACAAAAGTTATAAACTGTCATTATTTTTCCATGCAGAATAACCCCCTCAAGTTTGTAGCACTTATTCACTAACACCATGTATGTTTCACAATTTTGATGATCATATAGGACATAATTCGTTCTATTTACTACTACGTTTTCTACTACGGTTTAATTAATATTAGGAACATTATAATTATTTATGGTTACTGTACAATTATTAAATATATCAGAAGTATTTCGATGTGTCGAATCATATGACATTGTAATATTTTCATTTGTTGAGGTGGTATTACTATAATAGCGGAGGATATTCTCGATGAGAAGAGTTCTTTGTTTTTTAAGGAATTGTCAACATAAACTTCTGCTACTGAAGACGATTGCCAGCCACAAATCCAATAGATCCCCGCCAGCATCGACTAAAATAGTTGCTGAAGATCTGCGAAAACAGTGTCCTATGTAGCGATTAGGATTTTCTAGTTTGAGAAATTTTGCAATATCTTTTGGTATACTGCCTAATTTGTTCATCCCAACGGGTTGTTTGGTGCATTTTCCATTTATATATTTAAAAAAAGGTAAATTTTCATTCATATTTTTTTATTCTAGAATAAAAATGGTCAGAGATTACAAAAGAACGTTGAATTTTGGTTTTTCTATTTGGAATTTTAATAATGAAGGATTTTCCTGTGTGAAAATTAGTATTAGTGGACATATTTGACCTTCATAAACAAGTACTGATTGTCAGGAGCCGTTTCAAGGAAATCTTGAATATTTTTGGCAGTCAAAATTTTAGATTTTGTGCTTCTAAAGCCATCCGATTTCCTTTTCAATAGCGCTTTCAACTTGGAATATGCTTCTATATTTATGCTGTTTTTTATGTTTAATAGTCGATCTAAGCATTGAGTAAAAGGCCCATAGAGAGCTAGGTTTCATTTTTTCCGATAGGTGTTGAAAATATGCTACCAAAACATTTCCGGAGAAAGAATTCACCATATTTTTCAGTCTCCAGTACATGAATCTACTGTAACAATTTTCGTAGCGTTCGCGGGATTTACTTGGCAGTAATCATTCGTTGCCATTTTTGCCATTGCCATGACGTTGGGAGGAGTTAAATTTTCGTTCTCACTATCACTTGACATATCGAAAATGTAGGTATTCTTTTTTGAACACTATGTATCTTATAATTATTAACTAGAACTTATTTGTCTTTCAAAAAAGTTCGTATTATTTTGATTTTGACAGTTGCTATGACTTCGCTGTTGATGGGCAATTGCGCGATCATGACCTACTTATGAAGAATATCACCATTTTTTTATTTTGACCTTACAATAAACGCTATCAAAAATTAAAAAATATGGTAAAAATATTTTTTTATACGTCTTATAGTTTTCGAGATATTTAATTGTTTAGCTAGGCGTGCGACGACGCGGAGTCATGGCCGCTGTGACGTCACTGTACAACGGTCGTTTAGTGCGTGCTCTGCTTCCGAGCTGTGTGTATGAAGTTTGCATCGAAAATTGATAAAAATGTCGAATGGAGAAACTAGAAAATCGTGTATTGTGCCAAAGTGTTTGAATAAAACTACTAATGCACCTGAAAAGTTGTTTTTTATTGTTGCTTTCGAACCTAAAAGTCGAAAGCAATGGATGCAAATCATGATGTTCTGGGGTGATTCGGCATTTCACTGTACAAATATCTCTTTTAACTTTCACATATCCAATAGCGTCGTCGCCGAAGCTCTTTCTAGCCGATCTAAAATAAAATAAACATAAGTTGATCTAATATATAAAAAATAAAATACGGTAAATATAAAGTTACTCTACACATGCACTCTGAATATAGGGAAAAAACTTTTCTTACGTGTTTTGCCTCCTGAACTACGAAAATGCGCGGTCTCATACCGTTCCCGAGTAAAAAACTTTAAAAAATTACTTTATTTTGAGCACCGTCTTAATCGAAAAAATCCTCCTTCATTAACAATACACCTAACCTTTTCGGCAACTTTGCAAAATATTGTCGTTTTTATCGAAAAAATCCTCCTTCTTACACAGTTCCAAATGAAGAAATGTCATACTTTGACAGATGGAATTTAGTAACTTTGCCTTATTTTTCATGTTGGTGATAAATGAATCCCCGCCAACTTTCCGAATTCAAATGTGTGCAATTGTTGTGGGCGGTGATTCATTTATTACCAACATGGAAAATAAGGCAAAGTTACTAAATTCCATCTGTCAAAGTGTAACATTTCTTTATTTGAAACTGTGTAAGGAGGATTTCTTCGATAAAAACGACGATATTTTGTGCAAAGTTGTGCCGAATATAAGTGATTTAGGGTGTATTATTTATGCTGTTAAGAAGAAGGAGGCATTTCGAGTGATTTTTGTGCGAGAAAACGGTGCTTGAAAATGAGGTAATATTTTTTTTAAGTTCTCTAATTCGGGAACGGTATGAGACCGCCGCATTTTTCTTCCGGAATCGTGTTCAGGAGGCAAAAACACGTAAGAAAAGTGTTTTCCCTATATTCGGAGTGCATGTGTAGAGTAACTTTATATTTACCTAAAATACATAAAATGCACTTATCCACGATCACATTAAAGAGGAAATTAATATGAGATGTTTTTCATCTTAGCTCAATAATATTTAATAGGTGTAGTCGCGTGCATCCTAATAATAACCTACTTTTGAAAAAAATATTTCAAATTCAAATTTTAAAAAGTTTTGTACCTCTGGTACATAATGTTCAGGTTAGGTTTACTATGTTAATTTTTTGTTACATTACATATTAAAAAAATACAAAATGTAAGTCATGAAACTATGTAGGCATTCTTCCTTCTCAGGAACTTAATGTCAAGTAAGATGTTCATAGTATCAATATGACGTATGACGTACATTTATAGAACACTAGTAATGAGAAATATGTACTTATAGGGATCAAAAGATTTATGATAAAAAGTAAAATGTTATTAAGTAATTCTTACTTTTGCATTTTTACTCCTAGCATCTCGGCGGCCAAGAAATCGGAGTTATTTGAAAAATAGTGGGCAACCATTAACACGTCTATTTCAGGCAAGATATCAGATTGTCCTTTTTCAAAACCGTCATCCATATCTAATATTATACTTATAACACTATCGTAACACTGATTCACATAAAAACTTAAGTTAAAAACGTTATTGTGGTCGAACATCCGATAGCAAAGCAATGATTTAGTGTACGGTGAGAACGTTGTGTTGTGGAATGACGTCACGCGAGCATGGCGCGCTCAAACGAAATATTTGAATAGAACGGAAACTAAAATTGTCGTAATTTCAACACTACTCGCTTGATTGAAATGAAACAAAAACATGTGTATTTCTAAACATTTAGGCTATACGCTCATAAAGTTTCAAGTCATTTAACAGACCCAGTGACATTCTTCATTATTAAATGTTTCGCTTACTTTTACGTATAAATTTTAATATATTCAAACTGTGCGTTTTGTTTACGAAAACTGTGCGATTTGTTTACCGTGCGTAATGGGCTATTTACTGAGGCTGTGTGTCGTGTGTTTTTGCCATTTTCTACAGTGGCCGTAGGTAAAAACCTTTTTGAAGACAAGCTTTTATTCAAATGCGCTAAAAAGTAAAAAATAATTGCTTCAGATGTGTGATGTAATGCGCTAAAAAGTAAAAAATAATTGCTTTATATGTGTGACGTAGGTTATTCCGTGAGTTATAGATTCAAAAGCGTGTCGCTTTTGTATTCGAACTGAAAACTTTTCGTGACAAGCTCTTGAATCTATAACTCACGGAATAACCTACGTCGCAGATCCAAAACAATTATTTTCTACTTTTTGGCGCATTTGAATAGAAGCGTGCTATTAAAAATGTTTTTTATTAAAAAAAAATTGTTCCACCGACTGAATACTCTCCAAGACCGAGCTTAAGCTGCAGTAGATCCATGACGTATTTGCTTCAAAGTTTGTGACTTTTGCAATCTCCTCGATTTTGCAATATCTTCGACTTATTTCTTCTGATATGACATGTATTTCTTTCCAATTGTCTGCAGATAATATCAAGAGTGACGAGTTGCAGCTAATTTGAAAAAATCATCCTCAACATATTTTGTGAAATATTCGTTTGGAGTTTTTATATTGCTCCCAATGCACTACTCGAAAATTTATTAACGGCAATTTATCTTCAGAATCCGAAAGAATATATTTTGCTGTTTGTTTTTCCTCAGGAAGTTTCACCGGTTCTTCTTCATCTTCCGAACCAAAATCAGAGCCACACTTATTGAAAAGTTTGAATAACTCATCTGGATTTTGTCCAAGACCTTCCAGGTCAAGAACTCCGTTAATTCTTATAAATAATTGATAGATTACCATTGGTCTCCATTGATAGCCAAGTGGGTATTACATTTTATTGAATAGAACTCACTTAAAATATGTTGACACCTATGGCTCACAATTGTTACAAAAATACTGCGTGCGTGTTGTAAATCATCCCAACACAGTTTCGATAAAATCGAAGGTTTGCTCGCGAAGATCCTTCAGAAGGTGAGTGGCACAATCATGTGGTACTGTTCTTTGCCCCCGAATGCAAATTTTTAAACTTATATCAATGTAAAAGAAGAAAGCTACAATTGTGTCCTTCGGCGGCGGCGTAAGCTTTGTGAAAATAAGGAGATTAATATCCACGATTTGCCCTAAACGTAAGAAACTCACATAGGACAATATCGAGGAATAAAAGTTCCGTTGCCGATTGTGCTATTTGCTACAAAATGAACTTGTCTAAAGTTGTTATAATAACTGCTTATAGAGCTCCCAATAACAATGTTAATATTTTTTTTGATTGTATATTACAGGCACTGAAAATTGCTGAGGCAAAGTCTCCCAATATTATCTTATGTGGAGATTTTAATATTGACTATCTGTCGAAAGATACAAATACAAACTTTCTTATGGATCTTTTCAGCTCATTCTAATTGAATGTCAATATAGGAAGTCCAACAAGAATTTTTACCAATGCGAACGGTCATACGAGTCGCACTTGTATTGACTACATGGTGACTACTTTTTCTGATCAAACTTTTTACTGTCAATTAATACAACCTAATATTGCTGATCACCTATCACATATAGGTACTCTCAAGGATCCAGAATGTGAAATTAGAAACAAAAATCAGACTCGTTAAAATATTGAAACGGCAAGTACATGATAGTAATATAAATGAATTCAGAACTAGACTCAATAATATCAGTTGGTATCCATATGTACGATATGTGCATAAATCAAGGTTTCTCTTCTTTTCTAAACTCTCTTCTATGGTGTTTCGATGTGTCATGCCCAAAAAAACCTATCTTAGTTAAAAAAATTAACAATGCCTGGATTTCAAATGACATTATCAAAGAGGGCAAATATTTAAGAGATTTATTCCAACTATGCACAACCTTCCAGATAGTTGATCCCCATTCAATAGAAATGTATAAAAATAGGTTGAAGGAGCACAAGTCAGCGATTAGGGAAACGAAAACGAACTACTTTTCGAAAAAAATTGAAAATGCTCAGAATAAAACCAAAGAGACATGGAAAATAATTAATTCTGAACTGGAGAAACAAAATTCGTCAGATACTAGAATCATCTCTTTGAAGCATAATTCGAAAATTGTTGATGATGTACAGGAGGTAGCAGAAGTATTCGCTGACTATTTTTCTAAGGCTACGGAATTAAGTCTAAATAGTCACTTTGGGCAAAATCTATCATTACCCTGTACTATTAGTAAAAAATTTATAATCAGTCATCCTTTCCCAAATGAACCTGTAACCGAACTAGAAATATTTAATGCTCTAAAAAAATGAAAAATAAAAAATCAAGTGGTATAGACGAACTATCTATAATCATCATCAAAGATGTAATCGAGCTCATAATTGATCCTCTTACTTATCTGATGAATCAGTCCTACATGCAAGGATATTTTTCCATCGAATACAAAAAGGCTTTAGTGATACCTCTCTATAAAAAAGGTGATAAAAATGAGACTGATAATTATAGACGAATTTAGCTGATTTGTTCCTTGTCCGAGCTATCTGAGAAAGTAGTAACTAACAGAATAGTTGATTATTTGGAAGCAAACAAACTCCTATGTAATAATCAACATGGATTCAGAAAAAGCCATTCTATGGAAAATTGTTGTATGACTGTCAAATATAATACAGTAACGTCGAGTGAACAAAATGTTGAAATGGGTGTACCACAAGGTTCGATTTTGGGTCCATTATAATTTGTGCTATTTGTAAATGAATTACCCGAACACATAAAAGACTGCCACTTAATTATGTTTGCTGATGACACTACGATCATAGTTACAAGTTCTAATATCGACAATTTACTTGTTAAGGTTACCAAAATCATTGATACTTTTGCATCTTGGTGTGACCGAAACAGACTCATTCTGAACCCTAAGGAGTCAGTATCTATGAAATTTTTCAATAGGAAAGATAATATACCAGAAGAAATAGTCTTCAGTGAGAAAATAGTTATGTCACAAGAAGTAAAGTTTTTGGGAACTCTATTAGACGAACGTCTGAATTTCGATCAGCACATCAATAGTGTTTGCAATAAACTCAATTCAGCATTCTTTGCAATCAAACAAATGAAATCCTGTGTAAGAGAAGAAAGTTTATCAAGCATTTATTTTCCCATGGCATTTTCACATATATCACTCAACATAATGGCAAGGGTGCGCGGTACAGACCTAAATAGAGTTTTTGTGGGCCAAAAGCGTATTTTGAGACTCATCTTCGACATGAATTATCGAGATAGTTGCAAACCGGTTTTTATTAGAGAAAAACTGTTAACTGTTCCATGTATTAATATTTTTAAATGTGTTAAATTTGCACGAAATAACCTGGAGTCCTTCGGAACGATTGCTTCAACACATACATATAGTACAAGATTCGGAGGACAGCTGCGGATGCCAAAACATAAAACTTTTAAATACAAAAGCTCCCCGGCTTACAATGCTTTGTCTCTCTACAACAAATTTCCGAACGAGATCATTAACTCTCAAAGTGACAACATTTTTTGTAATAGAGTTAAATATTTATTGATTGACAAGTGCTACTATACTTTGCAAGAGTGTTTGAATCATACTTTTTAATTATTTATTCCATTTTATGTACTTCCTTTATAATTCTATATGTAAAGCTGTGATTTTTAATGTTTTTTTATGTTGTTTTATATATTTGTATACCTTTTATCTGACCTACCATATGTACCCGGATGTACCAAAGTGGTTAATAAATTATTATTATTATTATTATTATTGCCGTATACCGTGGTACATATTTTCAACGTATTTGCATTGTTCCACTATTCGTCAAGTTCCCCTAATGATTTTTTCGCAAAAGTCTTTGTTTCGGACATATAGAGTTTTGAAGCTGTAAAAAATCCATAAATATCAGAGTTGTAGAATCGATGGGGAAAACTCTAGTCAATCTCGACGAAAACAAGATTGTGGATTCCACCCCATTGATTATATTTGTCTATCCACTCCACTTTGAGTAATATGGACTACTTCTACCATTTGAATATCAGAGTTGTCAAAATTTGTCGATAAAATCATAGTAATGGTTCCGTATTTCTAGTTCTTCATTTCGAAGAAGAAAATCAATTTGCCAGTTAACTCAGTAGCAGTGGTACCTTCACATTCTCAATTGAGCACCAAAGTTACAAAACACCATGTATATTTCTACCATAATCCAGACAGATAAAAACACTCGAAGTGAATTGAATCTCGAATGCAGTTATGGCATGATAGTGATAAAAATAGTTTGGATATCTTGTTAGATCAGTAGAACACTTGATATCTTTATATTTACTAAACGTTTGTTCAACTACTTATCTTAATGAGAAGAGATTACTGATCGTATAATAATCGGTGAGAACAAAACATAATTTCACCATTTACTGTACTCGTTCTAGATGTTTTTTCAGGCGAAGCTAGAATCATACATCAACGATTTATCAGAAATGATATGATTACACAGATCGTAAAGGTTACCTAAGTGTAATGTACAATGAATGTTGAAAAGGGAAACATTCTCAATTGAATATTATAGAAATATTTTTCTGTGAATTGAAAAATCCACGATTAAAATGATGTTATTTTTTGTGAATGTCTAACAGAAAACAACTACTTCCCCGGCTAAAGCCACGCTGGACATTAAACTACATCTGATAGATATTCTGAAAAGGCCCTAACTCAAAAGAAAAAATCTGAAATTGAAAATTTGCATTTTCGTGTAGATAGTTATTTGATTTTCTATTCCAGTCTTAATTAAGAACTCATGATATTCTGGGGGAACCCTGGCTCAGGGGAGGGAATCTGAAGTTGAGGGTTTGCCTTTTTGGTTCGGATGGTTGTTTGATTTTCTATTCCAGTCTTGGTTGGGAGCTCATGTAGATGAGTGAGGCGGGGAGGAATTTTTTCCAAGGGGGGAGTGCTCACCAGAGGTGGTTTGTAGCGTTGACGCAGGGGGGGGCATCGCATTCACTGGGTCTTCAATGCATTTTTGTTGACGAAAGTCTGTTTCACGCTTCCACGATCGTCGGGAGGAGCGGAGGGGGTGAGAAGCACATTTTCTGGAAGCGGTATCACTTTGCAGGGATGAAAAAGGTTGGAGACATTTCTTTTGGAGAGACGCTTTGAAGTTGGTGTTTTTCTGACATTAGAACCTGTCATGGGGTATGATGGAAGATAGTGACTAAAGTTTATCTTTCAGTCGCAGATGATTCTACATCTGATTTTATGAACATCCTGTTCATATTTTCAAACAAATCAGTACAATGAATGTTCCGTATAGATTGAGCGGCAACCGTATGATATCCTTTGTCATAGGGTACCGTACAAATTTTTAAACAAACTTAGCATGTATATAGACGAACATATCGCCCTTGTTCTTTTTTTTGTAGATACAAATATTCTTCCCAAAAAATAACATGTGTCATTTCTCTGAAAAATACTAATTCTAAAAAAAAATCGAGGCATACATTTTTGTTATCATTAGACGATAGAGGACCTATCCAACATTTTCAACAGAAATATCAGAAGCACTTTCACTTCCACTCACAAAAAGGTAGTTATCACCACAGGTTGCGGCGGAAGTAGGAAATTATAGGTTATGTTTGTAAAAAGAATATGTTATGCAATATTGCCATAAGATTTCACTCCATATCTCATTTTCTCAAACTCGACACTTAGGTAAAGAGAGATATTTTTCGTTTTATTTCTATTTTAATTCACATCTTTGTATATGCACATTTAAAAAAAAAAGAAACATGAAACTTTTTTTTTCGAGACAAAGTTTCTCTTGCACTTTTTTCTAAAAATACGTATTTTCGGGATCGGGATAATTCATTATTCTCCATCATGAACGTTCTGACGAAATATGGTGGTGGCAGGATCTCTAATAAAAATATTACTGAAGCCAACCCGCCCCCGATCCACGGTACATTTCATTATTTTCTATCATAAACGTTCTGACGAAATATAGTGGTGGCAGGATCTGTAATGGAATATTGCCGCCGCTATACCACCCCCGACACTCGGTAATCCTTTTCCGTTGATGAAATCGTGCATTATATTCCTTCATGAACGCTCTGACGAAATATGGTGGTGGCAGGATCTTCAATGAAAATATTGCCACCGCCCTCCCTTCCCCGACGCTTGGTAATTCGGATTTGTCGATGATATCGCCCATTGTTCTCCCTCAAGAACGTTCTGACGAAATTTGAAAGTGGCAGTGTGCCTAATAAAAAGATTGCCGCCGCCAAACCGCCCCAGACGCTCGGTCATTTGGATTTCTTCATTACATTTCAGCAACCTTGGAAAAACTTATGCGGAAAAAATTCCACATGTTGGAAATTACGATAACATAGAAATTTTGGAAAACACCATGTATCTACATCCAACAAATGAAAGTCATAAATAATTTAAAACCAAAAAAATCACCTGGGTTTGATACTATCAGATCAGAAACATTAATAGAAATAGCCCAGGAAATAGCTAAGCCGATAACTTTCCTAGTTAATAGATGTTTTGATACAGGGTGCTTCCCAAAAATATTGAAAAGTGGTATCATAAAACCACTTCATAAAAGCGGAAATAAGTCGAATATAGATAATTACAGACCTATAACCCTTATATGGCTTTAGAGAGGGTAGATCTACAGAGGACGCTATATATAGAATGACCTCTATCATTTATAAATCCATGGATAAAAAAATTCTTATAATTAGAATATTTTTAGACCTCTCTAAAGCCTTTGACACCGTGTGCCATAAAAATATTCTTGAAAAACTCCAAAAATATCTGTAAGGGAACAGAAAGTGAAGTTCGAAGGAACTTATAGTACAGCAAGAACAGTTACTTTTGGAGTACCACAAGGAACTGTCTTTGTCCCACTCTTATTTATTATATATGAACAGTATGCTTTATCTCAATACTACCGGCGAAATTATCAGTTTTGCCGATGATACAACCATATTATATACAGCTCCAACATGGCAGAAATTGAAAAAAAAATAGAAATCGGTTTTCCAAATATATCAAACTGGTTACAAATGAATGAATTGACACTTAATTACAAGAAAACGAACTACTTACCCTTTACGTCATATAAAAATGGTCTTTTCAACTTAGGGCCTTTGAATGTCGGATTAAACTATCAAATTCCCGAATCGGAAAAAACAAAATATCTCGGTATAACGGTTGATCGCCATATGAGGTGGGACTTACAGACAAAAGAATTTGTCAGAAAACTCAGGGGATTCTTATCGAAATTTAAACACCTCAAAGATTTCCTAAACATAAAACATTTTAAAACACTATATTTCTCCCTAATAGAGTCTATACTATCATATGGAATATTAGGTTGGGGCGGAGTTAATGACTGTTTTCTTAATGAAGTAAATGTTTTACAAAAATGGATACTGAAAATAATATACGGTAAAAAGGCCCCCACAAACTCTTTATACAGCGAATCCCAAATAAAAGATGTGAGACAGATTTTTTGTCAAAAAATAAGTATATTCGTAAAACCAAAAAAAATTGAACTCACTCTACATAAACACCCCTACAATACTCGAAAAATTGTTGAAGTTTTCTCCCCACGTTGCGAAAAAACCATCGGCCAACGAAATTCCAATTATTTAGCACCCAGAATCTATGCTTTATTACCGAACGTTTAAAAAAGAACTGAAAAAATGGATTGCCAAAGATAGACTTTTATTTACCGAAATTATTAACCAGAGATAAACACATATAACTGAGCAATTTATAATGTATATAAATGTGTATATGTATGTGTGCATATTAGTGTATTTGTGTATATCAATGTGTGTATCCATCATGTATATTTCATAACTCTTCTTTATTAGTACTGGAAATTCTTCATTAGTACTGGAAAATTACCCCAATTGTGACTGGAAAATCACCCCGATTGTGACTAGAAAATTACCCCAATTGTGACTTACCCTCTAATATATGTAAAATCTCAATGAGAAGACCCCACTTATGTTGTAATAATTACCTGGATGTGGCAAACCCACAATTTTCTATTTTTACCATTAAAAAAAATTAACAAATTTTACCCATTTTAATGTAATAATTCAACTATGGAAATCACATACACAATTAGTTAATACTACTTCTGTGACCCACCTGTTTATTCACAAGCCACTTGTATAAGTATATATTATGTATTATTATTATGATGAATAAACATATATTATTATTATTATTATTAATAATTATTCTCCTTTATGGACGTTCTGACAGAATATGGCAGGACTACGAAAAAAAAATGCTGGATTTATTGCTAAAGTAACCGTGGTATCAAATATGTTAATTTTTATGGTTTCAAAATTGAGTTATGAGGTTTTTTGAGTGTTTTGAATTTTGGTACCTACACTAGCGTACTGACATGTTACTTTTTTCAGCATATATTATGGTCGATAATATCAAATTAATATCAACATGATAATATTTATTCAGATATTTTAATTTGAACACAGATGTGTTCAAAACCTGAGCTTGGAAAAATGGCAAATAACAAGTTAACCCAGATAAATAGTGGCACTGTTTGCATATAGCACCCTGAGTTAAAACCCCATTTGCCACGCGAACAAACGAAAATCTTTACGGTAGAAGAATCTATTGGAATGGCATGCATGAATAAAAAACAAATAAATAAATATTGTTTAATAGTAAATATTTTGAGAGCAAACATTTACAAAAAGATCGATTGTATTTGTCTATGGAATTACTATTATTTGTAATTGGCAGTATCGAAAGTTCGTTCTATAGACATCGATTATCAACAATAGGTATATCAATTAGTAATTTCAGATTAGTCAGTTCGAGAAACGTTCGCATTGACCTAGGACAACGATTCGTGTAAACATTTGTCAATTCATACAAACATGCATGCAGCAGAGACAAAAATAATACTTTATTGCCATTGACGTGAGAATCGTATTTGCAAATGATAGACTAATATTGACAAGGCCGCTTTGTTTACCACTAATCAAATCACTCCGTATATAGTCAGCCGATAACGTGGAGCTTTGTATACAGTGATATAAAGTACTTGCGAAACATTCCGATGAAATAGATTACTCGAACAGATAGATATATTTTCGCCCAATTCAGGATATTTTCGAAACCTTTTCTTGGAGTGATATAAAATTCATAGGGCTTCTTCGGGTTATTAAAATTGAAATTGACATTGCGGCTTTTAATAGTCTTCCCCCTGTTAACTTTTGAACGGTTTGACGTATAACAATGAAAAAAAAATGTGTTGAATGATATCTCCGATACCACTTGTCGAAATGAAAGACATTGTGATTGCCCGATAGATGGCGCCCCCCGCACATCAACTTCAAATAGCATGAAGAGTCAAGTTGAAAAGATAACTGAATTCTCTTTTCAACAATCTAGTGTTTTTTAAATTTCGTTAATACGTTTTTTCACAATATGCATTTGAAATGTCAAGAATAACAAAATTTAAAATGCATATTGTAAAAAAAATAATTGACAAAATTCAAAAAACTTAGATGGTGGAAAGAGAATTGAATCATATTTTCAACGATGTGCCACTTGACCCCCTTTGCAATTTGAAATTAAAGTTGATGTGCCCCCCCGCGCCACCTATCGAGCAATCACAATGTCTTTTATTTCAAAGAGTAATATCGGTGATATCATTCAGAATAGTTTTGGTCCCATTGTTCTATGTCGAAGCGTTCAGAAGTAAACAGTGAGGGCTCAAGAGGGGAAGGCTATAAAAAGCCGCACTCGGAATTGTGATTCCGTAGAACAACCTTAGTTGAAAGAGAAATTGAATAACCTTTTCAACGATGTGCAACTCGACCTCTATGCCTGTCGTAATTTTCAACTTGAGATGCCCCCAGCGCCCTCTGTCGAGTATTTGTAATGTATCTTCTCTCAAAAAGTAGGACCGGAAATACCATTCAATAAATTCCATGTCTCATTGTTTCACATCAAACCGTTCAAAAGTTATTAAGATAACGGTAGCATTCAGATCCGCACTTATATTTGACATTTCAAATGCATATTGTGAAAAACCGTTCAAACGAAATTTAAACAAAAATTGGATATAGTTGGAGTTAACGGGAATTAGGACCAGGGAGTAAAACTGATTTTTTATCGCTGACGTTTCGGAAATAATGTATTCGTTTTTCAAAGCTGAAATGACGATATTTACGTATAGGTAGATTGAAACAAAGACCATATCTATGACCCACCTTTGAAACTGAGCTTTTCCTGCTCATGGATTCAACTAAAAAAATGTTGAGTATTCCATACAATCTCTGGTCGATAAAAACACATTGGCCTAAATTACACATTGAAAACTTTAAACACTTTAAAATTGTATATAAACAAATACAGCACGTTAAAATGAAACAACACACGACCGTTTATGGTCATTATGCAACTGTTCATCCCACCTGAAATATTCCAGCGCTACATAGATAAAGAAACGAAAAAAACAAAACAAAACAAATCTTTTGTGTATCATTATTCAGAAATCTGTTTTTCTTTCACACCTTTCTAGAATATGGGTGTATATTTTTGTCAGGTTTTCTGTACCACTTTTTTGGTTTACGCAATTATCATGGAGAATGATTTGAGAGTATTCCCTGTGAATGTGGGAAATGTTATATAGGGCAAACTAAACAATACCTAAAAACCAGAGTATATCAACACAAATATGACTGCTATGAAAATAATAGAAATAAAAAAGAAAAAACAGCACTTGCTGCACATCATTTTGAATCGTCGAGCAATTTTGATTTCGGTTCATTAAAAATTTTGGAAAAAGAGATGGCAAATTCAAATCAATCTCCATGATAATTGCGTAAACCAGAAAAGTGATACACAAAATCTGACAAAAATATTCATCCATATTCTAGAAAGGTTCAAAAGAAAAACAGATTTCTGAATAATGATACACAAAAGATTTGTTTTGTTTTTTTCGTTTCTCTATCTTTGTAGCGCTGGAATATTTCAGGTGGGATGAACAGTTGCATATTGACCATACACGGTCGTGTGTTGTTTCGTTTTATCGTGTCTGTATTTGTTTATATACAATTTTAAAGTTTTCAAAGTTTTTAATGTTCAATTTGTGCCAATGTGTTTTTATCGACCAGAGTGTGTATCGACTACTCAACAGTTTTTTTAGTTGAATCGATGATCAGGCAAAAACAGTTTCAAAAGTTGGTCATAAATATGTTCTTTGTTTCAATCTATACGTAAATATTGTCATTTCAGCTTTGAAAAAGGAATAAAATAATTCCGAAACGCCAGCGATAAAAAATTAGTTCTACTCCCTGGTCCTATCCCGTTAACTCCAACTATATTCAATTCTTGGGACGATGAATCATTTATCAAAAAATAGGATGGTTGAAATGAGAGTTGAATTATCTTTTCAACGATGTGCCACTTGACCCCCCATGCTGTTTGAAATTTTCCCGCCGCGCCATCTATCGGGCAATCACAATGTCTTTCATTTCAAAAAGTAGTATCGGTGATAACATTCAATAAGTTTTTTTTTCATTCTTCTACATCGATTCGTTCAAAAGTTAACAGGGGGGGGGCTATTAAAAGCCGCACTGTATAGTAGATTATATTGAATGTGTTTTATTTATCTGCATGAAGCAATATGGTGAAGTGGGCAATAAATCATTGGTGAGACAAAATGTATATTCATTTCAACTTAATATGCTAATGACAATAAACATGAGTGACAGCTGTCGGGCCAGCCCATTCAGGGGCGTATCTGGACGTGCTTTAAGATATATCAAACAAGTGGAAACAGCTTAGACGTATATGTCAGGTCTCACCAATGATTTATTGCCGACTTCGCCATCCGAAAACGTTTTAACTATAGCTGTTACCCGCGACTTCGTCCGCGTGGTATTTTTTCCTATTTTTCTTTGTGTTGTTCCATCTAGCTTATGCCTGTGGCTTTGCCTGCGTGGATTTCGAGGTAATTTTTTTTTATATTATATCTACAGTGTGTCCACAAATGGAAATGGATAGGAAAAAAATAACATTCTTCGTACAAAGTTCTAAAATTTAATTTGAAATAATCAAATCTTAAAATGTATCAGTCATATACGAGGTTAGTAGAAAAATATGAATTTGGTACAGGCGTAGAGTACTTTTATTTGTGACAATATCAAAAACTGTTACTTATTATGAAAAGTTGTTCAGAATTAGTAATCACGTTCAAATACGCAATCAATCATATCCATTTATTTACCCAAAAAAAAATACAGATTTTTCTCTACAATAACACTTTTAAGTTCATTCATTGAAACAATCATTTGTAAACGAAAAAAATTCCTCAGGGCTAAGTTTTTGAATTAATTTTGATTATATTTAGAAAAAATTATATCTAAACATGTATGATTACATGTCCTGACTGACTGATAAACGACCAACGCCCAGACCAAACCGCTGGACCCCAAGAGTTGAAATTTCTACAGCGTTTTCCTATGGTGACATAGATAACCACTATTCCATCCCTAAAGGGGTGATAAGGGGGGGTGAAAGTTAAAAAAACATAAATAGGGGATTGATTGTTCACCTACTGAATTTTCACCTGTTAACCAATTCTACCACGCTTAATTTTATACTGGTTTATCAGATTTGGATGACTCCTTATTAAATAGGAAGACACACAGGGACAGATACCTATTTATCACTCAGGGAGGCTCTCGAAGAAGTAAGGATTGAAAGAAAACGACAATAGCCTCGAGAAGGCAATACTCGCAGCTTACGAGGAAAGCTGCAAGGCTATAGAATAATAAAACGGTCTGGTGGAATAAACACATAGAAACCTCAGAAGGGAAGTGAGTAGGCTATCTAGCAGGGCCAAAACAACCATGACAGGGCAAAATATAAAGCCACACTCACGCAGTACATACTCTACAACCCACAAGGTTCTGGCAAAGAAGGGTACTGTGAATCAGGTAGGTTTCCTGAAAAAGGAAGATGATATCTTGTAACGAATTTTTCGTTACTTCCTTATACATAACCAATTTCTCATAATGTTTCCGGTTATCCTTGCGGTCGTACGGGTCAGTAGTCACTGCTCAGATCTCAGATCGACTTTTGACAGTGTGACCGTGACATTTCATTTTCGTGTCGATCGGATTTATCGAGCGCGTGGTTTTTCCAAGTGTTTTTAAATAGAGAAAAACCCGAGAATGGTTTTTTAAAACAGGGAATTGGTGATTTCGTCGAACCGAAAGAATGATCGCTCTCTTTCTTGAATTGAACGTCGAGGTAGGCAGGTGGACTGAGTGAATTGATTTTGGTATGTACGATCTATAAGTTAAATAAGTTTCACTGCTGGAATTTAGTTGGAAATATTATTCTCTTTATCTTGCAATTAATGTTGTAGCTGATTAGCATTTTCTTCGCTTTCCTTATGCTTGTAATATTAGAATTCTTGGATATACCGCATGGTCATTTTTGAAGGTTAAGTATAAATACTTCGGCCATTTTGGCAAAGCATTCATAGTACATCTTGTGGCTAACGTAACATCTGTTCCAAATATTGGGAACTGATTTTTTTCGTTGGAAATCAGTTCTACGCTTTTGCATTTTTTAGGTACCAGGTAATTGGTAATTTCGAATGGACTAGAGCTTACTTACCTCACACGACCAGTGGATTGTTCCGAGGATTCCGATTGAAGTGAAGGGTGTATTTGACTGTTCTGGGACAGTTTGGAGTGACTAATAGGACGGCTCTCCGGTAAGCAATTTCCTTTATTTCATAACTACATGTTTATGAGAGTAATTTTCTTTTCTCTTGAGAAAGAATTGCTTATGGAGAGAGTTGTACCTCTGGCCTAACTGGTCTCAGAACACTCGATTCAATATATGCCTCAAGCGTAAATTTGATTTCCGTTCAATAAGTTTCTTATATCCATTACTCCATTCAATTCGCAGTGGGGCTTATTTGATTTTTGATCGTTGCAGAGTCAATTCACTTAGGTTACTACCTTGTTGCCAAGAGCAGGGAGATTCATTGAAATTTTTGAGAATTACCTGTTTTATCGATTTGAAAAGGGAATTGCCGCCCTATTTCAAAATTATCTTTATCTAAGAGAGTTGTGCCCACTGAAAGACGTGAGGTCTCCCTCTTCAGTTTATCTTTAAAAATTCTTCAATCAAAAGAATTATTTAACATTATCTTTTTCTAAGAGAGTTGTGCCCACTGAAAGACGTGTGGTCTCCCTCTTCGGTTTATCTTTGGAAATTCTTCAATAAAAAGAATTATTTCACTTTATCTTTATCTAAGAGAGTCGTGCTCACTGGAAGACGTGTGTCTCTCTCTTCTCATCTTGACTGAAGAGTATACTTTTACTCTGACTATTATCTTGGTTCAGAAACCCTATTTTTTTTGTAGCTTACTAGAGTATTCTGGTTATAACGCTATATTTTCCTTTGGCACTTGCTTTAAAATAGTATATTTTTGCACTGGCAACATTTAAATATTTTGCTTTAAAATAGTAGATTTTTTCTCTGGCAATTTTATAGTATTTTGCTTTAAATTACTATATTTTTTCTCTGGTAAAATTTCAAGGAAATTTTTATATTTCTTTTGGAATACCTTTCCTCATTAATTTTTTTTACCCTTCTGGTACATAGAATCACCTTATCAAAACTTACTTGTTTCAAAATTTAACTGAATTTGAACATAACGGTTTGGGTGAGGTTTGTTTTGTTTGGTTTTAAATTTTGTTCATTTTTAATATTTTTTTAAATTATTAAAATTAACTTGTAAATTTAACTCCAGAATAGCAGATTGGATTGCTATTTATTATCTTTGTTCTTTCACTGTAACCTTCCAGTCTCTCATATAGACTGAGATTTTTATTGTATGCTATCATTTGCATCTATCTTTTGACTCTAGATTAAAATTTGAAACATAAAACTTGAGGTTCAAAGGATATCCTTCGTTCTCCCCTTTTTGTACATATTTTGATTCCTATCATCTTCTTCGCATGATATATACCACGGAGGGAACCCATCTACGGAGACTGAAGGACTAGTAACCTGGGAGGTCTTACAGCACATCCATATCAGCACTGGTCCGTGAAGATCGACCAAATTCACGCCGTTAAGGGGGTCTAAAACCAACTAGAGAACCACCCACGACCATCTTCATCGTAACCGCTGAAACCAAGTTCCTCATAGAACCGCTGAGACCAGCTTCGAAGAAACTAGCCTTCATCTCTCTCACTCAAAATCTCCGAAGGTATATCAGTGTCACCAACAACTAGAGGAATCATAGTTTGTAAATGTTCGGGTTTTGATCAGAGTCGAAAATATTTGTTTTTTCTGTAATTTCTCAATTTTTGTTCACAGAAATCAATACTCTTATAGTATAATTGTCAACCTGTTTTTTTAATTGTTCAGTCAAATTACACTTCCATCTGGAATAAATTTGTTCAGTTGATTTCTTGCATATTTATTTGCCTTCCCATACAAGCTAGGTAACATTTATTTAATTTTATTTATCTTTGGCTTTTGTCTTTAGCAAGTCTGGCGCCAAACTCTTGAACTAGTCAAGTTAATTAATGTATAATTTTTTTAGTGGCCAAATTTGATTAACTAGGAAAAGTCATTAATTGAACCTTACTCACGGCCTAACCGTATCCATCTGAGCAGCCTACTGGCAAAGTGATTTCACCTTCTTAAATTTGAATCATATAATTTAAAATCTGGGGTTCAAAAATAAGGGGTGTTGCAACCTACACAACCTACACAACAACTTTTGAGGAAAGTATATCAATGGTCATTAAGGCACAATTTCCGGCCGCAACAAATCTAAACGACCCAGTAGCGACGAACAGTCCGCAAAGCAAGCCATAAAGGCCTAATGCCCTGGACTGGAAACTATCTGCAGAGATAACAAAGCCAAACAGAATTAGGTGGGCTATAGATACATTTCAACCATACACATCCCCAGGAGAGAAAGGAATATATTCTATCCTACTCCAAAAGGAGCAGGAAATATTAATCCCATTTCTATGTAAAATATTTATGACTTGTATAGCCATACCATGCATACCTATCTAGTGGAAAGGGAAAGGGAGACTAAATGACATGACACCCACATTATACCGCCCAATCAGTCTAGTGTCCTTCCTGCTGAAAACTCTGGAGAAACTCACAGACAGATACATGAAAGGTATTATTAACAAACCCTCTCAACGAACGCCAACGCGTATCATCTAGGTAAGTCAACAGACACTGGATGATCTTAACAGGCTACTAACAAAATCCCTAGAGGACAAAGATATTGCCATAGCGACCTTCGTCGACATCGAAGGTGCTTTCAACAATACATCTACAAAGTCAATTACTAAAGCTCTAGGAAGTAGAGGGGTCCCATCCCTCCTGTGTCAATGGGTAAACGCCAGTTTGGTGGAAAGGGTAATCATATCAACCCAGTCACAGTTAGAGCAGGTAGGGAATGCCCACAAGGAAGGGTAGTATCCCCTCTTCTATGGTCCATCCTAGTAGACGAACTACTGGTGAAGCTAACATCCAAAGGCGTGGTTTGCTTGGGATATAGCGGCATATCTTGCAATTATTGCAAAAGGCAAATTTACAGAAACCGTCCCGGAACATACGCAGACTGCTCTCAACTCAATAAATAAGTGGTCTCAGGAGGAGGAACAAACTGTAAACCCCCCAAAAAAACACAATAGTAGCTTTTACAAAAAAGAGAGTACTGAGAGGACTCAAGCCACCAGTTTTGAACGGGGTAGAAATTCCAATTGCAAAAGAGGCAAAATACTTGGAGTCATCTTTGACCATAAGCTGACATAAAATCAAATGATCATTTGGCTATATAGCAGGGTCATCAGACCCATGATAGCTTACGGTTCGGTGATATGGTGGTCAAAGACTTTCTGGCTGCCACGGAAGCTATGAGGACCACCCCAACAACTGCCTTAGAAGCCTTGCTGAACCTACCACCACTTCATGTATACATACCATGCGGAGCCAGCAGATTGACCAGAGGGCAAGTGCCCATGAGTAGACTGTACGGCAATGAGTTTAGAACCCCATAATGGGAATGCCATCGGATGAGATGCTTCTCAAGTACAGCACCGAGAAAAACTTTAAAACAGCCATAGTAGAGAGAGAGGCATGAAAGGAAGGACCTCCAATTAATGCACAAATTGCCTGCTACACAGGCGGCTCAAAAACCTCAAAGGAGGTGTAGGTGCAGGAATATATTTAGCCAAGCCAAAGACAGGAGCCTCACTGAGTTTGAGCAAATATGTGACGATAATCCAGGCAGAAGTTGCAGCAAAACATCACCTCGCTGAGGAGTTACTTAGGCTTTCAAGTTAACTCTAAACTTGTCTGAGACTGCTTGGGGAAACCCTAGATTATGGATTGTAGGGGGATCGATATGGCTCTTCAGCCTCTTCGTACCTAGACCTGTAAGGTCTTTCGTACATTACCCTTCATCTATTCAAGACCCGGGATTCCGAGACTCCTTGCAAAGCGTAACAGTTTCCTGGGAGCTAAGTTCCTGATGACTGAGGGTGCTAGTGAAACCCCTCCGAGAGACTTAAGCCTCTGCAAAACAGCGCTTGGCAGTTGCAAAGCATTTCAGCGGAGTTCTCGCAGTAACGGCACAGTTCACTGAGCCAGTGAGCAGTCCCGTTACCAGTTTCAAGTCTTTCTTGTCCAACTCGAGAAGCTGTTCAGCTTTTTTTGGCGATGGGCTCAAAAGCCTTTTTGGTTGACTTTGCCCTGCAACATTATTCCAGTGGGTTTTAATTTGGTCAGCTTCCCAGCGCCGAAACTCTTCGTTGATGTGGGCTTTGGAAATACCACAAGAGGGTTCCGGGCCAGAAAATTGGAGTGTTTGCGCTTTCCTTGTCAAGGCTGTCCGCTTCTTCATTGCCTTTGATTCCCTTGTCACCTGGCACCCACATCAGAATGACCTGATTGTTCGAAGGCAGTTGTCTTAGGGAGAGTTTGCAGTGTGTGTGTGACTTTAGAGTTTTAAGTGCTGCTTGGCTGCCTGATAGGATATAGATCTTTGTCCCCCTGAAGCCTCTTTCAAGGCATTCTTGGGCACAAATTTCTTTGGCATGGGTTTTTGCTTGAAAAATTGTTGGGGCTCCGCCTGGGAATTTTGTGAGCCTGAAATTAGGATCCGTTACTCCCACTCCAGCCCTTTCGTCAATTTTGGAACCATCAGTTTACCATACTGATGCATTCCTTTCTAGTTGAGGCCCGTTTGTTGTGAATATATATGGTGGTTGTTGATAACCATTCCATAATTCACTTCAAAGTCGTGCCTGGCTGGAATAATATCTGATGGCTTGTACATGGATTCTAGGGGCATATTTTCCAGAATCTTCAGATGTCCAATCAGATTTCTAACCTTGAAGTTTGATGCCTGGTGCAGTCTGAAGGCACTTTTTGCAGCTTCTTTCATTACACACAAGTGCAGTGGTGGAAGATTCCGCATTACCTCTAGTGCTGCAGTGGGGCACAGGCTTACCGCTGCATTTTCTCTAGCTTGATTTGTGCCGAGTGCTGTTGAGTTTTGAACACCATACTAATGAGGCATAGGTGACCATGGGTTTGATAATCGTTTGATATAACCAGTATATCATTTTTGGCTTCAAATCCCATGTCTTGCCAAAAACTCTGGTTAGTATCTGGTCGTCTCCCAGTATGATCATCCGCTGGATCTCCTCGTCTTTGTTATGAACACTACTGAAGCCTCCCTCCAGGCTTTCGGTATGTGACCGAAATGAAACTGGCCTTGAACAGCCTTTTCAATGAGGGCTCTATTATTTCAAAGACATTTTGTGATAAGGCGGGGAATATTCCGTCCTTTCCGGCCGGTTTGAAGCTCTTAATGGCCCATTTCATCTTTTTGGTAGTGGAGATTTTCCTCGCTAGGCTCCTGTTGGTTTTGTTGGGGTTGGTGACAACCCCTTCCAGCTGAGCACTTTGCAGTTCGTCTTCAACAACCTTAGACCCAGGAAAGTGTGTCTGGATGAGAACACTTATGCTTTCCTTTTGGTTTTCTGCATATCCACCGTTCAGCTTTCCCCTCGCACATTTGCATCATGTTTTCTTTTGGATTTTCTGAGTTCCATGTTGTACTCAGAAAGAGCCGCTTCATAGACTTCTTAGTGTCCCACACTTTCAGCTCTATTGAAGAGTTTCCTAACTTCTTTCCTAAGTTTGGCTAACTCTTTATTTCACCAAGGCACGTCTCTATTGACTGCCTTTTGCTTTTTTGGGCAGCTGATTTCATATGCTTCCATTATAGCATTTTGAAGCTGCTTGGAGGCTGTATCTAGTTCCTCAGCTGAATCGGTGGATATATGTTGGTCCTCCATCTGCCTCTCGAGATGCTCTTTATAAGCATCCCAGTTGGTCAGTTTGGGTATCCTATCCGATCATCAGGAAGACCGGAAGAAATGGAAAACACATTTTCTAGGAGCATGATTCCACATCTGATTTTATGAACATCTTGTTCATATTTTCGAATAAATTAATCTATCATTCCCATGACAGGTTTTAATGTAAAAAAAACACTAATTTCGAAGTGTCTCTCCAAAATGAATGTTTTTAACTTCTTTCCATCTTTGTGAGGTGAGACTGCTTCTAGAAAATGTGTTTTCCATTTCTTCCGGTCTTCCTGATGATCGTGGAAGCGTGAAATAGATTTTCGTCGATAAAAATGTATTGAAGACATAGTAAAATATTTCTATTCAATATTCAATTGAGAATGTTTCCCTTTTCATCCTGTTCATAATTTCAAACAAATCAATATTCCACAATCTTCAGATGTCCAATAAGATTTCCAGCTTTCGAATTTGATGTCTGGTGCAGTCTGAAAGCACTCCTTGCCACTTTCTTCATTACACACAAGTGCAGGGGCGGAAGGTTCAACATTACCTCCAATGTGCTACAGAGGGGCACGTATATATTGTTTGTCTGTGTTTCCCAGACAGGCTAACCACTGCACTTTTTGCAATTTGATTTATGCCGAGTACTGTTGGGTTTTTGGTCACCATACTAAAGAGGCATAGGTGACCATTGGTCTGATAATTGTTTGATATGACCAATATATCATCGGAGCTTTCAGTTCGTTCCTTTCGCCTTCTTGTGAATGGAACCACTACCGTTTTACTAGGATTTAAATTCGTACCTCCTTTGCGCACCTACTTCTGATTATGTTTAGGGCTGTTTGCATGCGATTGGATATTATCTTTTACGTCAAGGTCAGTTTGAAGCTCTCAATGGCCCATTCGGTCTTTTGGATGGTGAAGGTTTTCCCAGCTCGGATACTGTTGGATATGTTGGAGTAAGTGTCTTGTCTAGGTGGCGAATAAAATGTATCGTGCCAATCGGTTGACCCTCTATAGTGTAGATGAACTTCGTTGGATTCCGCAAACGCGAAAAACTTATGTAATAATCCTTCTGATCGTGAAAATATGATAGAGGTATGGCATAACATGTGTAGGATTCATACTTAAAAATTGCTAGAAGACCAACTACATAGGACATTTTCCATTATCGACTTCTTCGAACATGTTCACAATTTTGGAATTTTTATCTGAAGTTTTTGGAACTGAGAAACACCTTTGGAAATTCATCCAGTGTGGTCAAGTAGATATTTGTTATTACTTCAGTATTTGAACTTTTTCACCAGATAACATAATATTTTAATATTTTTAATTTGTTTTCCTTTTTCTCTACCTTTTCAACATTAGTGCTTCTATAAATTCACCGAGTATTATCAACCGCAATCTTATTGACATATTGTAAGAAGAATACCGAAAGCCTAACTCACGTAAGTGTATACAGCATATTTTCCTAATTGCTTTTATTGGGCGGTGTTCCGTATATTATCTGCCTGAATTATGAACCATAAAATTTCCGCATAATTGTCGTAAAGATAATTAGAGGTCGATAACGAGTAAACAAACTCAATGAGAGGGTGTATCCGTGATTAGCGAGCAATGACTAATTGTTTATTGATTTTCGGTTCTAGAAATATTCCTCTGAGGAGATTTAGTGCTTTACTAATGATGTTTTGTTGAAATTATATTTGAATGTCATTACGGTCATATTCGTGATTGTAATAGACGCTATGGGAGTATAATCCAGTCAATAGTGTCGCTTGTAACATGAAAACTAATGAAGCAATCACGATGCTCCCAACGGACAAATTATAGAGAATCAAAATTCTAACGAAATCAGCCTTAGCACGGCTCGATCGGATCATTAGTTATGGAGAAAAACAAAAAAAATCAGCGTTTTTTAAAAAATTCATAACACCGCAATTTTTTAACCGACGAAACCAAAAAGGAGGAGGTACTCTAGTCGACGCGTATTTTTTTTTATGTATGACCAAGCATAAGTCTTCTTTACTGAGGACGTGTCCGGATTCCGATAATATTATTTTTCGTCGAGCTTAGGTGTGTACTTCGAGAGTGTGGTCCCATTTGAATATATTAAAATATACACAGATAGAAATTCACCCCTAAGGGTAGCAAAATGGAGGATATTAATCAGTCACCCTCTGAATTCTGGTCCGTTAACCGATTCTATCAGGCATAACTTTGTACTGGGTTCTTCGATTTGGATGATTCTTTCTTTTATTAGATAGGGTATACCTCATAGTTGATCATATTTGGATTTCGAATGGAATTATCCACCCTTACGGGTAGAAAAATAGGGGATAATTGATTTTTCACTTGTGAACATTGGCACACATATGTAGTTGACAATGACAGGTAGCGATCTGTCATTGTCAGTTATTTATACAAAGGAATGAAATAAACTAACCGGAACAACAAAACTAATTTATATTACAACAGATAGTAAAAGTAGATAATCATATTATTTAACTGGTTATAGTTAAAGTAAGGTGGGTAAGTAAGTATATTGGAAATAATCAAAAAATAAGTAGGTAGTAATTAGTAGATTTCAACCACAAAAAATTGAAAAATAAAAACTTTTTAACAAACAATTAAACCGACGAAATACGGAACTGAAAAGTAAAAAATAAAATAAACCTTCTTAGTCTCAATAACTAAGCTCCTAAACTAATGTAAGTAACTAATTTTGAGTCGGCGCCAAACGAACAATCAACGAAGATCATTAAATTACTTCAAAAAAATTATCAGAATGTCACCGCGCAGCTCAATGCCATCATTATACGCCTTACCTAATTCATTTCCTTGTTTGTTTGGCGCCGACTCAAAATTAGTTACTTACATTAGTTTAGGAGCTTAGTTATTGAGACTAAGAAGGTTTATTTTAATTTTTACTTTTCAGTTCCGTATTACGTCGGCTTAATTTTTTGTTAAAAAGTTTTTATCAAGTCATAGCGCAGGGTCTCCGCGCGACATAGTACCAATTAATATCTACTTCATGTGTAAAAAACTCAGGAGCAGTCGAAACATTAGTTTTTGCATATTTGCAATTGGAAATTTTTCTAATGCATCTCATTGGAGCAAGCCTGGATGCGTCATAGGTGATCCGGTTCCAATTTTTATAGGTGATAAATTACCGAAAACGGGCGAGCGCGTGAAAGCAACTGAGTAGTGGGGGTAGAGCAACGGACTTGAGGAAGCGTATATAATAGTAGTGCTCGTCCAATATTGAAACGACCGTTTGGTAGGTAGAGAGGGGGAAAACACGAGTGGACACGATTTGCCAGTGTCTTGGCATGCAGCGTTTGAAAGGTTAGGTTTGTTTGATTAATAAATAGGTATTTTAATTATTCATTCAACTTTGCAACAGTTTACTTGTTACCTTGCCAAAATACCCAGTGGTGAGTACTATTCAGTAGCGGAAAAAGAAATCATGGCAAATGTTATCAAATTCATAAAAAATGAGGACAAAAATGGGATTCAAATACCTTTACAAAATTACAAAGAACGTGCCAAGGTAGCACTGGGTATTGTTTAAAAAAAATTAAAACGGAACAATCAGCTGTGAATTCAGGTAGTATTCCTTCTCTGCCGTCTCCGCAAAAAAATAGTAGGAAGAGTATTACGGAAGGGCAGGATGAAACAATAAGAACGATTATTAATGATTTTTGTTTGATTGAAAAACAACGCCCTACTCAAAAGTCTATTCTTCAAAAAATCAAAAATGCTCAGGTAGGGTTTGAAGGCTGTAGTTCAACATTGCACAACATAATCAAAGAGTTAGGTTTTGATTGGGAAAAAACGCCTGATAATCGAACGATATTGATGGAAAGTCATGAAGTTAGATTACTAAGGGTTGAATTTTCAAGAAAGATGAAAATGTATCGTGAACAAGGAAAAGCATTATTTACCCTGATGAGAAGTATTTGCACAGTTCGCATACACATTCTAAGACGTGGGTTGATAAGAAAAATCCCAATTAAAATTTAAAAAAACCGTATAGTAAAGGAAAACGATTAATAATAGTTCATGCAGGAGGAAAAATTGGGTTTGTAAAGGATGACCTTTTAATTTTCAAATCTGGGAAACAAAGTGGATACTACCACGATGACATGAACAACGAAAATTTCATGAGGTGGGTAGAAACACAACTAATTCCAAATATACCCGCGAACAGTGTGCCAGTGGTGGATAACGCTTCTTACCACAATACTTTGCTAAAAAAATGTCCAACATACTCTTCAAGGAAGGACGATATGCTAGACTGGCTGAAAGATAAAAATATAGAGCATCAGGCTACTTTGACAAAAGCACAGTTGTACTAAATTATAAAAAAGCACAAACCTCGTTTTAAGAAATATATATAAGTTTGATGAAAAATTGGGTGAGGACTCAACTTTCAAATTGGATGATTTAGAAAAGCTTGCCAGACAAAAAATTTCAAATATCACTGTTGAGGAATGGATAAAGGCTATGCAAAAATGTGAAAAAATATGGAATGGAATTAATGGAGAAAGAACAAATGTTGGACTCTGCTCACGATCGTTTTATTATCACAGTAAATGCGGGTAGTTCTGATGAGTCCGACAACAGTGATTGTGATATAAATTTTTTTGACTCAGTTAGTGACTTCAACACTTCGTTTAACCCGAAGGTCTGGAACCCAAAAATCAAATTGAATATACGAAAATGCTATAATAACTAAGCAAAATCCCTCCTGCGATTCTCCTAAAAGCTTTTATTGTTCTTTTGCGGAAAATCTAGAAGAATGTGAAAATTAACAGTCATGAGAATGTAGAATAACATAATATGACTTTCTATCAACTTCGTAAGGTTTTTTTGTAATATCCACTTTCGTTTAGAATCATCATTTCGATTTTTCAGAGCTTTTTAAGTGAGTATTAATTTCAGTTTTACAAGGAATCTTAATTTCGGTTTTCTATAATTCTCATTTTTTCCACTATTAATTTCAGTTTATTTCAAATCTTTATTGGGCTTTTATTTTTTAGAATTATACATTCTTTGGTAATAGTTTCAGTTTTATTTAAAAACTCTATTCGGGTTTTCAGAGTTTTTAGTACAGTTTTTTCAGAATAGATATATATTTTGCATTTTTTAGAATTATAAATTCTTTGGTAATCGTTTCAGTTTTATTTAAAAACTGTATTTCGGGTTTTCAGAGTTTTAAGTGCAGTTTTATCAGAATAGGTATATATATTTTGCATTTTTTAGAATTAAAATTTTGGCTTTCTTTCCAATGGATATAACTTAATGAGTTTAATTTTTATTTGATTCTACATTTATTCAATCACGCCTGTGATATTACACAATAAGTACTATCTGTGGTAAAACATTCTTACCATATTATATAAATATTATATTAATATTGTCGAAGTATTAATTTTATTACAACACACACATACCAATTTTGAATAAAATATGACCATAATCAGAAAACTCGTCCTTCATCTTTGGGCCGCCATCTCGAATTTATAGATTTTGACAGAAAATTCATAATCTCCGACCCTAAAACCCCCGCATACCAATTTTGAATCGAATTGGACCAATCACAAAGCTCACAAAGCTCGTCCTCCATCTTGAATTTATGAATTTCGACAAAAAATTCATAATCTCCGACCCCGTAAACCCTCACATACCAATTTTGAATCGAATCGGACCATAATCACAAAACTCGTCCGCCATCTTGAAGCCGCCATTCAAATTCATGAATTTTGACAAAAAATTCATAATCTCCGACCCCGAAAACCCTCACATACCAATTTTGAATCGAATCGAACCATAATCACAAAACTCGTCCGCCAAAAAATACGTCACGTGTATCGCCTATACCAAATAATTTGGTACACCTATGGAATTTCTATTAATATTCACAGTTCAGGCATTTTCAAGGAGAATGGGTTGTTAGGTAGGAAAAGACCAAAGTGGTCGTTTCAATATTGGACGAGCTCTAATACAAGCATGCTGCGCGCAAGTTATGAATCTGCTGCTCTAGCCCCACTATACTCAGCCGCTTTCACGGTCTCACACGTTTTCGGAGATCGGTCATGTTTGCATTTCGTATTATTTCAACGCAAAATGAGAATAGGCGTTTTGTAATACTATACTTCTACTTCCAAAATCTCTTTGCACAATTGAAATCGGACCCCCTATGACGCATCCAGGCTTGCTCCAATAAAGTGCATTAAAAAATTCAAATTGCAATTATGCAAAAACTTATGATCCGATAGTGCCCGAGTTTTTTACACAAAAACTTTTTAACAAAAAATTAAACCGACGAAATACGGAACTGAAAAGTAAAAAATAAAATAAACCTTCTTAGTCTCAATAACTAAGCTCCTAAACTAATGTACAAACTAATTTTGAGTCGGCGCCAAACAAACAAGCAAATGAATTAGGTAAGACGTAAAATGATGGCATCGAGTTGCGCGGTGACATTCTGATAATTGTTTTGAAGTAATTTAATGATCTTCGTTGATTGTTCGTTTGGCGCCGAATCAAAATTAGTTACTTTTTTTTTTTTTTTTTTATTTTTTACTTCTCAGTTCCGTATTTCGTCGGTTTGATTTTTTGTTAAATGAAAATTATTTATCAATTTTTTGTGGCTGAAATCTACTAATTACTACCTACTTGTTTTTTGATTACTTCCAAAATACTTACTTACCCACCTCACTTCAACTATTACCAGTTAAATAATATGATAATCTATTTTTACTATTTGTTGTAATATAAATTATTTTTGTTGTTTTAGTTAGTTTATTTCATTACTTTGTATATCATTCCATCCTCTCATAGAATATAATTATTGTGACGGATGTGGAATAATGACAGTGGCAATCTGTCATTGTCAACTACATATGTGTGTGCCAATGTTCACATGTGAAAAATCGATTATCCTTTATTTTTCTACCCGTAAGGGTGGATAATTTCATTCGAAATCCAAATATGAGGTATACCGTATCTATTAAAAAAAGGATAATCCAAATCGAAGAACCCAGTACAAAGTTATGCCTTATAGAATCGGTTAACGGACCAGAATTCAGAGGGTGAGTGATCAATATCCTTCATTTTGCTACCCTTAGGGGTGGATTTCATCTTTCAAATTCAAATGGTACCGAATTACACCCTATCCATTGGGAAAAGAATTATCGGAATCGGACGTCTCAGTAAAAAGTTATGCGTGATCATATATAAAAAAAAATATATATACGCGTCGACTAGAGAACCTCCTCCTCTTTGATTTCGTCAGTTAATAAAGTACATATCAATCACTACTATGTCGCGAATATGAATTTTTGAAAAAACGCTGATTTCTCCAGTTTTCTCCGTTACTAATAATCCGATCGAGTAGTGCGAAGGCTCATTTTTTTCGAATTTTGATTCTCTACAATTTGTCGAGATTGCTCCATTAGTTTTCACGTTATAAGCGACAAACAAAATAAAAACGATTTTTGCTCTTAAATGTTTATAACAAACTATCATTACCAGTTGTGAGTAGGAAACATAATACGATATAACTGCAGACCGACTTTCGTATGATGGCACAGTCGGTTTCCTGGTACTATTTTTGTCACAGAATCAGTCATTTTCTGTCCTAATATTGTTACTGATGGCTTCTCATCTAACGTCAATGGGTATAGATTATAACGACGTATTAGAAATGTTCAGGTTATTACATCTAAACAATTATTTGAATTATATTTGCAACTTTCATCTAGAAGTGTATTACAATCATCAAGTTTATAATGAAAATTTGTACGGGGCCTTAACCTATTATAGTGGGATCCGAAACCTCTCTTGGGGTCTTGAAGAATGCTAATATCACTGACCCACTGAATAAATACATTCCATATTATTTGTTCCCATCTTTTTTTCAGTTGATTTCAGCTGTTTTTGTCAACAATGGTAATGCCAAAAAACAGTTTGCAAAAAAATATGTATTGGGTTAGCTTATCGACTGTTTATCAGTCTGATCGCTATTGCAACTCTCGGTCAGTTTTTTCCAACTTGCCCTGTATATTACCCATTGTGTCCGCTCGTGCACATATCTGTGCTGACCAGATTAAAGTGACCAAACGGCTTTCCTGGCCGGTCCACCCGCGCCCGATTGATCCGACCAACAAGGGCAACAATGACATATCGTCTGTTCACAATGATGAAGATGTATGTTTGTTGTAAATGGATGGGCAAGCGATCGATACAGCTTTCGGTGAATTATATGCAGTTGGTGTATTGACGCAGGCGATAGAGGCTATTTTAGTGAAGCTATGTTGTGTGTTGCGTTAGGGTAAAGTCAATTTCTATCTTTTCAAAATTTTATTAAACGCTGGCCTATATCTGCTCCTAGGGTTAATCACTGACAGAAGTAGGGATATTTGACGAGCTCAGCATCCATGAACTCGGAACCACCGCTATATCTCCTGTTAATTAATATAGCGCCTGCGAGCAATATATATATATATATATATATATATATATATATATATATATATATTCAGACATCATAATAACCATTAAAAAGAAACAAAAATAAAAACAAAAAAATAAGCAAATGTTTGTCCAAGCCTCCACCTCCTGATAAAAACTAAACTGCCCCCCCTCCTGTTGAAACGTCCCCAAAAAAAAGCAACCCTAAAGTATACACAAAGAAGAAGAAAGAAGAAGAAGAAAACAAGAAACTGTATATATAGATATATATATATATATATATATATATATATATATATATATTGTAAATATATATATATATATATATATATATATATATATATTAGAACAGTAAAAAGTATAGAAAAATTGTAAAACAAACATAGCATGAACCACGATAACTTAAATACCTAATGATAATGATGAATTATCAGTTTCATTATTTTATAAACATTTCCTAACATAACAATATATATATATATATATATATATATATATATATATATATAACTGTATATATATATATATATATATATATGTAAATATATATATATATATATATATATATATATATATATACAGTTTCTTGTTTTCTTATATATATATATATATATATATATATATATATATATATATTGTTATGTTAGGAAATGTTTATAAAATAATTCATCATTATCATTAGGTATTTAAGTTATCGTGGTTCATGCTATGTTTGTTTTACAATTTTTCTATACTTTTTACTGTTCTAGAATCTTATAACATGTTCTAGTCAACGCATATGTATCGAAAAGTCAGTACTGAAGTATCTCTATTGTCATAAGTATGTTACCAACAATACATTCAATATGCACAAACAATGAAATAATATGGAAATTTAAATTCATGAAAAAAACTTTGGATCTCAAGTAGATCAAATGATATACAAGTTGGAACATCCTGTATGGTAAATCATATCAGGAGGAAACCCAACAGCGAGATGTCAGAAACTATGCGAGGAAAATAATGAAATATAAAAATTATGAAAACAGGAAAATGTCAAATATGAATTTTATCCAAATTTGTACATATAATATAAGGTTTAGAATCAGATATTGTAAATAAAATCATTAGAATAAGTTAAAATAACAAAAAATCAAACAGACAGTAACAATACATTTTTAAAATTTGTGAAAATGAAACAAAATGTGTGTGTTACCAAGAGAAAATGTAACAAGCTTGGGAGACAAAAAATTGATGCAGAAAACTAAACCACGTACCAATTTTGGAAAAAAAATTATTACAAAATACAAGAGAAAAAACAAGCAAACTATCCTCAAACGTTATATAACTGATTCAGATACCAGTGGGAGAATAAACAAATAAGAAAAATCCACTCACCAATTAACATAACAAAAAATCCAGTCCATGCCATTCCCAGGAACAAAAGGGGGCTTTCTGCAATGTAGCTGTATTTTCCAGTGAGCACGAACACTTCCAAGAGACAGGAGAACACCACAAAGGAAGAATAACAAGGTATTTCAAAAGCAGAACTAACTAAAGTGCACAACGTATCAGGTCCAGAAACTCATATTGGTTATCTGATTACTTGTGTCCATTTCTTTTGAATATTTAATGATTTTTCGATGCTCGCAGACTTTTTCATAACATGCACACATGCACACATGCACATGCACACATAAACATCACACATAAAACATTTTATATTACTGTTTTTAGTTAGATAAGTTAGACATCGCAGAGTAGGTCAGTTTTGAGGATTTATTTCAATAAAAACAACTATTTGACGATTTTTCTGCATTCTGAATCCTGCATGAGAATAATGATGACTCATACTCCATAGGCGTACCGACTGACTAAGGTAAGAAGAGTGTTGAAGAAGGGTAAGACAACATAGCCGGAGTTTCATTACTGCTATGATAGGTATTTAATTTTTTTAAATTATTAAATAAAAAGGAAATCAATGAAACAAATCTACCATAATATAAATATAAATAGAGGACCTCATCATAACAATATATATATATATATATATATATATTATACAAATCAAATATATATATATATATATAAATCAAATAAATATCATTCTTGCTTGTTAACCATAATCAAATAGTAGTATTTCAATGTATTCAGTGTCATTTTCAAATAAATTGAATATTCACTTACTTTTTTATATATTAAAACATATATATATATATATATATATATATATATATATATATATATATATATATTTATATATTTATATATATATATATATATATATATATATATATATATATATATATATATTTATATATATATATATATATATATATATATATATATATATATATATATATATATATATATATATATACAGGGCGGCTTTTAATAGCCCCCCCTGTTAACCTTTGAACGGTTCGACGTAGAACAATGAAAAAAAAACGTATTGAATGATATCACCGATAGATATAGTTATTCTCATCCCAATTGGAAAGTCAATAAAAATGAGTGGTGTGCCCCTAGTTGCCCAGATTATTAGTAAAGGCGCTATCAAATATATTTGAGGAATAGAAGCTCGGCTAGCTGGATTGGACATCTGTTATCTGAAGCTGCATGATTTACCCAGTTCACAATATTCCTTAATCAGTGCCGTGTGTTGGTGAGGTTAGGAATTATTCATTGAAAATAATTTTATCAATATGGCTTTCTGGATACCTTTCGAAACAAATACCACTGGAAAATAATATATCGACGCCTATGTCAAGGCGGCAATTGGAAAGAGAAATCCTTCACGAAACTTTTTATGACCGTCCAATTGGGATTAGAAATACTATACTACTTTTTGAAATGAAAGACATTGTGATTGCCCGATAGTTGGCGCGGGGGCCACATCAACTTCAAATACCATGGGAGGTCAGGTGGCACATCGTTGAAAAGATAACTGAATTTCTTTTCAACAATCTGGTTTTTTTCAATTTCTTAATAGTTTTTTCACAATATGCATTTGAAATGCAATGTAACAAAATTTAAAATGCATATTGTAAAAAAACAATTGCAATAAAATTAGATGGTTGGAAAGATAATTGATTTATCTTTTCAACGATGTACCACTTGACCCCCTATGCAATTTGAAATTTTTAAGTTGATGTGTTTCCCCACGCCATCTATCGGGCAATCACAAGGTCTTCTATTTCAAAAAGTAGTATCGCGATATCATTCAAAATAGTTTTGGTCCCGTTGTTCTATGTCGAAGCGTTCAAAAGTTAACAATGAGGGGGAAGGGGGGGAGGCTATATAAACCCGTACTCGCAATTGTGATTCCGTAGAACCATAGTTGAGAGAAAAATTGAAATACAGTTCATCCATTTTCAATTGCAGAAGCATAAAAAACAAGTTTCCAAGTCTTGAGGCGCAATCCTTTGAGCAGCAGAGGCAGAGATAACTAATTTTGTATAGATATTTAAATATTTTGAAAATACGTTAAAATAAAAAATTATATCATAAAAGGGGAAGTATGTATTGATAGGCAATCGGATCATCATAATTTCATTTTCCCATGGTCGATAAAGCCATATTTTCCAACAAAACACATCACAACTATAGAATATTTTACAACCCATTTCGATCACAGACCAGAGACGCTACTGGCTTTCATTTACTCAGACCTCCTGAAACTGGTGATTTATTAGTCTCAACGTATAGACTACTGGGTCATAGCTGTTTGAGTGACCGCAGTCACTCAAACAGCCCCTCCCCCTCCCCGCGCCATCTATCGAGCAATCATAATGTCTTTCATTTCAAAAACTAGTATCGGTGATATCATTCAATAAGTTTTTTTTTTTCATTGTTCTACGTCGAACCGTTCAAAAGTTACCGTGGGGGGTTATTAAAAGCCGCGCACTGTATATTCACGTCAAATAAGCCATATTTTTAGTATCACATATTCTGGTATAAAATTATTAAATATTTTATATTCATTTGAAAAGTCATAATGATATTCTTGCATCAACTAAATCAAAAGAATTCGGCAAAATAAATATAAGAGGTTTCATTATGGATCTTTGCATTTTACTGCAACAAATTTCACAAACATTCAGAAAAATTATATTAGTTGTGGATGGGGACATAAAATGCTAATATATGTGTGTTCAATTTGGTATATTCTGCACATAGATATACGCTTCGTCGTCTATGATAATCTACATTTAAGTTCGTTGTTTAAATGTCAACCAACAGAAAAGCACTGAATCCACTTTCAAGGATTACGATATCTTCAACCATTTTGTATCCAAGACCTTCTACGGATTTCCTCGGTTCGGCTAGCATGCATGCGATAAGGCAAACCGGAGTCTGATATCCTGCTGCGTTTATTCCTTGTATCAGCACGGATTGGTGCCAGTATTGACGGATATCGGTGCGCAGGCGTCTTCGCCGCTTCGTGTTGCATATCTTACAGGTCCGGACTGAAAAAGCGACGTTGAATGTCATCAGACACCAATCAAAATTGCTGCATCCTTTTGTAGGCTATCGAAAAATATCAAATAGAATATTACCTACACCCCTAAATTTTTCCCCCAATTATCTTTGATATAATTATTTATGCTCAAGGGAAGTTTCTGAAATATTCAACCATCGTCAGACAAATTCCATATTTTCATTCTAACAGTTCTGAAAAGTGGCACCTCTATAAAAATTATATCCTTGCGAAGTTTTCAAAACAATTTTTTTTCTAAAAAAACTTCCACTTTTCTTTGTTGATGTGTTTGGAAATATGTGTAGATTAATGTTCTGAAAAGTTTTCCAGCCTAGCTAGTCGGTAATATAAGAAAACATCGAAAACTCTTTTTTTTTACGTTTTTGGCTTTAATTTCGGAAATAAGCCACTTTTAAAGATTAGTTCTTATAGTCTATCCAATATCAATTGCAGAAGCTGTTTCTATAGGGAGCAAATGAAAACTCACATCGCTAACACGAGCGTATATGCGAAGAAACGGAACGAAAAATAATCTGTACTACTCGTAAACATCCGCCGTCGGCAAACGGTAGATCAAAAGAGCCGATAGTCAACGTGGACTTGAGTGACGGCTGTCTGTTCTACAACCGATTCGTCTGGGCCAATCGAGTCGGACATCAATGCTGGCAGGGTGTCTATACGACGGGAGGTCATAAATCACGCGTTATATTTGTGTTTTAATAGCTCTGAAAGATTAAATACCAGTAGCGTCTATGGTCTTGGTGTGTGCCGATCGAAATACGTTTTAGGATATAATAATAACCTACATCAAACAATGGAAGAAATTATTTTCATTTCTTAATTTATTTGTATAAATAAGAGCTTGTCTTTAATTTTTTTTCATTTTTCATTATTTATGAAGTATTTTTAAAATCTTAAAATATCTAAATAAAATTAGTTATCTCCGCCACTGCTGCTCACAGGATTTCGCCGCAAGACTTTTTTATGCTTCTGCAATTGATATTGGGAACACTATACTTCCTTGCACTATTCCTCGATTTAAGGTAGTTGTCGTGCTACAGTGTCAAAAATTAGGCTCGATTGTAGGGAGACGCGATACATCTGCAAACGCTGAATTAGAGGGATCTTTTTTAAGGGAACTGTACACTCAGAAACGCAACTAGCATGCGTGATACAGCAAATAAGCCATGACCGGACTGTTGGCAACGTCGCATTCCAACGATCGCTTGCATTTACTTGTTCAAGATACTCTTATGAACAAGCAGTCAACTATGGATAGATTTCGCGCAAAAATGGTAGGTTTGCTATAGCAAAAGTTGAAAAAAGGAAAAAAAATTGTCTGAACTGTGTAAGGCTCGGGATACGAACAAAAAACAGTCTAATGAAAATGATGTATGTGAAGGAAATCGCATTGTTAATCTCAAATAACTTGGGAAAATTTTTAAGTGTCGGAATTGCCACCAAGTTTTGAGTTTGGAGAATGTGTTGAAAGAAAAACATTTAGAAGTTGCATCCATTTTAAGTATCCGTTGTGATGAGTGCGAAATCCATGATGTAAAAATTTTGCAAAAATTTGTTCGTTTCATTGGTAAAGAGTCAGAATTATCAACATGCATGAAATCATATAAATAATGTATTTCAGAGCGACTTAAAAACGAAAGAATATCTTGTAATTTAAAGAATACCTTGTAATTTACCTAACTTAAGTGCCTTAAAAAATGTTATATCACGAGATTTATATAACACGATTTTCTGAAAAAAAATTATCACGATGAAGGAGAAGCTGTGATTAATCACCTAACTGAAAAATTGGAGAATGGAAAACCTAGAGTTACTAAAAATAGGAAAGCATTAACTAGAATCATTAATGATTTGGAAATAAATGTTTAGTCAATCAAGTGATTATTTAGTATAATAGTTAAAAATAAATACATTGTTGTTTATATTTTTTGTAGATTTATAAGTTATATTTTATTAGCCTGTTAGAAATCTGAATCATTTTTATGTTCACAATTATTATTCATAAATATGTGCATTCCACAACACAGTTCAATTCAAAACAGCTAGACCCTCACACTCTCGCTTATTCGAATCACGAGCGATCGCTTGTGGCGTTGCCACGATTCTCAGCCTTCTTCCTCTTGCACTTCTCATACGCAATAATTTAGAAACTTCTTAGGGCAATAACTAAATAACTCTATAGATACGCGGGTTTGATTTTTTTTTATGAAATTTGTTACTTACCTTTTAATAATATACTAGTTTTTTAAAAAATCTTTATGGAGGGTTTTTAGTTATGCCTTAAAATGTGGTATCCGCGGTAGATCACTATAGGGATTACGTGTTGAACGTTGCAACTTTGAAGCCTTTTATCTCGCTTTCGGTGTGGTAAATCACCCCAAAAATTTAATATGATTCAGATAATAATGTTAACTAAAAGTGGTGAAAATTTAAACGCAATCTGATTGGAAGTGGATTTCACGACAACTACCTTAAGCAAAGAGATCTGCCTCGGCGTATTATAGAGATCTGCCTCGGCGTAATTATAGAGTACCTGGGCGACCGAGCTCACATTGGTTTGATGCCTAAATTCGGTAATGTCACTCAGTAAGGATATTCATATTCGAATAATATCATATAGCGCCATCTCACAAAGTTTAGAGTTACCAGTAGGCTAACATCCAATAGCAACAATGCAAGTACCTCAAAAATTTACGAAATGGCACTATACATTGTTAGCATGAGAGCAGATAGTGATCGCTCTATCGATTCGTAATAAAACAAAATGTTTGTTTGAAATCGAGTTCTTTTCAGGAAAGACAAAATTTCAGCCAAATCATTAGAGCAGTTTCCGATAACTATATATATATATATATATATATATATATATATATATATATATATATATATATATATAAATATATAAAGCATCAAATTAAAGATAATGACACCTATAATCTGTGTGTTGAAAGAGACCACAAGCCGTCCTGATGATTGGGAAACCATGAAACAGCTGTTGGCGGATGGTGGGCTCTCTGGGATTAGTAACAAATTTCTATCTTTCTTTCTATATATATATATATATATATATAAATGTATATATATATATATATATATTTGTATATATTATATATGTCAAGATATATATATTTAATATAATTATGGTTAGGCAGGTTAAGGGTTTCGGATTTAGGTCTTTAGGTAAACAGAGATTAATAAAATTTAATAAAAAAAATTTTTGTTTATGCAATTGTATATTTGTATATAAGTCAAGTTGGATAATTTTGAATATTGATATATTATTTTTTTTTTCAAATTCAGTTACTATGCATAAATGTGGCTGAGATTATTCAAATCAGTTCTTTCATTCATAGATTGACTATTAGAATTAATATGAACCATTTCCAAGAGAATAATTTTGGTTACATTATCCTCAGCATCTAAAATTTTAATGTTATTATAGTCCATTCTACCCTTAGGGGTGGATAATTCTTCTTCAAATTAAACTATACAATAAGAAAATAATCATCTGAATCGGATAACTCAGTACAAAGTTATGCCTGATAGAATCGGTTAACGGGCCAAAATTCAGAGGGTGATCGATCAATATCCTCCCTTAGGGATGGCATTTTTTTCATTTTCAAATAGGACCAACTTCGAAGTACACCCTATCCAATGAAAAAAGAATCATCGATATCGGACTACTCTGTGGAAAGTTATGCGTGGTCATACATTAAAAAAAAACTTCGACTAGAGAACCTCCTTTTTGATTTCGTCGGTTAATAAAATCATAGTTCCTACATGACACAATCTTTGGAAAGCTTATACAAAAAAATATTGTATGCAACACGTACGCAAATGGCTTCCGCAGACTCATCTTCATATTACGTAAATATTACGATTCGTCCACGAAAGCCTCATTTTGCGTACTTGTTTCATAAACTACTATCATAGCTGACAGTGCATTAGATTCAGAAGGCTGCCATATAAAAACACATTTTTCTATTGATGCTGAAGTTTCTTAAACACATTTTTCTATTGATGCTGAAGTTTCTTATGAGTGCCGCATTCTTTGAGCAAGTAGGTATACGAATATGAGGAACTAGAAAGGAATTGGTAACTTGGTTCTGATAGATATGGAGTACCGTTAGCACATTTTCAACCTATTTCAACAAAATGTGTTTACCTTGATGTGGCACTTAGCTCATTTTGAAATAAAAACCGTTATTCATAAACTTTACTTACAAATCCGATTTATCATTTATTCCATTTTTATTAAAAGCTTTTATTCAACTTGCTTCGTTTGTGTGTCATTCTGTCATACTTTCTGGTTAAAAAAATTTAATCCATTTTTGGAGCACTTGCGATTGAGCTGAAATTTGGCAGGTGTTCATAATTCTGGTAACAATGCATCATTTAATTTTTGTTAGAGAAAAAAAAACGGCGGCTCCAAGATGGCAGACGAGTTTTGTGATTATGGTACGATTCGATTCAAAATTGGTATGTGGGGGTTATCGGGGTCGGTGATTATGAATTTTTTGTCATAATTCATAAATTCAAGATGACGGCACCAAAATAGCGGAGGAGTTTTGTGTTTATGGTCCGATTCTGTTCAAAACTTGTATGTCCTATTCCTCAAGACAGCTGACTACAAATATCTATACAATGGGTTTATGTTGGCCGCACATCCATAATAAACAACTACTTCTCTGGCTAGTGCCTCGACGGACGTTGAAATTGGATTGATATTAATTATTTCAGTCAGGTAACGCAGACATTAATCACTGTCTGCTCGACCCACCCTGTACTGATGAGGGGCAAATATCCCGAAACTGGTCTACAGGTGGTCAGCCTGAGTAAACAAACATTTGCAAAGTACCTTGTAGGACTTTTCATCCATCGGATGTCATTCAACGTCCGTCGAGGCATTAGTCAGGGAAGTAGTTGTTTTTTTATAAATATGCGACCAACATACACCTATTGTATGGGTTTTTGTAGGTATGTGGGGGTTTTCAGCGACGAAGATTATGAATTTTCCTTCAAAATTCATAAAACCAAAATGGCGGCTCCAAGATGGCGATGAGTTAATTTTTAGATGGTCTGCTTATTGAAGGACAAGGCAGCTCAGAACTTACAGGGAAAAATAGGCCTCATAATGACGATGCTTTAACAAAAATGCATAGAATAAGGCGTACTTAAGTACTAAAAAGCACAAAATAAACTAAACAAGCACATTTTGTATAGAATTTCATTCTTGCATCGGTTGCTAGGCAAGTTGCTAAGCAACAAATGCGAAATGGAATATTTCGTGTTAGGTCTAGGTTCACTCTAAAATCACGACGACTACGGCTTGTCAAATTATGACGTCCAGCGACAAATTGATGAAATATCAGCAGATCGTTTCTGTCAAAGTTTTAGTAGGTAACGAGTAATTTCATAGTTGTTTTCTATAAAAACTATTAATTAAAATGGAAACTGATGGTGATATTGACTTAGATTTGACACCTCCGAACATAATAGAAGCAGCGAAGGTAACAACACTGAATTTATTACCGGAAACGTCGAAGAGTATGTATCAACGCGCTTATAAACTTTTTTCGGAATGGAAGGTAGATCAAAAGACAAAATCGTTTTCCAAGAACGTTTTAATGGCTTATTTTGGCGACTTAGCCAAAAAATGTAAAAGTTCCACTTTGTGGTCACACTTCTCAATGCTGAGAACGACTCTTAGTATCTATAATGATATAGATATTGCCAAATATTTGAAACTGAAAACATTCCTCAAGCGGCAGTCTAACGGCTACAAACCCAAAAAGTCAAAGATCTTTACAGCAAATGACATCGATAATTTCATTGAACAGGCTCCAGATGAAATATATTTGGCAACAAAAGTAAGTTTTATATTTCCATTTGATGAAAAATATGTTTAAGTAAACTAATTTACATTGTAGGTTGCATTAGTTATGGGAGTAATGGGTGCATGTAGAAGACATGAATTACGTCAAATGAAAATTACTCATTTCAATGATCTTGGTTCAGCTGTTTTAGTAACAATACCAGACAGTAAAACCAAAATAGTACGAAATTTTACTGTAACTGGCAAATTCTACGAAATTTATAAAAAATACGCAAATCTTCGCCCTCAAAATGCTAATGGTCTATGGTTTTTCATTAATTATCAAAAAGGAAAGTGTACCATTCAGAAAATAGGTCTGAATAAGTTTGGAGCTATGGGAAAAGACATTGCCAAGTATTTAAAATTGCCAAATTACGAATTACATACTGGGCACTGCTTTCGCCGATCCTCCGCAACAATTCTTGTTGATGCTGGAGGTGACATAACCACGTTAAAACGCCACGGTGGCTGGAAATCTACTACAGTCGCTGAGGGATATATTGATGAATCGAAGAAAAGTAAGTTCGACATAGCAAATAAAATTGCAAATGCAATACAGAACATACCATCAGGCATACCAACGAATTTAGAAATGGAAAATCGCGAGAAGCCGTCTACTTCAACGTCGACAAATGATCAATTTCGAAAAGAATTAAGTATTCAGCAATCAAGTTCTCCAAATATGATATTCAATAATTGCACATTCAACTCCAATTAGATACATGCATACATTTATAAGCTTCTATTTCTATGTACCTATTAGAAATAGCAATATAGAAAATATTTACATATTTCTTCAATTTATATTTTAATTCTGATAGAAAGCCCATTAGCGGCGAATTCGGAGTAATGAAATATCATCAGTTTATTTCTTTCAAAGTTTTTGCAATGTATGCATGTATTAAACGTGAACGATATGTTGTCATAGAAAAAGTATAGTATGCAACTCGCAACAAAATGGCCATTTTGCACTCGTATGAATTGCAGCACTTGCCTTCGGCTCGTGCTGCAAACTTCATACTCGTGCAAAATGGGCATCATTTTGTGCTCATTGCATAATATACTATTTTGAAGACAAGCTTTTATTCAAATGCACTAAAAAGTAAAAAATATTTATATTTGGATGTGTGACGTAAGTTATTCCATGAGTTATATATTCCAAAGATTGTCGCGCAAAATTTTCAGTTTGATTTTATTCAAACTGAAAACTTTGCGCTTGTCTTTAAAAAGGTTTTTTATTAATTATATCATTTCGTTTACAAATTCATTGATGGCTTGTAATTTGTAAATCGTTCTCAATCATATTTAAATTATATCTTCGTATCGGTACAATAATAAGAGGTTTCTCTTTGAGTGTTTGTTGGTTGAAAAAAAGTGATGAGTTTCTTGCCTATGGAATCATCATTACAGTGGTCCTGAAATATGATAGACATTGATTATTATACACTCATTTGGGAATCTCACAATCAGTCAATATAAAAACATATTTGTACTGAATCTCAAAACTATTCATATGAAATTTATCGATAAGTTATTCATCACGTTACACTGATAAAGCGGATGAGCGACTGTAGATAAAAATTAGTCACAAAATTCTACTCAATATTCAAGTGGGGAAAAAACTGATAATTTTTTTCAAGTCACGATGACTTATAATAATTATAGGAAAAATTACCTTTTCATGATTTATGATATACGTGTCCTATAATGAAAAATTAAAATTGGAAAAAATATGACTAGCCTTTGGGACAACATAAGCAACTTTTGACTTTCAAATGACCATAGGAGATAGTATTGTAATCTTTGAAATCAAGGTTTTTGGAAAAATCGATTTCATATCACTTACGGACCCTAAAAAAACGAATACAAAATTTCTGTATGTGTGTGATTAAATGGAGTTTTGATGGAGTTCGATTTCAAAATGTCTACAATACTAATGAATATAGTAAGAAGTGATCCTCAACAACTCTCAAAATGAGAAAATCTTTTTTAATATAAACTGGTAGTTATACAGAGTGATTTAATACAGGATGCGGAAAATAAAATGGTGTACTCGTCTTCCACGTTACACTGATAAAGCATATGAGCGACTGTAGATAAAAATAACGAGTGTCTCCATTAGTCACAAAATTCTACTTGCTATTCAAATGGGGAAAAAACTGATTATTTTTTTACGTCACGATGACTTATAAGAATCATAGGAAAAAATCACTTTGAAACTGAATCGGGCAAACTCTATATATATATATATATATATATATATATATATATATATATATATATATATAACAATAAACAATCCATCAAATAAAACGGAAAAATCCATCGATAAAAGAGATGAAAACTCCAGATGGATACCTCAAGACCACCAAGGCAGACATTCAATGAATTATTTTGTAATATTGGTGAAAAGTTAACTTGTCTTTAAAGAATGCAGATACTTTGTTCATATGAAAAAATGAGTGGAAGTCAGTTTTTTCAAATGGAACACCCTGTATATTACCACATTATTGAGCTCTACATCCAATTTTAGATCGACTTTGTTCAGATAATCCTATTTCGATTTCGAACCGTTTTCGAGATAAACTGTTTTAAACAGAAAATGACGTGGTTTCCTTGTATTCATCACATATTTTTGAAATTTAACATTTATTTTATACTACGTAATATTTCTTTTCGATTTCGTTTTTCAACAGTCTCAAATCGGTCGAATCGAAATTGATATGTACCTTAGAAAAAGTTACAATTTGTATGCATTGAGCTATTGAGTGTCTCTACCGTACAACATTGCAAATTCATATTTTTTTTAATAGTGTGCTTTGGAAAAATTAATGATACTGTTTTGAAACGTCAAACTTTCGTCAGTGGTTTTGACTGATTGTGATACCAATTATAATAGAAAAATGTCAAGATTAGGTTACATTAATGAAGATTTCTTGAATTTATTAATAATTTATGGTGAGAGCAATAGAATTGCAAGTAGAACATGCTGAGTATTTCATGAAAGATATCCACAACTTCCGAAGCCGAATAATAATGTGATAAATCGACTACTAAAAAACTGTAGGTTGAATGGAACCTTTCGTCCAAAAATCATTCGTAGAAAGCCTGAAGTGGATGATGATGACAATGGCATAACAGTTTTGGGATTTTTTCATGCATTTCCAAATGCTTCTCTACACGAGGCTGAAAGGGAGATAGGTATACCCTACGTGACAATTTATCGCATTCCTAATAAGCACAAATGGCATCCCTATAAATTATACTGTGTCCAACATCTGAAAGAGACTGATTTGCCTCGTAGAGTGGAATACTTTGAATGGTTACTTGTCAAGACTCAAGGGGATGAACATTTCCTTGACAATATCATATGGACAGATGAGGCCAAGTTTACAAAAAAATGAGTTTTCAATAGACACAACAGTCATTAGTGGGCGCCAGAAAATCCCCATGTCGTTTGCCAAAGGGGTTTTCAAGAAAGATGGCGATTTAATGTATTTTGTGCCATAAAGAATGGGTCAATTTTTTATATCGAGATTTATGATGATAATTTGAATGCAACAAAATATGAAGATTTACTGAGAAATGAAATTCAAATGATTTTAAATAATGGGCCAGAAAGAGAACGTGTATGGTACCAAATGGATGGTGCTCCACCCCATAATTCTTGTTCAGTAAGCGAAGCTTTAACTGAAATCTTCGAAGACAGATGGATTGGTAATAATGGACCTTCTCGTTGGCCTCCTAGAACACCAGATGGCAACCCATTAGATTATTTTGTGTGGGGTTTCATTAAAAATACGGTTTACTCCAACCCAGTTACAACAATGGAAGATATGAAATCGAGAGTTAGAACTGCTTTCAATAGTTCAACTCCAGACTTAATCAGAAGCGCTGCACATGAAAATCTTTTGAAGAGATTACATGTTTGTTTAAGTAGTGGTGGAGATGTATTCGAACATGTTCTGAAATACACTGACAATTGACTAATTAATGAAATTATTTTCAGTTCGTGTGTCAGCGTTAATAAAACTATTGTTTGAAGAGAAGTTTCATTTGATGGTTGAAGAGTATTTTAATAATTATTTATTCATTGTATTATCTGTGACTGATGAAGAAACATCGAACGGAATCTGTTAAATCTCAAAAATAAGTGATGAATACAAGGAAACCACGTCAGTTTCTGTTTGAAACAGTTTATCTCGGAAACGGTTCGAAATCGAAATAGGATTATCTGAACAAAGTCAATCTAAAATTGGATGTAGAGCTCAAAAATGTGGAAATATACAGGGTGTTCCATTTGAAAAAATTGACTTTCACTCATTTTTTTATGTGAACAAAGTATCTGCATTTTTTAAAGACCCTGTATGAGGCAAATAAAAATATGAATTGAAGTAAAGATCCTCATGGTATCACTCCACTCTATTTCGAATTTGATCATCTTAGTACCAGAGAGTTCAAGATTATGAGCGTTCATAAAAGTACGTTTGGTAAAAAAAAATCGAAATTAATGTATATCTTCTAAACGGTAACAGATTCAAATCAAAGTAGCCGCTACTTTATAGTAGAAGCGGCAACAACGCATCGTCTAAAATTTTAGGCGTGTAGATCATATCAATTACTGCATACTGTGAAATTTTCAGGTTGATCCGATGTCTGGTTTGCCAGAAACGTTTAATTAACGCTCATCGTAAAAAGCCCTGTATAGATAAACTTAAAAAGCAAAACCGGATCTTAATACAAAATTTTATTCAAATCGTTAGAACCGATTCCGAGATAGCCGAAATATATATACCGGGTGACCCGGGAACCAATTTACCCCCTGTATCTTCGTTGTTATCCTATATGGATGTTTCAAATTTGGTACTTCGATTTGATGTTATAAATGTACAATTTAGCAAGTATCAACCCAAATATGACACTTCCGGTTTGATCGGAAGCGCATCCAATTTTTATATTTCAAATCTGAAGTATATATTTTTTTTGAAAATGACGATTCGGTATAGAATTACCTTTTCAATGATGTATCACAATCATACTTCCAACTCACAATCTGCTGATATAATTGAGGTTTTATAAAAAAATACGTTTAGTATTCTCCTCGTAATGGAACATTTTTCATGAAAGTATGCTATGGAAGATTGAACAATATCATGTATATAACAATAATTCATGGCCAAACTTTTTACACAAGTTTTATGCAGACTAACTTTTTTTACAATTTTAGTTTTTCTTCATTTTTCAACATTAATACTCTTATTTCTTTGAAAAGCTAGCATAGGAATTTTTAAAGTTGGTTGGAAACTCCAACCTGCATATTTTTGTTTCATATTTATTTTTTATGAAGATAATTTCTCACAATACTCGTACGCCATCCTGAAGTCGCCATCTTGAAATTATAGATTATGACAAAACAATTCATAATCTCCGAACCTGAAAATCCCCACATACCAATTTTGAATAAAATATGACCATAATCAGAATACTTGTCCCCCATATTGGGGCCGTCATCTCAAATTTATAAATTTTGACGAAAAATTCAAAATCTCCGACCGCGAAAACCACCGCATACCAATTTTGAATCGAATCGAATCATAATCATAAAACTCGTTCTCCATCTCGGGGCCGCCATCTTGAATTTATGAATTTCGACAAAAAATTCATAATCTCCGACCCCAAAAACCCACGGATACCAATTTTGCATTATGGAATTATGAACCTGCCAAATTTCAAATTGATCGGACGACTAGAAGTCGGTCAAAATTCACTTATAAGGTTTGACCCAAACCTAACGAACGAACTAACAAGTTAAACTAAATAAAAGCTTGTAAAACGTTTCAGGAAACGCAATAAACCATAGATTATTTGAAATTGTGTAGTGACAATACACGTAATCTATGAAACATTCTTATGGAATACGTAGTTCAAGAAAAATGAACACTTAAATTTGACAAACATGTCATTGATAAACAATCGCTTACTACATTTTAGCACAACTTCCCTACACCACCGTATGGATTGTAATTGAAATTGAATGCACGGCGAGGAAATATGTTTGGCATTTATGTTCTGTTTATTTATACCTATGCAACACGTACACAAAATGGCTTTAGCGGATATCATCTTCACATTCCGGTTCGTCCGCTAAAGCGTCACTTTGCGTACTTGTTACATAAACTACTATTATGAGTTGGTCTATTATTAAAGTTGTTCAGTTTGATAGCCTAAACCACCTTTTGAATTTGCATTTGTTTTTTTCATAAATACAGAGTGTCCCTGACTTCCTCTTTTCCTCTCGGAATGTATAGATGGGGTCAAAATATCACCAGTACTTCATATAACTTTTGTTCCTAAAAGCCTTCGTTACCAAGTTACAGACCCTCAAAGTTACAAAATGAAAAATGTTTTCTTTGATAACTTTCAAAGTGAAAATTCAAAATCATCTAAATTTTGGTGATTGACTAAACAAATGAATTCCTTCGATGAGCTTTCATGCAGGAGTCAGTTGTTTTGCTACAAAGTCAGGAACGGGACTACCCCCGATGGTCCACACCCCAAAACTTTGAAATGACAGATAATTTTTCAATAGTTTTCAAAAAATGAGGTTACATTGACAATTTTCTGAATGAGAAAGTACCGTGTGGAAAGTCGATCGAGCAACGATTCTTAATAAAAATGCAGTTATACTCGACGACATCAAACCCGATGGTCCACCATTATTTGAAATGAAAAATGTTCACGTAGAAATACTCATGCTAACGTTAATTCAACAATATTTATAATAGGGATAATACAAAATATGCTAAAATAAAGTCGTAAAACAAAAGTACAGTACCTAGTTGAAAGTTTCATTCACAATGTAGATATTTTTCAAATGAAATATCAAGTTATGTAGATTCGTGGTGTTTTTGAACTGACAAGCTACTCCAATTTGAAATATCGAATTCAGTCCATATTTTGTACGTACGCGTGAAAAAGCACGTTTCGTGTTGTGTTATCTGAATCTCATGATATATTTGGATGTTGCAAATTCGTATTCACAGCTTAAATGTTGAGGAGTTTCACTGATAAGTATAATTTCATGGGAGAAAATCTTCAACCCGAAGATAAATTCAGCTGAAAAAACGCACATCGGAAGACATAACTAATAAAAAGCAAACGAATAAACTACAAAAACGGCTGCACATGAATAGGTGAAAAATATCCGGTGAATAAATTTATGTTCCATTTCTTCCACATATGTTGACAAAAACACCTTGTAGAAAGAAATAAAATTAGTGTGGATAAAAAATGACAACTGGAATGCGATTTTGTTTTTTTGGGTGGTGCGTTGTCATTGTATTGTCAATATTCTAATAGGACAGTTTGAAGTGTTTTGATATGGCCGAACAGTTTACATTCAACGAATATGCAGATATGCATGCATTGTATGGACGAGCATTTATTTGGTAATGCTGCAGGAGCCCGTCGTCTGTATGCCGAGCATTTTCCCAATCGAACGTTACCGGCAAGAAAAACGTTCGAGCGTGTCGATCGCAGCTTGAGGGAGACAGGTATGTCTGATGGATAATTATTTGGAGCCTGTTATTTCATTTCGATATTATTGTAGGTTCAGTTTTGCCTAAACGAGGTGGTGAGGACCCTCCTAGGGGTGTGCGTACCGTTGTATTGGAGGAAAATATTTTGGAAGCTGTCGCTGATAATCCTTCAATGAGCATCAGAAACCTATCAGAACAGATCCATACATCCAAGTCCACTATTCATAGAATAATTAGGGAACAACTGCTCCACCCATATCGCATCCAGAAGGTACATGCAATGACACCTGAAGATTTTCCAGCACGACTGGAATATGCCAATCGGTTCCTGGATAAGCAAAGAGAGGATATGGCTTCTATTACTCGAGTTATATCCACTGATGAAGCACGTTTCAGTAGACATGGAGTAATCAACTCTCATAATCTCCACATATGGGCCGAAGAAAATCCCAATGGCAAACCAAACACCAACAGAAATTCAACGTGAATGTTTGGGCTGGTATCATAGGAAACCATCTTATAGGACCATTCGTTCTACATGACCGATTGAATGGAGAACGTTATTTGGAGTTCATTCAGAACGATTTGAATAGACTTTTGGAACATGTTCCATTGCAAACCCGAAGAGATATGTGGTTTATGCATGATGGCACTCTTCCTCATTTTAGTTTGATTGTGCGGGACCATCTGAACCAGATTTTCCCCAATAGATGAATTGGTAGAGGTGGGCCATATTCATGGCCACCGAGGTCTCCGGATTTAAATCCATTAGATTTTTTCTGTGGGGGCATCTGAGAAGCCTCGTTTACGCTACACCTATTCACACCAGAGATGCCTTGTTGAATAGAATTACATTACATTGTGAAGCCATACGAAACGACCCTGGCATGCTATTTCAAGTGCAGAGAGGGTGTTTGCGCCGACTGAAAAAATGTATTGAGAGAGACGGGGGTCATATGGAGCAGTTTTTACACCATGAGTTTTGTAAGGTAAACGTGTTTGCATGATAAAAATTCGTTATGAACATTGTACCTATCATTTCTATTTTCATTACAAATCAATCTTTTCGAATAATGGTAGACATCTCAGGTTGGATGTCGTTGTCTGATCGATTTTTTCACACAGTACTTTTATTCAGGAAATTGTCCAGGTAACCTTGTTTTGTCAAAACATATTGACAAATCCCAGCCATTTCAAAGTTTTGGGGTGTGGACCATCGGGGTTTTTTATGTTCTGGTTCAATGAAAAGGGATATCCTGTAATGTTCAGAGAACATCGTGGGAACCAAGGAAAAAGGTAGGAGTTGGTGTTCTTCTTAAATTTCTGGAGGTTGTATGCCCTCGGGGAACACCTCCCTAGGAGAAGAGTTCCAAAGCCTCGCTGTTCGTTGGATGAACGAGTTTTTGGGAAAGTGATGTTCTGCAGGTCTCAAAGTGACCACGAAGGGGTGTGATGACTGAACTTGACGGGTTAGTTGACCAAGGGTTTCCGGTGAATATATTTTCATTGAAACGGTAGGAAATGATTGCAAAAAACATATTATTTGTGCCACTATAAAGAAATTCCAATCAGTCTTCTCATAGAGGTGTTTATAGTCCAGTGCAATTACGGAAATAAATAAACAAAAAATTTTAGTAGTTTGGGGATTAGGAAGGATCGATAGGGGGTGTATTCTGGCATATATTCCCAATTTGAGGGATTCTGGCGAGGTCAGCTCAAAGGTCATTTCGATGAAAACGCGTTTAATTCGATATCTCGAGAACGGTTAGTGTTAGGCAAAATTCTAGAGACCTTTTCTCTTAAAAATTAAATTTACTAACTTGTTTCTCTGAAACTTTTTTCTACAATATTTTTCAATTTATTGCTTCCGAAAGGCAAAAATTTTACTTTTTTCCTCCCTTTTTTTAATTTTTCATTATTTTCTCCCCAACCGTTCAATTTTATTAAATTTTACCGATTATCAAAGTGTAGATCTTTCAATTATGAACAACTTTTTCCCTAAACTTTTTTCCGTACCAATACCTTCAGAGTTATATATTACTTTACCGAGCGAAATCCGCGCCACTGTCGCAATATCAGCGACATCAGTGGGTATTTAGTACTTGAAAGAAATATTAAAGTATTCCATGATCATTCATTAGCCAACTTACCTATAAAAAGGTGAATCGATTAAACTTTTTAAAAAAAATTGTACTTTTATTTAAATATTAAATATTGTAATCATTCAAATATCATTTAAATATTGTACTTCTGCAATTTGGGTATTTTTTATTCCATTCGATGGGATAATAATGTGAATAAGGATTAGAAAAAGAAGTAAATAAATAATTAAAACTGTATTGTACTTGGTAGTAACACCTCAACGAGTGAAAAAATGCGTCATCGGAGGTAGGAGGAAGGATTTCAATTTAACCCCCACTGCCTGCCATTTTTTTGTATCCTTTATAACGGAGCTCGTTGAGATTCGTACAATTCGTGTCACCTGAAGCCTTGCGATACAAATTCAAAATGAATTGTTCGCCGTTTGAAGCGAGAGTTGTTTTGACTGCTCTAGCTTGTAGAAAAACTTCAGTCAGAGAAATCAAATCCGGAGTATTCTTCAATGCGGTCATTGCAGTGTGTCCGTGAATACACGTTGCGACAATGGCGCGGATTTCGCTCGGTAAAGTAATATAAACTCTGAAGGTATTGGCATTACAGAAAAAAGTTTGAGAAAAAAGTTGTTCATAATTAAAAGATCTACACTTTGAAAATCGGTAGAATTTAATAAAATTGAACGGTTGGGGAAAAAATGGCGAAAAATAAAAAAAAGGGAAGAAAAAAAGTAAATTTTTTGCCTTTCGGAAGCAATAAATTGAAAAATATTGATGAAAAAGAAAAAGTTCCAGATGAAAAAGTTAGTAAATTTAATTTAGAAGAGAAAAGGTCTCTACCATTTTTGCCTAACACTAACCGTTCTCGAGATTTCGAGTTAAACGCGTTTTCATCGAAATGACCTTGAGCTGACCTCGCCAGAATCCCTCAAATTGGAATATATGCTCAGAATACACCCCCCTATCTATCCTTAATAATCCCCAAACTACATAATTTTATGTTTTTTTTTTTCAATAATTTCCGTAATTGCACTGGATTATTGTTTGAGATTGTTGGAAGAACTTTGCTGACCAGGGTCTCCAATGAATACTGATATTCTATTTGATAGAATTCGCAGAATTGCAGTGAATTATATCGATATTTCCAGAAGAAAAACGGACAATAACTATATATTACTGACAAGTAAAATAACATTCGAACATGACATTTATATCAATAATAACAAGAGATAAAACACAGGGTGAGAATTGCCTCTTCAACCTTAACCCGCATGACGAAATCAGCCTAAAAAACCCTAAACTCATTTCATCTTCAAAACTGACCCAATGTAAACCTTTGTCAATATGCCCCTTTTTTTTGCTCAAAATATCTTAATGTCGATATTTTTTGGAATTGTATAAGCCCCAAAACAAAATTGCCCCTTTTTATATCCAAATTTTCGCCATTATTTTTTAAAGAAGGGATTTGTCCCAAAAAGGATGCCTTTTGGAACACTGAACCCCTTTTTCCTGAAAGTATGCCCTTCACCCAAAAAGAATTTGTTCCTGCTTTTTCGGCAAAATATTCCGCTTCCGTGGAAGAAAAAAAACGTTTTTTTTTTTGTCCCCCACAAATTCCCCCTCCCAATACTTCAAGAGAAAGCTTGTAGTTTTTGGGACCCATCCCCAGCCCAATGAATTGCATATCCGCTCAATGCAACACCAAAATTTTTGGGGAAGAAAACCCCATAGTCAACTTTCCCCCTTTTTCGGCCTCAATAAAACTTTCAATCCACCAGTGTTTTTGTTCCATTGCTTTGAATCTGCGGGAAGTATTTAAAATTGAACCAAGTCGGTCTTGTATTCAAATCAAATACTTAAACAACCAACTAGTTGTGGATGGGGGTTTTTTTCCCCCACAATAAGCCCTTTTTACGACTTTGTCGCCCAAAGGGTTCCATGGGTCTTTGGGGATTCTTTTCCAAAAAGGGCATTTTTGGATGTATTGGGGATTGAATTGAAAATTCCATTTGGAACTCGTTAATTTTTTTACCCAAAAAAAAACTTCCCCCTCCAAGATCTTTTCGGAATTCCTCCATGAGCTCTGTTTTATTTTGTTGATTTCCCTTTCCCCCTTTTTTCTGACAAGATGGGCATTTTACATAAAAAAAAAGAAAAGTTTTCGCCCCTTTTTTCAGTTCTAATTTTAGAGGCTTTGTCATATTCAGTTGCTAAAAAACCAAAATTTCTAAAAACATAACTATCAAATCGCGGGTTTCCCAAGCCCCTTGGTGCTTTTTGAGACCATAAAGTGACTTGTTGAGTTTAAAACATACAATATTATTTTTTTTTCAAAAATTTTGGGGTTTTTTCCCATATAAATCTCTTTTCAATTTTTAAAAATGTTTTTTTTACGCCCTTTTTGGGCAGAGTTTTTCCCTTTTTGTTTATCACGACAGTAGGGTTCCCGGAGTTGTTAGTCTAGCCAGGGGAGCATAAGTATCAGTATAATCGAACCTTTTTTTGGGCAATCTTCCCTTTTGTATTTTTCCCCCGTTGCCTTCTTCATCATGCTTGACTTTAAATACCCATTTACAATCGATTGCTTTCCTCCCTTCTGGAGATGTGTGAGAATCCATGTATGATTTTCCTTTCAAAGATTCAATTTCATTTTGTACAGCTCATACCACTGTTTCCTGTCGTCTTTGTTCCTGAATATCATCGAAGTCTTTGGCCATCATCTATGAAAGGGTCTGCATTCAATGCTAATTCACTCGTAGTCTTAAGATATTTTGGTTTCGTTGATAATCGAGAACTTCGTCGAGGTGTTCTTTCTTCTCGTTCATTTTCCTGGGCGTTTTCATTACTCGATCCGCCATTTTCATTTTCCTTGAACGATTCACTTTATGGGAAAAGTTCCATTATCATAAAACCCGAATTTTCAAAGCAAAAATTCTCTTCATCGAAAATTACATCTTTTCCAAACATGATCTTATCATCTTCCGGCACCCCCAAACGAAAATCCATTGGGCATAACCGACCAGGAAACATTTTTAGGGTCTACTGTCGAATTTTCCACTATTGAGTTCTTTTTTAATGCGGAAGATAAGAAACACATCCAAAACTCTCAGCTTCTGTTTGGGTTTTTTCAAACCCATTTCAGCAGGTACGTTGTTTACCAAGGCGTTTTGGACTTCGGTTGATTAAATAAACGGATGTCATAAAAAGCTTCGTTCCAAAATGTTTTGTTCAACTTAGAATTCAGCAAAATGCATCTTTTCTTTTCCATGATTGTGCGGTTCATACGTTCTGGACTCCATTCTGCTGGGTGTGTATCTGATGTAAATTCATACTGTAATTAAGTTCTTCAAAAAAAATTCCTTCATCTCATTGGGTACGTATTCTCTTCCATTGTCAACATCTGAAACGACTCAGCTTCAGGTTGAAATGAGCTGTTGCCCATTTTTTCATAAAATTTTAAATATTGGAAAAAAACTTCGGATTTTTTCATTTTAAGGTTTTAAGCGGTGAAATGTGTGTAGTCATCGATGAACGTGGAACATATTTCTTTCCATCATAAGACACTGGAGATACTGGACCAAAAGATCGCTAGAACAACTGCAAGGGCCTTTTGCGCGAGTTCTTTCACAGTTGTGTGGTTGACTGGGTTTGTTTTCCCTTCAACACAATACGACATATTGACATTTTGTAGTACTGGGGCCAATATCGATACCTTTCACCATTTTGACAATTTCTTCAGTCCTTCCATTGCTTTATATGACCCATTCGCCGATGCCACAATTCATTGACTTTTTCTTGTTGGGCATACGTTCGCATTTTCAGGTTCGGAATTATTTCAAAATCGAGTTCAATAATTTTTTTTTTTTTTTATCGCCTGCAAAGATTTTTTCCTTTTTTTTTTAAATGCTTTTTCCTCTTCGAATTTGATCTCGAAACCATTTATTTCTAGTTTTTTTTCAGACAAAAAAATTTAATTCTAGTCCCGGAACAAAATACTGTCTTTATATTGATAAGTCGCGATTTCCCCCGGATATTGGGGGTTCAAATGGGTTCCCCGGTTTTTTTTGGCTAAAAAAGGGTTTTCCGTTCTTTGCACTTTTTTTTTTTATAGGTTCGTCTGTTCTTTTTTTTTTGTTCAAAAATGTTTTCTTTATTGACCCATGGTTCTGATGCACCGAGTCCCAAAAACCAACCAAAATTTGTCCCCTGGTTTGGGAAAAAGGGTTTTTTCTTCATTTGCCCTGGCAATAAATTCTGATTTTTTTTTAAAAGATTTGAGAACATTATTTGGGAAATTTCCATTTCTGCACTCGCTTCGTTTAGACCATTGGGGACCACATTGATAAAAAAACCGAATGGAAAAAAATTTCCTTTTTTGAAAATTTTTCGGGAAATGGGATTTTTATTTCCTGACTGGTGCGGTAAAAGGGTGCCCGGCGAAAAAAATATTTTTATTTTCTCGTTGTTCCCTTTCTTTTTTTCTTCATCAATAGTCGATTTTGACGAAATTTAAGCTCAAATTTTCAGATGATAATGTTTCCAGGGCAGTAACTACCACTTCGTAATCTGCAGGCATGGTGAGTAACAAATGGCACACAATATCTGTCTCCTCAAGAGTTGCTCCACTTGATCTCAGTTCACGAATGAATTTGTCAAATTTCAAAAAAGTGTTCTGACAAATTTTCTTCAGATGTGCGATATTTCATTGTTAGAAGGGATTTCCTCAATAAAAGCTGGCTTGCGATGCCTTTTCTCTCGAATGTGTCCGAAAGAACTTTTCCATATGTCATGAGCAGTTTCCTTTGTCTTTGATGTATTCCAGATGGCTATCAGCTATCCTTCGAATGATCTGCGACTTACATTTTTTATTTTTCTTCTGTAGATTGGCGAGTTTCTTTTCTTTCTCTGTTCTATCTTCTGGCTTATCTGCGCTATTCACAATAACCATGCTCGTAAACTCAAGAGATCCATCTCTTCCAACAGCGTTTCCATACGGAACTTCCAGTTATTGAAGTTAGTACCTTCGAACAGGGGGATTCTATACTTCACTTCCTCGTCAGACATTTTAACAACTTTAATTCGGCTGATAAATTCTCTATTGCGATGGGTTCACTGGGCCCGTAACCTGATAGAATTCGCAGAATTGCAGTGAATTATATCGATATTTCCAGAAGAAAAACAGACAATAACTATATATTACTGACAAGTAAAATAACATTCGAACATGACATTTATATCAATAATAACAAGGATAAAACACAGGTGATGAATTGCTCTCTTCAACACTATTTAAACCCTAGACTATTATTCGTGCCATTATAGGAATAATTTACATCAGCTACTTTGTAAGGGCAGTTTACACTTGCGATTTTTCGAAAAACAGCTGACCAAGACAACAAATATAAGAAAATAAACCTTATAATAAACATTTTAGTCTCCTGATTAATCAAAATGATCGCGCAAAAAATGTGTTATGTGCTATCATTTTCTACCGTTTCTTTACCAAAAACTCCCGGTAAGTACTTTTCCAAAACCATATTATTGTCAAGAGGATGCTGATTTTGACCCTTTTCTATCCCATCAAGGATTGCCGAGATACAACAAAATATTTTAATTTTGTTTGTATTTGACAAATGAAAATCCAGGGGAAAGAACGGTTTAACACCATGTTTGTGGAAAATTGAGATACGATCGCTATCTGTTGGCGTTTCAGCACTACCTACCAATGCCGTATCCACTAAGGGGAAACATAGTTCATTCTTATAGATAGTAGTGCTGGGGAAGATCGGTTTAATTCCAAGCGGCGTGGGAAGAAAGTTTCATGTCCATTTTTAAATGCCACATGCCCGCTGCCGTGTTGCTCGCCAATCCTACGATTGCATCATTCTTTTTGTGTTTCACGGAAACACTGCTCAGTCTCTCTCGTATTGTCTTCACTTTTGCTTCGCTGTACGTGTTTTTACCCGACTGCGCAATGCAAAGGAAACCAAACGCGTGGCCGATTTTGATGATTCTTACGTCAATAGAATTCAGAATCAGAAATGCTTTACTGTCATAAAATAAAAAAAATTTGTTGACAAAGCTACTTAGAACTACTACTACTACTACTACTACTTAGAACTAAGATATAACACATACATACATACACATTTTTAAAACCAGAACACTGTATAAGTTGAAATAAGATAATAAAAATTTAAAAATATAAAATACTTAAAAATTCAATCTTTTCACACAAATAGACAAAGAAGGACAATATAAAATGATACATACATATTGAAAACTCTAAGATAGTAGGGGAAATTTACAATGAATCTAAATTCTCAGGAATTTACATTATAAGTTTTGAAGGTGTCAAACAGGAATTCATCCGAATTGTAATAGACTCCCCGAAAAAGGAGTTTTTTGGCCTCTTTAAGAAATTTTTCATTGCTTCTTAATTTCCTGATGGGAAGAGGAAGATGGTTGAATCATTTTTATCCCTTGTAAAGTATGGAGGATTTGATTTGTGAAGTTGTGGGGATAGGAAGACTGATATTATATATGAGACCGGTTTCATAATTCGACTGATTGACCATGATGTTTGTTGTTTTTGTAATTTTTGTGAATCAAACAAACTGTTTCTAGGGGTAAAATTCTTTGTGATGAAAAAAGAGGTCTACGAGAATCTCGTATTCCTGCTCGACATATGTACCTAAGAGCCCTTATTGTAGCATAAAAACTACATTTGTTAAAGGTTGAGAACTTGTACCCAGAAGCATATCCCATATCGCAAATGAGATTCACAGAGTGCAAAGTATGCATTTCTAGCTGATATAGAATCCATGGTGGAGGAGATAGTCCTTATAGCATAGCAACTTGAGTAGAGTTTCCTACACAGTTTGCTGATATGGTCTTCGAATCTCAAGTTATTATCAATATGTAGCCCTAAGAATTTATTGAATTGATGATTTGTTCATTGAGCGAAACAGAATCAATAGTGCATTTGAATGTTAAAATATTGGTTTTGAAATATTGAACGCTTAATAGGTTAGCGTCTGCACCACTGTTGACTTTTTTCAGATCGTTTTCAATATTGTTATGTAAGCCACCATGTTGCTATTGTTCCAAGAAGATATATCATCTGCAAAAATAGTAAATTCACCATCAATGGGTAAATCAGCTAAATCATTTATATATAGTAAAAATAGCAAGGGACCGAGCACAGACCCTTATGGTACCCCGTATTTAATTTCCTGTTCGGCAGATGTCACCCCATTGAAAGTCACCTTTTGCACACGGTCTGACAAGTATGATTTGAACCATGATAGAATGTTTCCTCTAATTCCATAAATTCCAAGTTTATGCAACAAAATGTTGTGATTGTCCTAATCTTGCGAGTGTCACAAAAGACATGACAGTAATCAGAATTCAATATGGCGATAATTGTGAATGAAGACATGACAGTTGAAAGGAAACATTCTCAATTGAATATTGAATAAAGTTTTTTTGTGAATAGAAAAATCCACATCTGATTTTATGAACATCCTGGTCATATTTTCAAACAAATCGACATGACAGTAATAATTAAAATTCAATATGGTGATAACCAAACACCATATTGTGACAAAATTCAATATGGCGATAACCAGACGCCATTCTGTGAATTATCCTAACTAAAAAGTGTAAAATAAAAAAAGTTAATTTAAAAATAAAAGAACCCGACTGCGTAAAAAGTGAACTCGAAAAAAGATGGAAACAAGCTGACCAGAAAATATTGTAAAAAATTATGTTTTACGAGTTTAACTATTAAACTTAATACTGTAAACAGTCTCACGCAGTCGGAGACATCTTCTTTAATTTAATGAAGGTATATTATTGCCTCCGACTATGTGAGATTGTTCACAGTGTTAAGTTTAATAGTTAACCTCTCAAAACATAATTTTCTGACAATATTTTCTGGTCATCTTGTTTCCATCCTTTTTAAAGTTCACTTTTTACGCAGTCGGGTTTTTTATTTTCAAATTTACTTTTTTATTCATTAGATTATTGTTAACGTGGTGATAAAGGTGTAAAATGATTGACGACGAACAAGAGGAAGCTACCCAAGGACCATCAAGGCCCAGCTAAGTACCCCACCAAGGGCCCCCAACCAAGGGTTCCCGGAGAAGCAAACGATGTATAAATGTTCGGAAACCTCTAATTAAAACGCCTGTGGGAACACCAACACAAATCCTCATAGCCAAGCATGGAGATCTACAGTTTTTGAAACAATTTTTGGTAAAGCCAGAATTACGTGTATTTTACGAGGAACTCACAGCGTTGGAAGGGCCAGAAAATACGAAAGGATGAAACGATGCCCAGCTCAAAAAACAAGAGCAAGAGAAGAGGAAGACTGAGACGTCAGTGGTGAGGTACTCGTTGGTTATGACAATTTTTGAGGAAAAAATGTTATATGTCCAAGAATTCCTTTACATTTAATTTTTTTAAACAGCAAAAATTGAAAATTTTTAATTTTTTCAAATATATCTCAGTTAATAAAGAGTGTTTTTTAGAATTTTAGTCATATCTTTACTTCTATACATTTTCTAACTTTTTTTCTCAAAACCAATTTTGCGTGACTTAAACCATTCTTCCCCCTTAGTCTCAACTGTCATTGTTAGTCATAGAGTAATAAAGTGCAAGTATATTGAAGAAGTACCGTTTGAATAGAATAATGGTGAACTGTTACATGTAACACGAGAATTTTAGAAGATAATAGGTAGTCATGATTGAATTGTTCATTATAAGGTTTATTTTCCAATATTTGTTTCCTCAATCACAGTTTTTCGAAAAAATCGCAAGTGTAAACTACTCTCACAAGGCAGCTGATGGTAATTTTTCCTATAGTGGCATCATATTTCCAGAGTTTCCATTAAGCACGGTCAATCTAAATGCCATAAATTAGCAATTAAACACTAATTCTTCCTCTTCCCCGTAAAACAGTTCCAAACAATCCAAAGGTGCGAATCATCACTTATTTTATCAGAACACACGTGGTCTTAGAACAAAAACCAATGAGTTTTTTTCAACTCGGTTGTCCACAGCTCACTTCTTATATTTGTTCTGACTGAAACTTGGCTAGATCCATCAGTGGATAACGCTGAGTTATTCAGTGCTGAATTTAATGTTTATAGGTCCGATCGAAATTTTGCAATTAGCGACTCAACCAGGGGCGGGGAGTCTTGATTGCTGTTCCGAGGAGTACATCTCATCCCAAATTGATCTTAAAATTATTCAACTCCTAGCTTTAGATTTATCGATGTTCTATTAGTAAAAAAATTTAAAATTTAACGTAAATAATTTTTATATATATTACATTATATTCCACCGAAAACCCACGAGGTTGATCTTGTTTGAGTGGTTAGATTCACTAACATTTTGGATAAATCGAAAATTATGTTTTTGATTTATCTCAATTTAACTTAATTTTAACCATAATAATATGCTGTTAGACTCAGTATACTCTAATTTACCGTATGAGATCTAACGACCCATTGATCAGAGAAGACGACCATCATCCAGCATTAAAAGATTGTACTCTAAATGAGAAAGGTGGAGAAGTGAATGACCCCTAGAATCATCCTATGAAAGGTGCTATAACTTCCGTGAAGCCAACTTTTCACCTATTATACGAAATGATATCCAATATTGACTGGACGTTTTTAGATACCTTTACTGAAGCACAATTCTACGGCAAACTATATAATACATTAGACTGCTCTGTACCGAGTATTCATGAGTAATAAAAAAACCTCCCTGGTTTACTGGCAGCATTATTAGACAAATTCTTGGAATTTCAAATGGGCCTCGTACAAAAAAAAAAAAATGATACCAATCACAAAAAAAATTTAACAACTCGACAATAATTAAAATTTCCTTAACTTGCACAACAAATTATGCCAGACAATGTGAATCTTAAATAAAAAACCTAAAAATTTGCATACGAACAAAAGAAAACTGGTAAGTACCTAATACTGACTTACGAAAGTCAGCTATTACTAACAATCGGATATACTAAAGGGTTTTTTTGGGGACTTTTTTAGCAGTTCCTTTCTAAAATTCAAACTCAGACTCTAATACCACGCGGGAAAAATGAACCATTTCACTACTTGAATTTCAACATGCAGCTTCCAGGAAAAAGTCTTATCTGCCTTAACATCTATTAAAGCAAAACCACACAGGACCAGATCTACCCCCGCATATATTGTTAGAGACTGCGCGCAATTGCTCGTCCCTTAAAATTAATTAATATTTGATCACATACGTTTCCCCTTTATGTAAAAAAAGCTCAAAAGGATTCCGATCTTTAAAAAAAAAACCGAACTGAAAAAAAAAATTTTCAGACCGATTTCAATTATATGCAACTTTGAAAAGGTTTTTGGAAATATTGTTAAAGGGTCGTTTATCAACACGTCAACAATTAAACCGACCAACAGCAGGGTTTGGAAAGGTCGATCAAGACAACAAATCTCACCTTTTTTTCACAGCATATGCAGAAAAATTGATAACAAAATCAGGCAGATGTTATCTACATGGATAGCCCCCAAGGATTTGATAGACTTACCCTACTTTAATACTGCAAAACCGGGGTTTTTCTTGCATTATTGAAATCATATCTTCCGACCGCACGGTAGTGCAGTTAAAGGGTTTTTGGCCCCAAGAATATTAAAACATCAGGTATTCCGAAAAGGTCTAACCGGGGGCCACTGTTATTTAACATCTTCATCAAACTATAATTCATCCAAGTATCTTGCTGTATGCTGATGATCTTAATTTTTTTCTCCTATCATTAACATATCTGATTGTAAGAAACTATCAGAAGATCTTAAAAATCAATCAATGGTGCAACGTAATAAGTTAACATTAAACGTCCCCCAAAGTTGCGTAATGTCGATACATTGAGATCTAACCTTTTTTTGACTATGAAAAGATAATCATTTCTAGATTGACCATCTATTTTTGAACCTTGGTTACCTTCGAAAGAGCTGTCTTTAAGAACACGTGGACAATATAACCGCCTCGTGAACTGTATGTATGGATTTCTAATTAGAGTGGGCCTGACTTACCATATAGATACATATACAAAAAAGCCAAATACTTAAGTTTTAAAAAATCAGACGTATCCATCAATTGGCCCCCACGAGAGCCCCCTGTCGAGATACACTATCAGTGGGTATAAGAAGAAAATGTTCAATCTTACCATACAAAATAATCAACAATAAAATTAGATTGAATCTTACTACGTCAGATAAACTTTAAAATTCCCGTCAGGCATCTCGATACACCGACTCATTCTATACTACCACTAGAACAAATATTTAAAAAAAACCCCCCGTTCATAGTAGGGATCATCTATAATTTAGTAAGTGATCAACTTGATATATTTCGGGGGGCCCCCCTACGACAGGTTCCCTTAAAAAAACCTTAATTTTTTTTTGGAAATTTCTCCATTTCATTATATGTATATTGATTGGGTGAAAAAAAAAAATTTTGGAGTCTACAGGGTGACAAAAAAAAATGTGACATATCAAAGTTGTTTTTTTTAAATGGCGCACCCTGTATTTCGTTACATTTTTTAAAAGGCCACTATGACCTAACTATAACGGTTCTGAGTTATTTATTTTTTATGAAAATGCGGGGGCAATTGAAATTAATAACACGAAATGAAAAAAATATCCCTTCGAATTTGACCAAGCAAAAGAGGTTTTGGGCTATTGATTTCGAAAAACCCGTTTCTCAATATTATACAGAATGTTCAAAAATAATTGTCACTTTTAAAAGGGGCAAAGATAACTTTGTTATTTCAAATAGAACACCCTGTATTTTTTTTTGAACAAATGAAATTCACTTATCTTCATCTCATTGGGGTTCCCTATACCTAACCTAAGTAGTTTTACAGATATTGGCTTTTCAAATAGTAGTTTTATTTCAAAGCATCCTTTGAATCAAGATAGTTTTTAAACGAATTTATTTGATTTGTCACAGAATTTCATTGACAGTTGTTATACTTCATTCATCGAAAATATTTACTTTTACTAAAATGAAGTTTTATTTACATTCATATTCTGACGTAGTTCATTAAACGCTATAAAATTTTTTTTTTTTATTCAACTGAAACAACAAAAAAATATGAAACACAAATGTATTTAATTCAAAGTGGTCTGAAATTACGACCATCCTGTTTAATACAAAGACCACTCTTTTATAGAAGACTTCTTAACATTTAATAACATTTGAGGCGTCACCTTAAAAAAAGCCCCCCCTTATCCTCTCCTTCTTTTTCCAGTGGGTTGGGCCCTCATTCTTCAATATCCCTTGGGAAAAAAAATCGAGGCAAAAATCTGGTGATCCCCCAAAATTTGTGGCCCCCCCTTTACCAATCCATTTATTCGAAAGCACATATTCAAATACTGCGACACTAAATTTAAATGTGCCGGGGTCCATCCAATTGTAACCACATCCGTTGTCTGATATTTGGGGCCTTTCCCCCAAAGCTAAGGCAGATTCCCCGTTAAAATTAAAAAAAATGTTGATCATTAAGTTTCCATAACAAAATTATGGTCCTATAACTTGTGTACCTAAAATTTTCCCCCGTTAACAGACCATCTATTCTGGTGATCCAGAGTAGAAAAATGGGATTCATCACTATAATAATGGAAGGTGTCTGTTCACTGCCATTCTTAAAAAAGTAGATCCATCAAAATAAAATGGAACCAAAAAAAATGTTCTTTTTTACAAAATTTTGTCCAGAACCCATAAAAAAAACTCGATTCGTCGATAAAAGCCATTTCATAAATTTCCCCTGGTGCATCTGAATACGGGGGGTGAAATTTGTATTTTTTATTCCCCTAGAAATGCCCGTCTGCTTATCTCTGATCTTTCTGATCTTCTTGCTCGTAGGGGGGTTTTCTATGATTGATCTCATAAAAAAAAATTTTTTTTTTCCATTTCCAATGATGGTTTTGGTCTATATTTTTTCATAAGCTACATTCCCCAGTACAGAAATTGATGTAAACTTTAAACCAAAACTTTTTGGATGTTCCCCGGTCTGGATTTTTTGGGGGCATACCCCCCTCGACCCAAAAAGGCATTTCAAACACTCACCAATCCTAAAATCATATCATCCGCTCTGAATGGGATAAGTTTTCATTTTCGACGTAATATTTCAGTGAATGTTTGAATAACATAAAACACAATAACTGTCAATAAAATTTTTCAACAAGTTGAAAAAATTTTGGTTTTTATATCTTGATTCAAAGAATGCATTGAAATAAGAACTACATTTAAAAAAACCAAATCTAAAAAAATATTTAGGGTTGTATAGAAAACCCCAATATGGAATGAAAGAAAATTTTAATTTCATATTGTTCGCCCAAAAAAAAACAGGGTGTTCTATTTAAAATCGTTATCCATGCCCCAAATTATAAAAGTGACAATGATTTTTGAACATTTTGATAATATTGAGAAACGGGTTTTCGAAATCAATATTCCAAAACCTTTATGCTTGGTCAGAATTAAGGGTGTTTTTAACATTTCGAGTTATTTAGTTTCCAATTGTACCAACTGTTCATAAAAAAAAAACAATAACTCGAGAACGGGTTTAGTTAGGTACCCAACCCTATAAATCATATTATTTTTTTTTGACCATTCAAAAGGAACGAAATACAGGGTGTTCCATTTAAAAAAAAAACTTTGATATCCACACTTTTGAGCCACCCTGAAAAACCAAAAAATAAATTTTTTTTTGCATCCTTAATCAATATACTTATAATGAAAAGACAAACCCCCAAATTAATGGTTTGGTTTAAGGACCGGCGTATGGGGTGCCCCCCCCTAATCTTTGAGGCAAAAGAGAACTTTCTTTCAGCGTAGGTAACATTTTCCGTTTTAAAAGCTTCCTATTGTTATTTTTTAAATTGGGTATTAGTCTTAAGTTTCTACTAAAATTAGATTATTGTGCAATTTTTTTTTCTTAATTCCTTTCTGTAAAAATCTTTTTCTGTAGAACAGTGTAAATAAATAAATTAAATATATTCATTGGTACCCCCCAAAAGGGTTTTTCCAAAAAAATCAAGTTTTTTAAATACCCCCATGCCTATCATTGTTTTTTTATGGTGACACAAAAATATGTTCTATGCAATAATTTTCCACCGTTTCAATGAAAATATTCATCGGAAAACCCCCGGTCAACAAGTTTCTCGAAAAAAATAAACAACCCTTATGAGGGGCTGATTTAAATTTTATGGTGACACAAAAATTTTTTTAATCTACATTTCTGCGTTTCAATGGAATATCTTAGCTTTTAAAACGCCGGCCAGCAGAGCAAGAAATAGAAAAAATTTGATCACACCCTTTAGCAACTTTTAATTTTCGTGGGGACGTAGAATTAATCCCCAAATACCTTAGGTGAAAAAATTTCAGCAAATTCTATTGATGCCTAGAACGCCATTCCTTATATCCCTTCAACTTTCCTTGATAAAAAAAAAAATTTAAAAGGTCTACTACACCAATTAAATTAACCAGCATACACTGAGATCAACAGTAATTGTACAACCCCCCCATTTTTTTGATGATATCTACGGCCTGCTTAGGATTTGATAAAAATAATGGCACATGACTCCCTCTAACAACAGCCATTTCGATTTGAAATATATTTTTAAAGCAAAATGCATTCGTTTCAAGGGAAATAAGGATTATAATTTTGGGAAGAACTGAAAAGTACAATGAATGTTTTCCCCTTTTCTTGGGCAAAAAAATACTTGTATTTCGTAGACACATTCACAACAGTTTGTTCACAAAAATTTTTGGTGATTTTTTCCCAATTAAATTTTTATTCAGGGAATTATTCCTAAATAAATTGTTTATCCTCCTATTCATTTATTTGGTGATGATATTAATCCTGAAATGAAACAAGAGTTGATTAAAACATGTATGATTGAAAGATCTGAACATTTATTGTGACAAAAGTCAATATACATACATCATATACATCTTATGCAATATGTACAAAGTTTGGTTCGTAGTTGCACATTTGAACATTTTTTTCAAAATAACGTAGTACTATAATATGCAGATTTCAAAATTTTCGATAAATACATACTTGAAACATCACAAAGTATCGAATAAGATTTACATTGATTGAATATACAATTTTTACATATTTTACAGGAACAACTTAATATAAGGCTTCTAACACAATAAGTATTTTTTACGTAGAAAAAATTTTAATGCCTCAATAAATATCTGGTAAAAATGCAGATCAAAAAAACAGGACCCTTTCAAAACTTTGAGGGGGATTTGAAACAAACCTATAAATTAAAATTTGTAAAATAACAAAATTTTCGTTAATATATATACAAATTTTTTTTTCGATAAATCCCCTTTTAGGGGGTTGGGTGAAGAATAAATACAGCGATTAGTTAATATAATTTTCCCTGAATTTTCGAGAACATCGAAAAAAAAGCTAAAAATTTTAGATCAGGCCCATTCACAAATTGAACTCCTATAATCATAAAAAAAACACCCTTTTTTCTATGCACAATATAACAATATACAATGTCATTTATTGTGTCGATTAAAAAAAGTATAATTAAATATTCCCCTTTAATTTTTCCATACATTCATGGGAAAACATCAAAATAAAAATATTTTTCGTCAAAAATGTTTACCTACTTCATTGTAAAAAAATATTGAGAAAAAAAGTCTGATTAACAATTAAAAAAAAAGGGTTAATCGGGAAAGACGCCCCGAAAAAAATTTTCTCGAGCATTTATTGCTAAAAATTGCAATTTTTTAACAAAATAAAAAAAAAAAAAATGATATACAGTTTTCGTTAATAACTCAAAAAAATATTGATATTTAAGAGTTTTTTTTAAAAAATCCTCAGAGGAGGAAAAATTCCCCAAAAAAAATTCCCGACCTCGGTTCTATCCATTATTTATACTTTTTTATTCAACGCCGTTTCGCATGGCACAACACCGCTGGAGAAATGTATCACACAAAATAATTTTTTTTTATATTAAATTAATTTAAGAATTTAAAAAAATTTTGTTCTCAAAACTTAAAAAAAAACCTTGTCAGAAAAAAAAAATTTTGTCGTTTTTTTTAAAAAGTTTTAGATTTTTATAACCAATTTTATCCCCTCTCTGTTTCTACAAAAATCGACATAAAAGTTTAAAAATGACCTATAATTTTTTTTGGGGCCCTTCTTTTATACATACTAACAAGATTACTGATAAAAGTTTTTAAAGTTTTATATTTTGTTTTTATAATTTTATTAAATGGACAAAAATGAAATTTGAAAAAATTTGTTAAACAAATTTTTTTTTGACAAATGTTATTATAAGCTTTTGCATCTAACAATGGCATTAATTAACTAGGAAAAAAAAATTTTTTTAGAAATAAATTTTAAAAAAAAAAATTTCTCGCCATTTCATTGTCAAGAAAAATGATGATTTAAAAAAAACCCCAAAATGTTTTTTAAATTTTTTATAAATTTTTTTTTAAAAATTTCGTTTGTTTAATAATTAGTTGAAATCCATTTTTTCAAAAAATTGGCTTTTTATAGGTTAACAAAAAAAATTTTTTTTTATATTTTTTTAAAAATTAAAATTTTTTTAAAAAAATTTTGCCCCCTTGGGGTTTTTTTCTAAAAGTAAAAATACAAAACACCCATATATAACAAAAAAAAATTTTTTTAATTTAATATTAAAATGTTATAAAAAATTGAAATTTTTCAATACTTTGTTATATATGGGTGTTTTTTTATTTTTTTCCCCAGGAAAAAAATAAATGAGGGCCCAAATTTTTTAAAAAAGCAACTTAATAAACAATGAAATTTTTGATAAAAAAAATATATTTTGTTAACCTATGGGGGGAAAAGAATTATATTTTAAAAAAAAATTTTTTTAAAAAAAAATAAAAAAAAAAAAAAAAGTTTTTTTTAATTTTATTTTTCTTTCAATGAAATGGGAAAATTTTTTTTTAAAATTATCTTGTCTATTTATTTATAAACAATTTCTTAACAAATGCGTAAAAATTTTTTTCTTACGTTAATTAATGCATTTTAGATAAAAAACTGATAATAACATTGTCAACAAAAATTTGTTTAACAAATTTTTTCACGTGATCTTCTTGAGTATGTATATAAGAATGACTCCAAGAAGCAAAAAATGTACCTATAGGTCAATTATTTAAACTTTTATGTCGACTTTTATAAAAACAGAGATTGGATAAAAATTTGTTAATTAACAATCGTATAACTTTTTGAAAAATCGACATAATTTCCTACTCTTTGAGGATCTTTTTCCAACTTATTTTGTTGATAACAATTGCATTTTTTATGTGCTTATAAATGCTCGAGATACATTTTTCTAGACGTCATTCCGAATCGAATGAACTATCGCACATATTTTTAAGACCGGGAACAAGAATTAACCCATTTTTACCTTGTCAATCAGACTAAAAGATATAGAGACTACTTATTGTAAATGAGAATTTGGCACTAGAATTATGTTAAGAAGTCTCAAGATGTTTCAAGCAACCTTAATCAAATTATCAAATAAACATGTTTAGACGGCACCATCACTGATGATTTCTTCACTTCATTTTACACGCTACATATAGTAGATATTCTTGAATCTTATGTACAATTTTACAATATACGCGGTTCACTTCACTTTTACAATTGTAGGCTGGTTTCCAATTTTTCTTTCTGAAGCCATGGCCAACATATTTCTAATATGTAACTAAAAAGTGCTCGTTTGTTAACTCTGAATGATTTTCTGACATACAAAGCAATACAACCCCATAATGTGAATATATCATTTTTTATCGAACAAAAGAAGTATCTCTCTTGCTTGACTTTATCTTTTCTTTGGATGAATAGGATTCCGATAATATCAAAATTATCATATTATAATTCATACTTAAGTGACAGAGGTTGACACCACTTGTTAATTCCTACTACAATTTTCTTGGTGTGTTTGACCAGAAATAGAGCACAAAAAATATCCAATAAAAGAGATATAGGTACATTGCCTTTCACTCTCAAACATTTAAGGGTTCGATTTTTGAGGTTTATTATATTTCTTTTATTTTTTTTTTGACGTGGCACGTTGTGGATAACGGTGTATATCATTCCTTAAAACAGTTCACATTTGTTAGGTAGGCATATGTTATTATATCCAAGTCTACATTTACTATTTTTAAAGTGTCTTTTCTTACCATACCATAATCCTCTTCACTTATCGTATTCAATGGACTAGACGAAACATTAAAATGTAATAAACAGTCTTGTTCAACTGATTTGTTTGAAAATATAAACAGGGCGTTCATAAAATCAGATGTGGAAACTTTAGTCACTATCTTCCATCGTTCAAGACAACTTCTTGGGGATATTCATGTTGAAAGAGAACATTCTCAATTAATATTGAATAAAAGATTTTTTCTGGAATTGAAAATTCACGATAAAATGAAGTTTATTTGTGACCAAAGCATACTTCCTCGGTAAAAGCCCCGCTGGATTTTATTATTTTTTTTTTAAAAAAATAAAAAAATAAAAATTTGCATTCAGATTGTTGACTTGTCTCCTTTCAAAATACAGATTCAGTTCAATGTCCAGCGTGGGTTTAGCCGGGGGAAATAGTTGTTTTTTTGATATTCAAAAAAAATAACTTTTATCGTGGATTTTCAATTCAATGAAATATATTTCTATTCCATATTCAATTGATAATGTTTCAGCTTTTAACCTCTATTAATGTTTTTTTTTTTTTAAAAAAAATTTATATGTTTTGTTGATTTAATTCAGTACGGGATGATAGTACAAGTGATTTCTAGTGAAACTTTTGTAAAAAAAATTTTTTTCGCCCCATTAATATACCTATATACACAGAAAAAAAAATTTAAATTTTTGAATCAAAAAAATGTATTTAAATCAAACAAAAAAGTGTCGTTATGCACACAAAATATGAATAAAATTTTTTTTGGTTATGGATAAAAATTTAAAAAATTTAATCAACTGAAACTAATTTGCATGAACCAAAATCTTCTTCGACCAACTCTATTCATAACTCTTTTGGCAGAAATATTGTTTCAACCATGTTATTTTTTTGTTGAATCGAAAATCAATCTAAAAAAATTTTCTAATTGCTTTAACAAAAAATCATTCAAACAAGTATTATGTCGAATTGATGAATTCAATAACAAAATAAGCTTATGCTTCACGGGAAAATATTCAAATGGTAATCATTTTTTTAATCCACTTTAATTGGGGCCCACCCAGACATTTGTTCCCCGGGGTTGCAAAGATGATAAGTTGGCTTTGCTATTCGATAACATTATCTAAGTCAGGGTCAGTTGTGCGATATATATATAATTCATATAATTCAACCAATATAATATTCTTCAATCTATTTCGTTTTTTGACTCAAATAAAATTTATATTTTTGTTGAAACAAATCTTCAATCATTATGAGTTGGGTTTTTTCGTGATGAACATCCTATAGTCAAATCAAAGAAATTTAGATTGCATTGAGAAATCCATTTGTCACCGCAATATGGATTCCATACACCTGTGTTTTTTAGATGAATTTTATTAAGTCGGTCAAGTTAAGAGTCACCAAAATAAATTTTTGGGTTGAATAAACAAATCCTTTTTTTCCGTGCGTGAGATCTCAATTAAAAATTTTGGGTAAAAAAACAAACAACCAGCTGTTTTTTTTTTAAAATGATCTATCAGATGCAGTTAACCTCAATCGTTGGAAAAAAAGTTGGGGGAAATTGTTTTTTTTTTTTAGATATTACAAAATATATTCTTCTTACTTTTTTTCAGTTTTTTCCAATTTTTAAATAAGAATGTTTTCTATTTTCAACATGAATTCCTCCCAAAGGTTATCCTCAACTGTTTTATGAACATCCTGTCAGATCTTCAAAAAAAATCAAAATTTCATTACACAATTCGCAGTAAAATATGAGGAATAGGTATAATATTGAAGGTAGGCAGAAACGTAAACTACTTTTTTTTTTCAAGTTTTTGAAACCCGAATTCTTTTGATTATCAAAATAAAAGTTAAAAAAAAATATGGAAAATAAATATATGTATCCTATATTAATCAACAAATCTTTTTATATATTTTTTCCTATTTTTGAAAATGGGAAAAATTCATTCATTTCGATTGCGTATTTTCGAAATTATTTTTTTTTTAAAAATTTTTGGGAAATACCCACCTATTTCAAAAGTATTAATGGGGAGGGATGGCTTTTTTGTTTTAAATATTTCTCTCAAAGTAAAAAATTAAATGAAACAAAGAGAATATCTATATGGGTCTTGACCGTTCCCATCAAAAAATTGATTCAATTAGAAAACTGAATTTAATAGTCAAACTGCTTCTACCACACAGTAAAGATGCACAACGAAGAAACTGAAATTTTTTAATATTTTATGTGATTTTACTGAAGTATTTTCCCCAAACGTTCAAGGCCAAGACTGATATTATTTATCAATCGAACATTTTTATCGAAAATTTGTTAAATCTCCCAAACTGAACCTATCAAGCACTTTTTTTTTCCTATATTGTTCATTGATGTTTGTGTTTCAGATGACATTTAACGAAAACAATTAGATAATATGGGGGGTTAAACACCACTTTTTCTTTAAAAATACATAGGATTATTGACTTATTTTGAATTGTAGGTACCTATATTTTTAAATGAAAGAAATATTGACCCATGAAAAAATTTAATTTTGCTCGATTTGTTAAGTTATAGGTACATAATGCATTTATCAATTTATTTCATGATTTCAATATGCCAGGGTGAGAAGAAGCAAAAAAAAATTTTAACTTATACCCCAAAATTTTGGACATGGAAAAGACTGCAATGCCAATATAAGATACAATCAGTATTCATTTTGCTAAAATATTTTTCAATTTACTTCCACAACATAATTTGACGTATATCCAAATAGGTATTTTGCACATGGAAAAGTGCTTGCTCCATACCAACGTTGTGGCTCCCATATTTTAAAAGTAGTGTTGGAATCCCTTCAAAGTACTTATACAAACTTTGAAATATCGAACATATTTACGAAAATTTTGAAAGATATAAAATTTAAAAAATTGATTGATTATAATCTAATGAAAAAAAATATGACATTTTGAAATTATTTATTGGGCCAAAATTTTAGATTTTTTTTTAGGTAGGTAGGTAGGTACTTCTCGCATTTCAACATCTGCAAAATCAACGTGTTCTCATAAAAATTAGAGAACATTTTACACCTCCTCGCCCCATTGATTGATTGTTTTTTTACTTTATTTTCAAATTACCTAATATATACATAAAATATATACATACCTTTGGACATGAAATGAAATATCTTCAAAAGATTTTATATTCAATGCATCACAAAAATTTTTTATTTTATGTTCCATTATAATCCACATATTATTGAATGCTATATGGTTCCAACTCGATAAGCATCTTTTGTTTCCCTTTTTTAAATTTTTTCTTGGGTTATTTTTTTTGGTTATTATTAAGTTTATTGAAAAGTTTAATTCCATGTAACTTGGTTTTTTTTCTAACAATTTTAAACCCGGGCCTTGGAAAAGCTGATGTTATTTGTTCTAGTGTATAATTGTGATTTAATAACATTATCAAACAATGTCTATTTAAAGGTAAATAACATTGTCTCTAAAATACCCATAGGCATAAATTGTTAGATCCTTTCCCTAAATATTCCCTACATGATTGCAGAGCGCGTATCTTATATTATTCTTATTGTTCGTTTTGAATGACAAATATATTTTGTGCCTTTGGTTGGGTCCCAAAATTTTACCATACCTACAGTACCTATGGAATTTTTTTTGTACAATATTCGAGTCTCATTCAAAAAAGAAAAGTTTAGCAGAAGCAAAAGCTTTTCAACTTATTTTCAAGTTGTCGATATGGAAAGACCAGTTTTTTCATTTTATTACTAGAAATTTAGTAGTGTTTTTTTAAAGTAAATTGGTTTTCATTGATTGAACATAGGGACCCCAGGGGTTTTTGTTCTTTCAATTTGGTTTAAATGGATACCCTTGTTTTTTTTCGTTTTAGCTCATTTTATTTTTTTTTGAACCAAATTTTTAGTACCGGCAGTATGCGAAGTCTTTTAACTAGTTTGCTTAAATTTTTTTCCCAACCCCTTTTTTTTATATTTTGATTAGCTAACTGTTTCGTACTTTTGTCCTTTTCTTAAAAGCAATTAAAACGGAAAATACTTGCAGTAGAAAAAAAATAATTATCATCGGGTATTGCTTTTCCGAGCAAAAGTATGGATGACTTTCAGAGATTTGACGCCAAATTTACACAATATTCTCGAATGGATATTCGAAATTTTGTTATGGAAAAAATTCAGATCATTGAAAAAAGCAATTGAACCAGACCTACAATTCTAAAGTTCGACGTGAACCCCAAACAAAAAAATATACAAAAAAAACAAAAAAAAAATTCGAGAAAACTCTTAGGGTAACGGATACGTCACAACGACGCGTCCCCGACGGGATACAAGAAGGACTAGGGGAACGTTACCAATGGACGCGTGGGAAAGAATCGAATTCTGCAAAGGGCTCGGGTATTGTATCCCCCGTATTGCATATCAGCGTACATTTTGATATCGACTTACCTCTGCAGGCAGCGTTTGTGATCGAAAACGGATGATTCGAAGGCGTGTACCCGTCGGTTCCTGCTTCCCCAAAGGTGGTTCATCGGAGAATGGTGCAGCATGCCGGTGCTCGCAGACGCGCCAGATGGTTTTTTTTGTTTATCATCGCCGAAAGTTCTTCGGGGGGCATGCCCTGGTGGTGGTGATGTTCCGCATGTTGTGCAGTCGTTCGCGTTCAGCATGTTCATCTGGTCACGTCCAGCTTGCTGGGTTTTGCTCGCTAGATCCCAGGTTGTCGTTTACTTTGTCGAGGTGGTGATTTTGTCTTCCCCCGCCGTGTTGCGCGGCGTTTTTTGCCCGAACTGCTGCTGCTGTCGACGCTATGCGAAGGACTCTTTTGAGACGACCGGATGACCTCTTTTTGTCATCTTTGAAGCGTTTCTGGCGACGGGGTAACAACCTTTTTTCGAACATGTTGCCCGTTTCCCGGTGCAGGCTCCAAAATGAGCCTTTGCCCGGCTTTTCCGGGATACGGACTTTGATGAACAATCGTTGAACGATAACGAATGTCGGTGGATTTTTGCCATCGCTGCTGGTTTTCGATAAAAGGGGGAAAGATCCATGATGAACTGGTAGATTTCGGAAAGCGGGGGGTTTTTCTGCGACTGTTTTGGATGGCCATGGTGATGGGGAAAGTACGAATAAGGCGGTTTGGCGGGGGGTTTAAATCTCCTGTAAGTCTTGTCGGCTCGAGCTCTTTGAAAAGCGCTGTTTGGGACGATCTCCGCCGCCCAGATCTCCTCGCCCTATCGTGGTGGTATAATTGTTTATGGGGGCAGGGTCCCCCTTCGCGGCGTTCATTTCGAAATGGGGGGCCATTCGGTAACCTACGACGTTTGTTCATCGACTGGTCCATTCTCGGCGGCATTCCATCGGCATCAACCCGTCATTCCCGAATTCGCATGCTAATCCAAAACATTGGTGCCTGCGGAGGCAGTTCATTTGGGCCAGGCCATGGAGTTCATGGGTGCGGAGTCATGGGCGACATGGCATTCGTGCGGGAGACATGGGTTCACGTCCGGGTATGTTTCTGCGTCAACATATTGCATTTTTATTGCACTATTAGTTTACACTCGGCGTGTTTGTTAAAGGGTCCCACTGTACATGATTCTATCTCGAGCCCTGGTTTTGTTTCATTGTTTCATCACGATCAAATTCACAAAAAATTTCACTTTGGTATTCCAAAACCTACACTGTTTGGGAAAACAAAACCTCTCGCTGCCTGTTTCCAGATACTCAAGCTATCGAAGTACCCAGAGCGCGGGGTAGTCAAATACTGGGTTGAGAGGGGAAGTCCCCCCTAGAAACCTCGACGAATCGTACGGTCGGCGAGTTGTTGCCATGGCGATGACGATATCAAAACAGGTTCGCGATTGGTTTGGTGGTAATTTTTTATGAGGAAATGGTATTGGGGAATAATGAAACGCCCACCGGTCTGACGCCACTGAGCGAGTGACGGATGAACTAATGATTTCCATGAAGGGATGGGTCGCATCGGGGAAATTCTTGGCAATAAGGTATTTTCATCAAAAATTTTGGGAAATGTTCTGTTACAAGTGTATTTTGTGATTTTCGTTATTGGATAATATACCTAAAGGTAATTTCAGATAAAATACTGATTTCGATGTGTTTAATTCGTTATCTTTATTAATTGAAAATACCCAGATTGTTCACCGTTTGTTAAAAATATATATCCAAATTTCCCCGGGAAATCATTTTGGTATCATTTTGTTCATGGACCCCCATGGAAATTCCTCCGTTTGAAAAAACTTGAGCCACATCTACTTACTCATTTTACAGTGTTTGAATCCAAATATTCCCGGAGATTTTCGTTCTAATGGGGGAAACTTTTTTGCGTTTCTTTTTAGAATTACATATACCTCCCCACTTATACTTTCAATAGAATCAATTTAAATTATTGAGATATTTTTCAACAGATTATTTTTGTTACCTATTTTTTAATTTAAAAAAAAACGAAACCAGGGGTGGTGCAGAAAACCCCAAATTTTGGGGGGTTTTTCCCAAAAATGGGAAATTTCCGGAAAAAAAAAAAATTTGCAAAAATATTAAAAAAAAAAATTTAAAAAAACTTTGAAGATTTTTTTGTTTATTTTAATTTTACCTATAGGTAGGTACTACAAATATTTTTTGGGGATTATAGGGGGAAAAAAAAATAAGTAGACCTAGGTACCCCCAACCGGAATGAAAAGATCGGTGAAAAAAGGTACCTCCCCCCATAATTTTTTTGTGAAAACATAAGGTGGAAAAACGTTTGTACAATTGCAATATAACATCCTAAAAAAAAACTCAATTTAAACCCCCATTTTTCCCCTTTGACTAATAGGGTACCGAAGATACCAAATTTAGAAATTATTACGCACACAGGCTAAGGTAAGATAAAAAAGCTGTTTTTTTTTGAAAATGTCTTATAATTTTGGGGGGTTGGAATTTTCCCCAAAAATTTTCATAAAAAAACATTATCTACACAAAAAAAAAACACACACACACATTTCATTTTCGAGTAGCCCCCCCTTTATAGCAACAATCGTACGTTAAATGTACCTACTTTTAAAATAGGAAAAAATCTTTGAATGTAGATATCCTGCGTTGTAGTTCAGTTGAGCTGGATTCATTTAACTCACTTTTTAACCGACGAAACTAATAAGGAGGAGGTTCTCTAGTCGACCCGTATATTTTATTTTTTTCCATCATTTTTTTTTATGTATGATCACGCATAACTTTTTACTGACCCAAAAAACATTATAGGTAAAATTTACGTCATTTCGACCTTCGAATAGGTCAGCGCCCTAATTGGCGAAGGTAATTATTACGTTATAATTACCTTTTTAAAATTTTCCAAATATGGGAAAAAAAGGAAGTAATTCAAAATCGAAATTTGGGAAATTAAAATTTCTCCTTATAAGTTGAAGGCATAAATAGGTAACATTCCTCCAGATAGCGACTGATGGAAAAAAATTGTATTTTTCCTTTATTATAAACACTGTAATAAACAAACAACAAAAAAATGGCAGGTTAGAAAAATGAAAAAAGTTTACTGTATATTTTTATCTTAACCTACATGCTTATGCGTGAAAGCGTTGAATTGACATGAACATGGCGTATGAAGAAAAAATTGTCAATAAACGTATAGCAGATAATCAATAAGGATGTTTCGCATCCCCCTAGCTGTGTTTCTTTTTAAAAAAAACTTTCTGTGATAATGTTATTTTACTCGTCTAAAAAAAAATTCAAATTATTGATTTGTAAAAAAAAAAAAACATTAATTCATGTCTACTTTGAAAACTTTTTCCATAAACCCTTTTAAAATGATTTTATAGATGAAATGTTTACATATCATATTCCCCTTTTTTTTTTGACTACCACTCATTAAAATGTGGTCGATTCGAGAAAATTATGTTTTTTTTTTACAATGGCGGAAACGGTTAAATAAAAAAAATGGGGCTAGATTCCATATGGGACCTATATGTCAAATTCCTTTTAAAATTTTGACTATGAGAAAAATACTTTGTTCAAAGTCAAAAACCTTTTTCCTGACTTTGAAGTCCATTTTCCTTATCTTGGGATTTCGCCCTTTCACATTGGGTCACGGATGAAATACAAATATGTTTTGGGGATGCATGTCATACGTTTCGTTTTTGATGGATTGCAATCGTGGAAAAAAAATTTATATTTTACTTATTCTATGTTCTGTGCAGAAACACTCAAATGTCAATACGGGGTAAAAAGTCAATATGTTTGGCTAATGTTAATGGTAAGGGAACCTATAGTTACCAGAGAAATGGTTTGTAAAAAACCCTGTAATGAGTGTTATTCTTAAAATTTAAAAATTTCAAATCATCGTAATGTTGATAATAGTAAATATTTATATTTCAGTGCACATCTTCCCAGAATAGAAACCATGATTAATGTTATTGCAAGAGGGAATCTTTTTCCGAAGAGAAATAGCCAATCATAACTTTTCAAATTTTGGCTGTGATTGGCTGAATAATTTTGATTTGACATTTCTGGTTCCGCATTCGGTGCCGGAAAATACAATTTATCAGCCAACTGTAAATACCATTAAAAAAATCGACCAATTATGATTCGCTTGATTTTTACTTTTCCGGAAACCCAATGATTGGTTTTAACATTTTCAAGCCATGGAAACTCATCACTTCAACACATCAATCTCTTTTTAAAAATCAATTTTCTATTTGATTCGTTTTTTTTGCGTATTCAATACCATTTTTTCATCCATTTACTCCAAAGGATGAACTTCATTGAATTCATTTTTGTCGCTGCATTATTGAAAACGTCGCGGCTGAGTTTACCGCTGGCGACGCAACTTTTGAACGCAGCCCATTCATTGTTCAGTATCTCTTACCGGAGACCTGAGACCTAACCAAAGTTTAAGGTTAACGCTTTCATGTTTTTATTTCGAAATAGATGTTTTAAAATACCGTCATAAAAAAAACGTGGAGCAACACCCTAGTTGAAACTCCTATGTACCCCATAAAATGGGAACAAAAGGAGAGGTTCACCAACTGCTTGTATGGAGCTTTATGCGACAAGGCCCAATGTCTGAGCCCTCTAACAATGGGGGTTATCTTTAAGCTTTGTGCCTTATTCCCATTGAACTCATCGTCTTGTGATCCATATTTTTCCCCGGTATCATCATCGGTAAAAGCAATTCCTACTTACATTAATTTCTGTAGTTGATGATGACTGAGAGGGAAAATGATGGCTCTGATCTCTGGACATCGGAAAGATAGGATGGTTTCGGATTATATTTTCATTTGTTCTCATTCTGGCAGCTAATCAATAATATTGGTGGATACCTGTATGGTTTTTTTCAAATTTTTGTCGGCATTTTATAGATTTCTAGAATGAGGGACAATAAAAAAAAGGAAGTAAATTGTATCATTTCCTCATCTGAATCGACTTGGTCTTTAATATCTGATGATAGACGTTACTTTGAGGATTTTATTTTTGGTAACTTTGACTTCGTTGTAGACATTTGGTCGATTAGACAAATATTGTGGTAATTCGCCCCATTGTAGAGCAGTAGGTATAACTAGGTCAAGAAATGCCAGGCAACCCTTTAACTTAATTGGTGCCAAAATAGGTAATAAAGAGTATATAGTAGACCTGTTACTGACTTGTCAATTCCCGACTATATGAACACACATGAGGTAATATGGTAAATATTCACCAGAAGGTTTTCCTGAGGTTCCAAGTATTTTGAACACATTTTGCTGGTTACCTTTAGGTAAAATTTAACCTAGTAAATAACTCTATTAACCCTATGAGGCTGTGAAGGTATATTTGAATTCCAAACAAGTAATTTCATACTACCACTACCCTATTTAAGTTTTGGGTTTTTTTGAAGGAGATTTGGTGCTCTCAATTATGGTTTTATAACTCCAATTATAACTTTGGGTTGGGTTTGTACTTGAAGGTAAAATATTTTCAGAAATGGGTCTCGGACTTCTTGGCCCTTTGCCCCACTCTTGGGATAATTTTCCTATAATGTTAGTTGGGGGAGGGGTCCGATTCCGATAATTTTTTTTCAGTGGTATGGTGTACATCAAGGTGGTCCCATTTGAATTTTAAAAGATGAAATCCATTCCCAAGGGTAGCAACATGAAGGGATATTGATCACTCACCCTCTGAATTCTGGTCCGTTAATCGATTCTATCAGGCATAACTTTGTACTGGGTTCTTCGATTTGGATGATTCTTTTTTAATAGATAGGGTATACCTTTTTTTAGATTTCGGATGGAATTATATACCCGACGGCAGAAAAATAGGGATAATTGATTTTTCATTAAGAACATTGGCACACACATGTAGTTGACAATAAGACCCTACTGACATTATTTTTTGCTCCCATCCTCAAAACCATTATATTCTAGGGGATGGAATGATATCAAATAGAAATAAACCAAACAAACAAAAAAAATAATTTATATTACAACAAATAGTAAAAGTAGATAATCATATTATTCAACTGGTAAAGTTGAAGTAAGATTGGGTAAGAAGGGTTTTTGGAAGTAAAAAACAAGTAGGTAGTAATTAGTATATTATAGCCATGAAAAATTGAAAAAATAAAAGTTTTAACTTAAAAGAAATGAACTGAAAAGTAAAATTTAAATTTTCAGTTCAAACTAAGTTCAATTGGTAACTAATTTTGAGTCGGCGCCAAACAAACAATCAACGAACATCATAAATTACTTAAAAAAAATATCAGAATGTCACGGCCAACCGATGCTTTCATTTTACGCCTTACCTAATTCATTTCCCTTTTGGTTTCCCTACCAAAAATTAGTTACTTCCCTTGGTTTGGAGCTAAATTCTGAGACTAAGAAAATTTATTTTTACTTTTCCCGGTTCCATTTCTCGGTTTTTTTTTAAAAAAAAATTTTATTAAATTATCTTGAGACTACCATGTTCCTTCTTGCCATGAAACGTTTGTACAAACGTATGAACTTATAATATCGCGAAAATAAAATTGATTCAATGAAATCGTGATGTTAGGTTGTCACTTACTTTTCCTTTTTACAGCTGCTATCTATTTCTTTCTTTGTTCCAATTTCCAGGCCGATTTTGGAAAAGTATAAAATTCACAGAAACTAGTTTTTCTATTATTTGTACAGTTCTCAACACAACGAATTCAACGTGGAATTATCAAAACTAATTTTACAGTCCCGATACGTTTCACATTTCTGACACATCGTGCGCTGCGATCGATTTGCCTGTCCCCACCAAGCACCTCGCACATAGCCAATACACTACCCATAGTATTTTTTTGGATAAACTGCTCAAAAAGTCAATGATTACCATAAAAATTTGATTTAGTACAATTCTGGGGAAACTATTGCATAGGTATATTTGATTCCACCCCTGAAGATTTGTATTCGTAGAAAACAATTCGACTATGAGCATGCTGACGAAGCGTAGAAAACATAAATTTTGAGATAAATCATTCGAATCATTGAACTTTAACTACACTTGGTTTTATACATTATAACTGCATGTGATTCGGGAAACCCTTGAAATATTGCATGGACTCAAGTCTTAATGAAAGTAGTATTGAATTATGGGGAAATGTGGTCTGATTTTAAGACAATACAAAAAATATTTTCACGAAAAAAAAAATACACCACGTCATTACATGTTTAGTCACGTGGCATAGTTGTAAGTAAAGGCAAGATGACGAGAGATGCTCTAGAATTGTCGAACAGATCGAGAAGCGACCGTCACGAATGTTCTAGATGCTACAGACCTCATAAAAGGCGGCGCATTGCTAGCGAAAATGAGTGCAGTCAGAAAAGACGAGTAGAAGGACAGGTACAGAGTGTAGTGAATTTATATTTACTTATTTATTTATGTTTTATCGTTTGGTCAAATTTTAAATGGGGCCACGAACCTCAGATCCATAATAATTCTTTTACCCTTCTTATACGGATCTCGGGAAGTAATGCAGTTTTTTGAGAATATTCACAACTTCGCCAACGTGACAGTGTCGTGGAGCATATGGCATCTGGAAAAAGATCTTTCTCTATTCTAAAAAATATTTGAGAACAACAGTGGAATAGGAAAAAATCTAAAAAAAAAACTTTATGGTTTTCAATGAATTTGCTGCTGCCAGCATATAGGTAATTATTTTTCTAATCATTTTTAATAAGAGAATGAAAATGTGTTTGAAGTAGTTATGGCCAAAAGAAAAAAGTTCGAGAAAAATAATTATATTCCAGGGAGTTATTATCAGTAAATATCTACAAAATCTATTAAAAAAAAGTGGAAGTTGGTTTCAATACATTCCTTCTAAAAAAACAATTATATTGACCAGTTTTCAAGTTACGGTGAAAATTTAAAGAAATTTCTTTTAAAC